>CP139509.1:500509600-500554791 GCA_021014915.2 Artemisia tridentata subsp. tridentata
TATAACATTATATATTAGTGTGTTTATGTTGGAAATCAGACTCGTACTTTTCACAGGTTTATTGATTAGGTTAGATAATTTGGGAGATTTTGTGGTTGAATTAAAACATACGTATTTGATAAATGAATTCCACTCACTTTGTTTACAGACTGTATATGGGTATTTATACCCAATGAACCGACACCTATGAAGCGACACAATGCTTCAACCGTTTCTTCTATAACTGACTTCCTAATCGACATGTCGTTTTATGTAAACGACACTACCCTTAATTGGGTTTCTTAATTTACATAATGACACCCCAAACTTACACTAATTACATACTTGACACTAATACATACTTTCTAATTTGACATATTTAACCCAAAGTTTAGGTTAACAATCAATAGTTTAGACAATAACTTCGTTACCTCATTGGTGATGTGCGAATCAAGTCAATAACTTCTTCCAGCCCGACCAGTTCCAAGCACTACCGTCCTCTTTTTCTCACCACCTTCCTCAGTCAACTCATCAATCTTTTTACCGAATTATTCGATTGCCTCAGAAGAAACAAAAGTATCACTATAAGGTTGATAAAATCCATGCATAGAATGCCATAACATCCGTGGTAATCTAAGAACAATCGTAACTTCAATGAATAACTGTTATTCAAAATTCAAGAAGAATTTTCTTTAAACAATATAACAAATAAATGGCTCTGTTCAATAAAAAATTGCTAAAAAGAATCGAGAGATATTATATTTTCTAAAATGTGGGGAATTGAGCAGCTACTAAAAAAAAATTACTTCAGTTAGCAAAAAGATATATGCTTCTTTCATGTAAATTTTCTTAAAAGTAAAAGACATTGAGCTAGCTAGTGATCGACTTACTTTATATTTATCATATGAACCTCAATTCGAGATGATACGGAGATTTGGTAGAAACAAAACGGGAATACGGAATTTGTTGTTGTGTAGAATTTCATACTATAATGTTAGTAGAAGTGAACCGATCACATTTCAAGTTAATATAAGTTACTCAAGAATTTGACAAAACCGTTTTTGCTTCTATATGAAACTGTCACAATTTATGACGTCACCTCTTATTTAATGGCAAATTGATTTATCAGTTGACTTCCACTTATACCTTTGACCAGTTTTAAACTCGTAAACTGTTTCACAATGTACCTTATAAGAATTGGATGGACTATTGCACACTTAAATGTCCACTAATTTGGTTAGGTTAGTATTTAGTAGATGTTTTATTTTTGGGTTTGTCTAATGAGTGCAGCACTTGTTTTTTGTATTAATCAAACACAAACTTTCATTTTCGATTAGAAAATGCATTTAATAAACATTAATCAAACTGAAAAATTATCTTAATTAAATGTGATTTTTAATTTAAGGAACATCAAGTTTCCTTGTTTAAACGTATAAAACAATGTCCCGAGGGCACTTGTTAGACAATCACTTTATTTTTTAATCTGCTTACTTTTTTAACCTTATAATTTTTAATCTGCTTACTTTTTTAACCTGATAGCCACCTTAAATCAATGATCCCAAACACCCCCTAAACGAACAAGTTATGATGGTCTTCTTAAGTTTTATAAGGTGTTATAATTTTTTTTGTTTGTACTTTCTGTCTTACATTAATTGGTCCATCCAAAATTTAAATCTTGGCTACGCCACCGCATACTTGGTGTTTTTCTTGGGATTACGGCACACTTTTAGAGTGTGCAATCCTAGAATAGTCATTTTGCTAACTTGAATGACAATTACTGGTACTCAGTAACTCAATAAATGTTGTATATGTGGGGTAATATAGGTATCCTAATAGCAATTAGAAGTCACGAGTATGAACGCTTTCAGATCGATTAAATTGGAGTGGATACCAATTAACGACCGGATAAAATCTAATTGATTCAAGTTTGTGTATGATGTTATGTTTGCAGAATTATTGTGATCAAAATTGTTTTGATCAGCCTCGTTTTTCTATATATCAAAATAGAGAATATATTAGACCCTTTATAGAGTCGGTTATTGGGGCCTGATAACTGCAAAACGGTTATATTAACTGTAAACAACTAGCAGCAGCATCTGCACGTGCAGCAGGAACCATCGGCAGGAACGCTGCACTATCGGCAGAAACCATGCACTATCAGCAGAAACCATGCACTATCAGCAGAAACCATGCACTCTCAGGGGCGTTGCCCCCGAACCCCCACCAAGGGGGCTACCGCCCCCTTGGAACCCCCGTTAGTCCCGTTAATATCCAAATAAGTGTCGACCCTTATTTGCATATTAAACTCAATCTATTTTACACTAAAATACCAACAATAAACTAGTAGTGATGAATTTTAACTATCAAGTTTGTTTTTCAAATGATAGAAATGTCATACCAGTTGTTATATGCACTGAAATTATTTCGGTACAAAACAACTTAAGCAGCGCGCATAGATCGTCTACTTTATTTCTCTGTAAGAAAATTCTGACAGAAATATGTGATTTTATTAAACAACAATGATTAGAGAGTAGCTGGAAATAGTACAAAACACTCCAAGTACATGAAAACAGGATTACACTGAGCAAAAAGCTTACTCTGCCTGGTAGGGCACTATGACATTCTATTCAGCTATGTATCTCCCTCCAACTCTAACTGCTCTCGCGTAGTCTCTGATTCACCTAGCAATGCTTCTCGATTGGAAGTTCGTAGTACAAAACCTTTTCTAAAGCCCAGCAGTGACAAATAGAAAACTCTCACTATGGCTATGGTGTTGAGATTTAATAAACATGTTAACCATTAACACTACGAGTACGCAGCGGATAAGGATCTAGTTTAGCCTTTATGATTAACACACATATAAACAACATGAAAGAATAAATAGAAAACTAACCCTCGTAGTCACCCGCAAATGAAACAAATAGTGGTTAAAATACCACCTATACGGTTGCTCACACAACACGTCGAACAAGCACGCCAAGTATGTTAGCCTTGACTTCACGATTAAACACCACAAACACACTAGGGTTTGGTGTTCTTGATTAAACACGACCGAATCCCACAAGGGGAATAAACTGTCAATCACAGTAAACATACAAAAGGAATATAAGGCCTTTAATACTTGCATGCATGGCATGAGCATGCATGGCATGCATGATATGAATATCATATACATAGACCCTATTGCTTTTATGTTTTGCCGAATGATTTGTAGAAAGAGAATTTAGGTTTTGTTTTGTGTCGCTAGTTTTGTTCGTGTGTGAGAATCGACCAGAACAATCAAGGGTAAAAGGTGTTTATATATCACCCAAACTTGCTCTCCAAGTTCTAACATAATACTCCACCACTTCCCAAAAATCGACAATCAACCCCCTCCTAGAACCTTCAATGGACCTGCCATAAGGGGAGGAGTCCTGTGAGTTTCGGTTTTCAACATCTAAGTCCCTCTCTTTATATTTAACGAATATTAATTAGTCTATAACGTCTAACGGTTAAACTAACAATTCATTAAATATATTTCGTGAAACATATTATATATTTAATAAATATAAACGAGTTACATATATTAAATACATAATAAACGTACTCTTCGTGTCTTAACGTGTGTGCCCCAAATAGGCTCACGTATTTCTAATCGTATAACATGCGTATCCGACTCACATATTCCAACAGCTCCCACTTGGGAGTTGGAGTAGCAGACTTACATTTATACCAACAATAGCAACGTCTAGCAACATACTTATTGTCATAAATCAGAAATACTTGAGATAAGTCGTTTCAAGAACAATCTCAGCTTTTAATGGTTATGTATTACTTGCCATTATCATCCCTTTGTTACAGATACCGTTAAACCATGGATATGGATCCTAACTCATTCCATATAGTTTAACCATTTAGATTCTTGTTATAAAAGTTAATTCAGATATACCAAATGTAATTAAGAATCATCTTAAAATTACCCTTTGGGTGCGGCCACACAATTATCTGATTAATTCTGGAGAGGCGCCATGGTATCATTCTGCACTTATCAAGTGGAGGAACAAATCCTTTGTTGACTACAAGTGTTGTGGATGCTGCTTCACATTCACTCCGAAAAATAGCTTTTATGTCTACCTTTTTCAGGACAGCGTTTGGCTATAATCACAAAGTGATATCCACACATACAGAACTTGTTTGTATCTCAAGTCTAAGGATGACTTATTAAACCATTTTAACATTATACTCATGACAAAGATCCAAAAGTAAATGTTCGAAAGTTGGGGTATCTAATATGCATCCCTTGTGAATACATATGAGTTTGGCGGGAACAATCCGTATATTCAAAGAATATAACCAACACTCACATTTGCCTTACATAACAATATTCCCATATTGTTAACCGACAATGGACATATTTAGAATGATAAAATCATTCAAGGATTAAACATGAAAATATAGGATAACAATTATTATATGAATGAATGACAAATACCAAGTATCTTTATTCATCATAAAGTAATAATTGTCTTACAATCCCAATTATCCAAATACTAAAAACAGATATGCATGAAACTAATTAGTAAGTTGAAGTCTAATGTTTCCAACATTCTCAACCTTTCTTTACAAGAAAACTAAATAGTCATCTGAGTAAACTTTCCGAATAGTTGTTTCAAAATTTCACAAATTATGAAGGATTTGAAATATATAATGAGTGTCTTATCTCACATGATCATACTATTGCAAGTGTCATAGTATGAGGATGTCGCCATACCTTGTATAAGGTATTTAAAGTACAACAACGAACTGACAGTCATCTTTACAGTTTCTTAAAATGTAAAGTATTCTTATTCCTTTATGTGTAATGCAACAATGCTCTTTGTTGAGCACATCTAGTTTAGCAGATTTATCATAAATGATAAAACTCTACTTTACTAGATTTGATTATCCTCTAGCATCAATGTACACATACAACACTATGCTTTATAATTCGTAAACATTTGTATTAATGATGAGTGTGTAAATACTCATCATTTTATACCCATAAGAGACACAAAAATGACCAAAAACACCCAAAATATATTGCAGATATCCTTAGTTTGTGTTTTTACATGTTTCAGGTACAAAAGGTTGAGAATAGAGCGAAAGCAGACATTTTTGGATCAGCTCGACATTATTGGTGCATGTGATCAAGTCAAGACGGAGTCAAATCCAAACCCGGAATACGGCATTGGAATGAGCTTGGAAAACCGAACCCAAAACCAAAAACCAAAAATCACAAAACACCTAATCCTAATTATCCTAACCCTAAACCTAATTTACCTAAACCTAATCACTATTAAACCTAAACCAAATCTAAACCCAAAAATACCAGCCCAACCACTAAACCCTTTGAACCCCCCCCCCCCTATTGAACCAGGCCACCCCAAAAATATATAACTCCTTCCTCCCTTCCCTCTCACCCTTTTCCCTCTAACCACTCCTACTCATCACCACTACCCACCAAGTAGCATTAAATGCTTTTCCCCACTCTCGCTGACCTCAAATGCCAGGTTGGCAATCCACAACACCATTTGGGCGCCAAAAAGAGAATTTAAGGCTGAGATGATATCAAGACAAATTCAATGGTGGGATTTACTCCAAAGAAACACTCTTTGTCTCCAAAGCTGTTTTTCCTCACAAAACTAGCACAAAAAAGAGAGAGAAGACCCTAGTTAGTTTTAGTATAAATACTAGACTCTTGTAGCCTTCGAAGGCATGTAGGTTTTTATGTAGTTTTAGTTTATTATTGTAATCAGCTTTTCAGTTTAATAGAAGTATTTCAGTTTTTATTCTAAACTTTGTAACTCATTTTCAGTTTCAATATAAATCTCAAGTTTTTAGCAAAAATCTAATTTATGCTCTATTGTTGTTTCAAACATTTCATAAGCCTTCATAAGCTCTGTTAAGCTCTTAAAAGTATAACAAAAAGATAACAAGAATAAACTCAGAAACTAAAACAAAACACCACAGGTTTACCTTAGCATGAGACTGTGGAAAGCACCGAAAGTTGCCAGTTGTGGAATGGCAAGATGGATTTTTACCTAGCTTATCTTTGATAAGCTAGGAGCTTGTAGATTAGCTCAGTTGAGCAATTTTGCCCTTGTTGTGCTAGGGCTGTTTGTAAGTTTCGATTTCCATTTTTTTAGCTCATTTTCTCAATATATAGCTTTTAGCTTATCTCTGCTTATATAGTGCTTATTCTGCTGTCATTTTAGCCTTTATATAGTTCATTTAGCTTAAGTAACAAGTTTAATTCAGTAGTTAAACTTAAATTAACCTAAAACCATAAAAAACCAAAAACAGTTTCATTTTAAGTAGAGTTTGGCATTAGCTGACTTTTGAAGTCAAAGTTCATTTAGGTCATAATTTGGATTTCAATTAGCTTTAATCAGTAAGTAGTAGTAGTTTTAAGTTAATTTTAATCACTATCAAGTAGTAATATAGGAGTTGCATAAGTAGTTTGAACTTGAAGGTTTAAAACAGCTTAGGATAGATTTTATAGAGTAATATAGATTTAGATCATTTTAGGTGTTTAAACATACTCAAAATAGTTTAGATAAGTAGTATAGAATCTGGTATTTAGGTGCTATTAGTCAAAATCTCAAAACTCACCCATTTTCACTTTTCTGCATAATCAATTCTGACAGCTCAGCAATAGGTTTAGAATCATCATTTTAGGATTTAATAGTAGTTCAAAATTGATAAAAAAAAAATGGTTTTCTGGATAGTTTAGTAGCTAATCTTCATAAATCAACTGAGATTTTGCATTTTGAAACTAGTTTGAGTGCTTAAAAATAAGTTGGAATAGGGCTAGTTGGACTGCTAAATGCCCTGCAACACAGGGGATATTTTTCAATCTAGCTTTTAATTTTGATTTTTAATTTTCTCAAATAAGGACCGATTTAGCTGAAACTTGGTATATTAAATTTTGGCTTGCTCTTCTAGTTATTTGTTATTTTTACAAATTTTAATTTTAGCTTTTACATAGCTTTTGATAAGCTCAAAGTAGCCTTGTTTACCTGTTTTGCTGTCTGTACATCAGCTCACACCTGTCCCAAACAACCTCCTTCTCAGCTTATTTTCTGCTTATCTATAGCTTATTAGGATCCGAATTTTGGTTTACAGATAGTTCATAGTATAAGCTTCTTGTGTTTTCATTTTTAGAACATTAGCTTTTAGTCCCTTAGCTTGTGCATTAGCTTAAAGTTAGGCAGTTAGGGTCTGTTTGGTTTGTTTAACTTGAATCAGCTTTTATTTACCTTTTAGCTTATCTGCTTATTTAGGACAGCTCATTAGATTAGATTAGCTTATTTAGACTGCCTTTAGTAGTTTCTAGCTTATTCCATCTTAAGTTTCAGCTTATAGCTTTTAAATTGGCTTTTCACTTTTCAATTTTTTTTCTTTGTAGCTTTTTAGTAAAACTGCTTATCATTTTCAGCTTTTTCCTGCTTATTTTTAAGTTTCAAAAAAGTTGTTTTCACAAAAGTTGCTTATTTTTAGCTTATTAAAAGGTTTGTGTAAAAAGTTTTCAAAAAAATAAAATAAAAAGGGAAATTGGGAAGTCAGGGTGAGCAGGGCTCGAACCCCTGACCTCAACCAATCTCAACCTCTCAACACACACACAAACCAGCGCGCCCTTGGGTCTTTTACGTTAATACTTTACAAGGTTTAATATATAACCTTGTTTTTCAGTTTTAGCTCATAAGCTCTTTAAGCTTATTAACAGCTTATACGGATAAGCTGTTAAGTCCTTCTTATTTTTCCTGCAATCTTTACCACTTCAAGCAGTTTTGTAAAAATTTCCAGATTTTTATTTTACAGTTTAGTATTTTTTATAATTTAATTAGTTTCGAACTGTTTTTAATTCATAATAAAAAATATAAAAGTAAAAAAAATATAATTCTTTTTTTTAAAATTTTCTTTTATCATTTAGGACTTAGGAAAATTAAATTTGCACTTGTAGGGTTAATTTTTAAGAATTTTGGTTTTCCGAGCTCGTTTCTAAGTCCCGTTTTGCGTTTTTAGCGTAAATTGTCTTTTGCTTTATTTTCTTTGCACATTTCCTTTCCAATACTTCTTTAGAATAATAAAAATACAAAAAATCAAAATCCACTCTTCAAGCACTTTAATTCCGAACCTCAAACGACATCCTCCATTCACACCTCGTTGGGGAAACGACCCGGGTGATCACTTGCCCGGTATCACATATATCACAAGCGTGAGTTTTTGCACGTTAACCTTTTTCCTAAAGGGTTAATATGTAGATTCTCGCGTTCACTTGGTATTTTTGATATATTCTGAACGAATCAAATTTTTGGCGCCGCTGCCGGGGAGGTTGTGTTGCGAAAATATCGTTACGGTTTTAACGATTAGTGACTTGAGATCCTTCCTTGTGAAGTTCCCGTTTTCCATAAACCCCATAAAATACAAAAATATTTTTCTTTTTCTTTGTATATATATATATCAGAAAAATCAAAACACTTTTCCTAAAGTGTTTATAAAAACCCAAAAACATTTTCCGTTTTTTATTGTGTAAAAAAAAAGATAAAATACATCATCAATATAACACTCTCAACTTGAGTGTTATCATAATAAGTTCCCAAACTAAAGATCAAAACTTGCCTTTGTATCACTTGCGAATATCGGCTCACCTTTGATTGAGAAACAAACTATAAGAGAGGTTTAAGGAGGCTTGACATTAAATTGTCGAACCGAAAGGGACGGGTTTTTAAGTGGCATTTATTGCCCACCTTTGTTCCTCCGCCACTTTGTGCGTTTTTCTTTTAGAGAGCTACCGTACGCTTGTTAATTATGTGTTTAAGTTCCCTTTTGTTTTGCCTCGGTCTTGATTTAATTGACTTGTTTTTGTTAGTGCATGCGCACTCGTTCTTCTAGATCATCGAGTCCCTTTCGTGATCTAATCGCAATTCCGAGAAGACGTTCTCGAAGACGTGCTGCCCGAATAGTCGAACCCGAGATTCGTACTATTCCCATTGACGAAATGGCAGACAATCGAACAATGGCCAAAATGCTCCAAGCACCCACCGAGGGTTACGGAGATGCCATCATTTTACCAGCAATCAATTCTGATCATTTCGAATTGAAGACGCATTTGATTCAACTCGTGTCTACAAATCAATTCCACGGGTTTGAACGAGAAGATCCGTATGCACACATCCGTTGGTTCAACAAGTTGACCTCGACCATCAATTACAAGGATGTGCCGCAAAAAGTTATCAAATTGATGCTATTTCCGTTTTCACTCGAAGGGGCACCCGGATTTGGCTGGAAAAAGAACCCCCTCGAACCATTGAAACTTGGGAAGATCTCGTACAAAAATTTGTCAATTATTTCTTTCCTCCGTCAAAGACGACTAATCTTAAGAATGAAATTTCGGGATTTCTTCAAAGTTTCGATGAAAACTTCGGAGAGGCATGGGAACGATTCAAGGATCTCCTAAGAAAATGCCCACATCATGATTTCATGGAGTTACAACAAATCAACACGTTTTATAATGGGTTGAATGGAAACGATCAAGATTCTCTTAACGCAGCCGCCGGTGGAAATATCTTGAATCGTAGACCTAAAGATGTGCTTGAAATTTGTGAGAATAAGTCAAAAGTTCCTATTTCTTGAAACAAAGTGAATGTTCCTATCACTCCTGCTTCTTCATCCGGTAACTCATCAGAGTTAGCCGCACCGTTAGCCGCTCTAACGGACGTAATTCGTTGCATGATGAAGGAAGTGAAAGAAATTAAGAGTGAAATTCATAAACCGGAACCAATCAAAGCCGTAAACAAAGTGTGTGAAACTTGTAGTGGCCCGCATGCGTATTACGATTGTCAAGCAACCGATGCTTCTTTTTACCAAGCTCCCGTAGCAGCCGTAAACTACAATCAATAGCGACCGCAAGCTGAAACTCATTACCGAGTACCAAATGCTATGGTACCACCTGGTTTTCCACCCGTGCAAAATCAAAATAATCAAAATCGCTTTGTTCAAAATCAAGGTCAAAATTTCAACACCTCTCAGAATTTCAATCAAAACCGTAACCAACCTTATCAAGCTCCGAATCAACAAGTTTATCAACAACGTCCTCAAGCTCCTCTGACAAATGATTTCATGAAAATTACTGAGTCCATCATACGTTCGATGCAAACTCAAATCAATAATATGAAAGTCGAGTTGAGAAAGGAAATTGATACTACGATGTCTCGTCAAACAAATGAGTTGAAGAATATGATGGGCAGTTTCATGAATATGAAAATGAACCAAGCTTCTTCATCCTTCCGGAGGACTTCCGAGCAATACCATTCCTAATCCTAATGCTGAGTTGAAAGCCGTCACCACTCGAAGTGGTAAGACGCATAATGGACCCTCGACTCCTATGTCCACTCTACCGGGGGAAGTGAATCGAGATACCAAGGTGACAACGGACAAGGTGCATTTCTCAAGCCCACGAAGTACCGCACACGTCCAACCTCCAGACGTCCAAACTCAAATTCCGGAAACCGATATTCCGAAGACTAATTCTGAGCCCAAAGTGAATCCCGTTCGAACTCCAAAGTCTAATCAACTTCCTTATCCATCAAGATTAAACGATCAGAAGCTTCGAGACAAAACCAATCATCAAATGGAGAAATTCTTTCAAATATTCAATGAATTGCACTTTGAAATAAGCTTCGCAGATGCTCTCGTCCTTATGCCCAAATTTGCGTCTACACTCAAAGGTTTACTAAGCAACAAGGATAAGTTGTCTGAGATGGCAAAGACCCCACTTAACGAGCAGTGCTTGGCAGTTCTCCTCAAGAAGCTTCCCGAAAAGCTCGGAGACCCCGTCAAGTTTTTAATCCCATGTGATTTCTCGGGGATGGTTCAGTGCTCAGCCTTGGCCGATCTTGGCGCAAACATTAACCTTATGCCACTCTCGGTATGGAAGAAGTTATCTCTTCCGGAGCTTACATCTACTTGCATGACACTCGAGCTAGCGGACCGTACTATAACTCGTCCACTTGGAATAGCTGAGGATGTCGTTGTGAAAGTGGGAAAGTTCCACTTTCCCACTGATTTCGTTGTGGTAGACTTTGATGCCGATCCTCGAGTTCCACTCATTCTGGGGAGAGCTTTCTTAAGGACGAGTCGTGCTCTCATCAATGTATACGCCGAAGAATTAACCATACGGGTTGATAATGAAGAAGTCACGTTTAACATTAATCAGAACTCTAAATCTCTAACCACCAAATGCAACGTTGCTACGGTTGATCAAAAATCTGATCCCGTAATTGCTTCCAAAAGAAGTGATTCGACACTTTCAAGATTCACGGTTAAGAGTACTTCAAAAAAACGTGCTGAGCTCAAAACGATGAAAATTACCCCTGGTTCGAGCAAATGGTTTGAGAGTTGTACTGCGGAAGTTAAGAGTATTTTTGATTATGATGAACAAGAATCGGAGACCACAACGGAAGTGGTCAAAATTGCTAGCTCTAAGAGCACACCACTTGTCCCACCTCCGGAATTGGTTTATCGTATTGAAATTGTTGATTATGTGGATGGAACTAAATTCTCTTCAAATAACAATCCTATTTCATCTCCTGATCCGATTATTTCCGACTCTTCCTACCCTTCTCTCACACCGGTTGAGGGAAGTGATTTCTTTTTGGATGAGGTCGATGCTTTTCTTGCTAGTGATGATTCAATTTCGACAAGGATTGATGATACTTACTTTGATTCGGAGGGGGACATCCTTTTTCTTGAAAAATTATTGAACGAAGAACCGTCGCCATCTCTCCCTCCGAAGGACGTTAACATGGATGAGCCGTCAGATCCTCTGGAGCCCGAGCTCGAGGAATCTATACCCGAATATGAAATTTTTATCTCTGATACGGCAGAAGAAAATAGTGGCAGTCCCACTATTCATCCCGATCTTTCTCTTTCAATTTATGAATCGTTTTGCTTCGATATCGATCATACTGAAGAGACGAGTCGTGGCATAACCACGTCTCTTGCTTTTTCCTCTCTTCCCGAGTATGATTCGTTTAGTTCCAATCTTGATCATGAGGAGTTCTCAGATGATTTCTCTCATATCATATCTCTTCCAGAGTATGATCATTTTGATCTTGATCTTGACCAGGGGGGAGGTATTCTTGATTTGAAGAATTTACATGCTGATGACATAACCCCAACCCTCCCTCCCGGAATTTTTTGTTGAAAATGACCATACAAGCTTCAAGGTTAAGCTACAAGTTCAAGCAAATAGTGATTCTCCTTTTACGGACGAAGAATGGATTCTCATTGAGATACACACCTTTCTACCATTCTTCACATATGGTGTGATTTCTCTTTCCCTTTTCTCCTACGGGAATGAGGACACTATCTTTGACCCCGGTATCATCCCTTATAGTTTCTACTATTAAAATACCGTGGGTATCTCGTCGGTGTGGAACTTTCTTATGTTCAAATGTTTATCCAAACACATTGAATGAAAGTCCGATGGAGATTGTTTCTTCCACTTGCTTCCCCATGAACCAATGAATTCGGGGTCGAGTCAAGCTAGTGACTCGGTTAACAAAAACATTAGCATTGCGTGGGTGACAACCCATGTTTCTGTCTTCTTTCTATTTTCTAACACTAAGTGTGGGGGAATCCCACTGTGCTTGGCTTTTGTGTGTTGTTTGCTCTGATTTTCAGGTTTCCCTTGGATCGTGATGATTGACGCGCCTGTTTTCAATCCAGTGCCCTAGTACCCCCGTTTTGACCAAAAAAAAAACGTCATCAATAAAAGTGTGTTAGTCTTGATTAGGTTAGAACAAAGGGAATCCCGACTCTGCCAGAGTATTGATCTGGCTGCTTCCTTAACGATTAGGCTAAGGTTTTACAAAGTGTGCAAATGAAAATGCTAAGCGTAGAATAGTTGGTTTTCTTTAGAGCTTATATCAGTAGTCTATGGCTTTTCCTCCCAGAAGATAACTAATCTGACTTAATAAGTGCTTATTTTCATACATTTGAACACACAAATTCATTTTTTAATACGATTTTGAAAAATACTAGTTCAAAGCTTTTTAATAAGCTTTTTAGGCTTGCTACAAGAAGGGAAGTGAAAATCTAGCTGCAGATGCTTTATCAAGAGTCAACACTGGTGCTGAATTGTGTTCATTGGTTCTATCTACTATTTCAAGTTCTTTGTTACAGCAAATCCAAGACAGCTGGACTGGTGATACAGATGTGCAGATTGTTATAACCAAGTTACAAAGTGACCCAAATGCAGTGCCAAAGTACACTTGGGCATATGGCCAATTAAGAAGGAAAGGAAGATTAGTGGTTGGTAATAATGTGATGCTACAACAATAGATTGTGGCTTATTTCCATCAAGGGCCCTTGGGTAGGCACTCTGGTGTTCATGTGACTGCCAAGAAGTTGTCAGCTGTATTTTATTGGAATGGGCTAAGGTAAATGGTCAAAAAATTTGTAAAGGAGTGTGATATCTGTCAAAGATACAAGCCTGAATTAACTGCTTATCCAAGTCTCATTCATCCTTTGCTAATTCCTACTCAGATTTGGAGTGAAATTTCTATGGATTTCATTGAAAGCTTACCAAAATCACATGGCAAATCTGTGATCATGGTTGTGGTAGACAGATTGAGCAAATATGCCCACTTTATGGCATTGCAACACCCCTTCACAGCCAGTGATGTGGCTAAGGTCTTCTTGGATAACATCTATAAACTACATGGGTTGCCAAAAGTGATAGTCAGTGATAGAGACAAAGTGTTCATCAGTCACTTTTGTCAATCACTATTCAAGATGCTCAAGGTTGAATTACACTTATCCACATCCTATCAACCACAAACTGATAGGCAAACATAGGTAGTGAACAGGTGTCTAGGCTGTTACTTGAGGTGTATGGTTGGGGAAACACCAAAGGAATGGGTAGATTGGTTACCCTTAGCTGAGTTCTGGTATAACACCAACTGGCATTCTGCAACAAAGGTTACCCCATTTGAAGTGGTATATGGTCAAGCCCCACCAATCCATTTACCTTATGTACATGGAGATAGTGCAGTAGAGGCTGTGGACAGGACATTGCAGGTAAGGGAAAAGACAATTGAAATGCTGCAGTTTCATTTGAAAAGAGCACAAGACAGGATGCAAAACATGGCCAATAAAAAGAGGACTGATAGGCAATTTGAATTTGGAGCATGGGTATATGTTAAATTGCAGCCCTATAGGCAGGTCTCAGCTAGGCAAGGAGCTTATCACAAACTAGCTGCAAAGTTTTATGGGCCATTCCAGGTGGTGCAGAGAATTGGTGAAGTAGCCTATAAGCTGCAATTGCTTATTGACAGTCTTATACACCTAGTTTTTCATGTGTCCCAGCTCAAGAAATGTCACAGTCAAACAGCAGTGGCAGGGAATTTGCCTCTTTGTGAGCCCAATGGCAATATGAATGTGGAACCAGTTGCTGTGTTAGAAAGGAGATTGGGCAAGGTTGGTGACAAGGCAGTGATGTTTGTGTTAGTCCAATGGGCAAATAATTCAAAAGAAGATGCTACCTGGGAAGTCTACTATGAGTTTGTGGCCCGTTTTCCTCAGTTTGCTTGAACCTTGAGGACAAGGTTCTTAAGGGGGATGGATTGATACATGCTCAGCCTTGAAGTAAAATAGTCAAAGGACCAGTGTTGCACTTAGTCTGTAGTTAAGGGACTAAGTTGGTAGAATTTTAAATAAGTTTGAAAGGCGGTTAGCTTCTCAGCTCAACCCACCTTTCTTCCATAAATAGTAGTTTCATTTCATTTTCTCATTTTCATGTAATGTGTAATCAAAATTCTCTCTTCCTGTAACAAATTCACAATTTCATCTTTTAATATCAAAACATTTCGGATTTCTCTTCTTCCTTTGAAATCCCTAATTTTTGTGTTTGTTAAACTTCAATTCTGTGTGAATTCTGGTTTAGCATCTATCAAGAAATAATGGCATAAATAGAAGTTCAATTTATACCTTCATAGTGAAACATTATTTGAATAAAACGGAACTTAATATCTTGCTAGCGTTATTAATATATTAGCCACATATAGGACTTACAAATTTATATCCGGAACTAATACATGGTTCCCATAGATGTTTTGGAAGGAACATGCCACGTATGTTCTTGTTTATATCAACTAACAAGAGATATGGAATGTATCAAACAAAAAAAAAACATATCAACGATACAACCAAAAGAAACAATGAACCGATAATTCCCAAGCGAGCAATAATGGCATAAATCGTAATGCGATCAAAACCAGCAACCAAAACGATAAATTCAGTAGCAGAAGCCAAACCATAGGCTAGGAGACTCACGACAGCAACCATGATGGTGTTAGGGTGTGTTAGGAAAGGAAATTCATCATTCCCCTGAGACTTAATTGCTACAATAGCAAGTAAAACGGTGACCATAAATGAAAGTGCAGATGACGGCATCACTACAGCATTTTCACCTATTGTTACACGTGGGTAACAGTTATTCAAGACGTAGCCTAGACGTGTCACTAGACCACCACATATTTCTGCTAAATGAAATACATAGCGTATGCATTGAAACAAAAAAACAAACAAGAAGAATCTGTGATGGTGTGTTTGTGTGGGTTGTTGCTCAACAATGGTAACCTATACATTATCCGAGGAATGCATCATGTTTTGTTCTTTTTTTTCTTTGGTAGAGCAAAATGGTGGTGGATACGAGATTGAAACGTAGATGATTTAGTTTTTCAAGCCAAGTGTTTTACATGAATTTCTATTTATACGGGTAGCAAGCCTCTACAAATCGATCAAGGATAAATAACTTTTACCAAGTGTGTCGATCCTAAATGAGTAACTTGGTATATATCATTAATATAATTATTCGGAAACTTTAAACGATATCACTAGTCCCTCTGAGTGACCAGTCTTTCAATGTTATTGACCATATATTTTTCGTCGGGAATTTTCTTATGGTGAGAATCCATCAATTAACTGTGGAAATGAATTGAGACATAACAACACTCGTCATAGACACCATGTTAGCCGGACCATGTGATTGAAATGGAAGTTCATTATTCGCATGTGACTAGATTTTAACAAAATCAAGTCAAGGAGTATTAGCAAAGGTAAGCTAATTAATAAATACGTTACAGTAATCATCTTTTTAGGAAATTGATTTCTTTGTTAGGTACTGCTCAATGGTATGCAAATGCTCTTTACTTCGTTTAATAATAAAAATGTATTGTAGTTTTCAGAATAAGCCATTTGGAAGTTAATACGTACTGCACGACATAAATCTCAGTGATATTCCACCATAGTCGTCCCATAATAATTTATGTGCTCTTATATTTGTGATCACTTCTTTCCTTATTACAATATGATGGTATATATGTTACTAATGCAAGAAGCATTTGTGAATTAGACTTCTATAGAATGTATGGCAAATGTGATAGAAATTTTGGCTCGTAAAGCGATTCATGTTTATTATGCACATAATCAGAAGAATTTTTTATAGTACTAATATGGAATTATGACTTAAAACGTCATGCATAAATATTGGTACATCAAAGATGGGTTTGCTGACTATTCTAGGTTAAGGCAGTAAAGACGCGATCAATAATCGTGATTTATGTTTTAGTGTTTAGCTCCGAAGCACAACTACATCACTCAAATCATAATGTCCTCAAGAGACATAAAAACAGAGTCAAGAGTCAATATCCCAATAACCTTCAAGTCAAGTTGTAAGGTAAACAACCAAATCAAACATATGCTCATATATGACTCATATGAGTGATGATTTGCACACTCCACGAATAAAAGTAATCTAAGGGTAAAAATGTCAAAACACCATTTATTAGAGTGTGCAAATAAATTCGTGGAGTGTGCAAATCATCACTCCTCATATATAGCTTACTCAGAAAACTACAAAACATTTTTATTATTAAACAAAGTAAAGAGCATTTGCGTACCATTGCGCAATACCTAACAATGAAATCAATTTCCTTAAAAGATGATTACTATAACGTGTTTATTAATTAGCTAAAGTGCTAAAATAAATCATTAAACATAAATATAAAGAAAAAGAGGATATTTTCTATTATATATTTGTTCACTTGCCCATATAACAATTTATAGTCGATTACTTGGTGAAGAAGGTGGTGCAATAACGCCGCGACAACAACACTTACGTTTGTTAACACTCCTTGACTTGATTTTTTTAAAATCTAGTCACATGCGAATAATGAACTTCCATTTCAATCACATGGTCTGGCTAACTCGGTATCCATGACGAGTGTTGTCATGTCTGGATTCATTTCCATAGTTGAATTCGTAATTTCTAGCCATCACATTCCGGTCTATGTTTTACTTTTTGTTTAGTATACCTCAGACACTTAATACCAATGGATTATTAGTATTCCTGAGCCCTTTATTTTTTAACATATAATTGTTTGGTTAATACAAGTAAGATGCAAATGAAGTGTTTGATGAATTTTCCTAATGAAATGGTTTTATTAGTTAACAAAGGATATAAGATATTTAGGTTAACTTTTCCAAATTCTTTATAACTTTCTTGATTTATGAGACAAACACCAAAAATATAAACTATCTACTTATATAGTATGAAAACCAATCATAGTTTTGTTTAATGAATCATCTCCTTAAACCCTCTAGTCGATACTTTATAATCAAGTTATACAAATTACTAAATATCTTATATTCCATGTTAACTAATGGATTCTCCCCATAAGAAAATTCCCATTAGTGACGAAAAATATATGGTCAATAACAGTGAAAGACTGGTCACTCAGAGCGACTAGTGGGATCGTTTAAAGTTTTCGAATAATTATATTAATGACATATACTAAGTTACTCGTTTAGGATCGACACACTTGGTAAAAATCATTTATCTTTGATCGACTTGTTGAGACTTGTTGAGGCTTGCTACAAGAAAGGAAGTGAAAATGTAGCTGCAGATGCTTTATTAAGAGTCAACACTGGTGCTGAATTGTGTTCATTGGTTCTATCTACTATTTCAAGTTCTTTGTTACAGCAAATCCAAGACAGCTGGACTGGTGATACAGATGTGCAGACTGTTATAACCAAGTTACAAAGTGACCCAAATGCAGTGCCAAAGTACACTTGGGCAGATGGCCAATTAAGAAGGAAAGGAAGATTAGTGGTTGGTAATAATGTGATGCTACAACAAAAGATTGTGGCTTATTTCCATCAAGGGCCCTTGGGTAGGCACTCTGGTGTTCATGTGACTGCTAAGAAGTTGTCAGTTGTATTTTATTGGAATGGGCTAAGGTAAATGGTCAAAAAATTTGTAAAGGAGTGTGATATCTGTCAAAGATACAAGCCTGTATTAACTGCTTATCCAGGTCTCATTCATCCTTTGCTAATTCCTACTCAGATTTGGAGTGAAATTTCTATGGATTTCATTGAAAGCTTACCAAAATCACATGGCAAATCTGTGATCATGGTTGTGGTAGACAGATTGAGCAAATATGCCCACTTTATGGCATTGCAACACCCCTTCACAGCCAGTGATGTGGCTAAGGTCTTCTTGGATAACATCTATAAACTACATGGGTTGCCAAAAGTGATAGTCAGTAATAGAGACAAAGTGTTCATCAGTCACTTTTGGCAATCACTATTCAAGATGCTCAAGGTTGAATTACACTTATCCACATCCTATCAACCACAAAATGATAGGCAAACATAGGTAGTGAACAGGTGTCTAGGCTGTTACTTGAGGTGTATGGTTGGGGAAACACCAAAGGAATGGGTAGATTGGTTACCCTAAGCTGAGTTCTGGTATAACACCAACTGGCATTCTGCAACAAAGGTTACCCCATTTGAAGTGGTATATGGTCAAGCCCCACCAATCCATTTACCTTATGTACATGGAGATAGTGCAGTAGAGGCTGTGGACAGGACATTGCAGGTAAGGGAAAAGACAATTGAAATGCTGCAGTTTCATTTGAAAAGAGCACAAGACATGATGCAAAACATGGCCAATAAAAAGAGGACTGATAGGAAATTTGAAGTTGGAGCATGGGTATATGTTAAATTGCAGCCCTATTGGCAGGTCTCAGCTAGGCAAGGAGCTTATCACAAACTAGCTACAAAGTTTTATGGGCCATTCCAGGTGGTGCATAGAATTGGTGAAGTAGCCTAAAAGCTGCAATTGCTTATTGACAGTCTTATACACCCAGTTTTTCATGTGTCCCAGCTCAAGAAATGTCACAGTCAAACAGCAGTGGCAGGGAATTTGCCTCTTTGTGAGCCCAATGGCAATATGAATGTGGAACCAGTTGCTGTGTTAGAAAGGAGATTGGGCAAGGTTGTTGACAAGGCAGTGATGTTTGTGTTAGTCCAACGGGCAAATAATTCAAAAGAAGATGCTACCTGGGAAGTCTACCATGAGTTTGTGGCCTGTTTTCCTCAGTTTGCTTGAACCTTGAGAACAAGGTTCTTAAGGGGGATGGATTGATACATGCTCAGCCTTGAAGTAAAATAGTCAAAGGACCAGTGTTGCACTTAGTCTGTAGTTAAGGGACTAAGTTGGTAGAATTTTAAATAAGTTTGAAAATCAGTTAGCTTCTCAGCTCAACCCACCTTTCTTCCATAAATAGTAGTTTCATTTCATTTTCTCATTTTCATGTAATGTGTAATCAAAATTCTCTCTTCCTGTAACAAATTCACAATTTCATCTTTTAATATCAAAACATTTCGGATTTCTCTTCTTCCTTTGAAATCCCTAATTTTTGTGTTTGTTAAACTTCAATTCTGTGTGAATTCTGGTTTAGCATCTATCAAGCAATAATGGCATAAATAGAAGTTCAATGTATACCTTCATAGTGAAACATTATTTGAATAAAACGGAACTTAATATCTCGCTAGCGTTATTAATATATTAGCCACATATAGGACTTACAACATTATATCCAGAACGAATACATGGTTCCCATAGATTTTTTGGAAGGAACATGCCACGTATGTTCTTGTTTATATCAACTAACAAGAGATATGGAATGTATCAAACAAAAAACAAACATATCAACGATACAACCAAAAGAAACAATGAACCGATAATTCCCAAGCGAGCAATAATGGCATAAATCGTAGTGCGATCAAAACCTACAACCAAAACGATAAATTCAGTAGCAGAAGCCAAACCATAGGCTAGGAGACTCATGACAACAACCATGATGGTGTTAGGGTGTGTTTGGAAAGGGAATTCATCATTCCCCTGAGACTTAATTGCTACAATAGCAAGTAAAACGGTGACCATAAATGAAAGTGCAGATGATGGCATCACTACAACATTTTCACCAATTGTTACACGTGGGTAACAGTTATTCAATACGTAGCCTAGACGTGTCACTAGACCACCACATATTTCTGCTAAATGAAATACATAGCGTATGCATTGAAACGAAAAAACAAACAAGAAGAATCTGTGATGGTGTGTTTGTGTGGGTTGTTGCTCAACAATGGTAACCTGTACATTATCCGAGGAATGCATCATGTTTTGTTCTTTTTTTTCTTTGGTAGAGCAAAATGGTGGTGGATACGAGATTGAAACGTAGATGATTTAGTTTTTCAAGCCAAGTGTTTTACTTGAATTTCTATTTATACGGGTAGCAAGCCTCTACAAATCGATCAAGGATAAATAACTTTTACCAAGTGTGTCGATCCTAAACGAGTAACTTGGTATATATCATTAATATAATTATTCGGAAACTTTAAACGATATCACTAGTCCCTCTGAGTGACCAGTCTTTCAATGTTATTGACCATATATTTTTCGCCGGGAATTTTCTTATGGTGAGAATCCATCAATTAACTGTGGAAATGAATTGAGACATAACAAAACTCATCATAGACACCATGTTAGCTGGACCATGTGATTGAAATGGAAGTTCATTATTCGCATGTGACTAGATTTTAACAAAATCAAGTCAAGGAGTATTAGCAAAGGTAAGCTAATTAATAAATACGTTACAGTAATCATCTTTTTAGGAAATTGATTTCTTTGTTAGGTACTGCTCAATGGTATGCAAATGCTCTTTACTTCGTTTAATAATAAAAATGTATTGTAGTTTTCAGAATAAGCCATTTGGAAGTTAATACGTACTGCACGACATAAATCTCAGTGATATTCCACCATAGTCGTCCCATAATAATTTATGTGCTCTTATATTTGTGATCACTTCTTTCCTTATTACAATATGATGGTATATATGTTACTAATGCAAGAAGCATCTGCGAATTAGACTTCTATAGAATGTATGGCAAATGTGATAGAAATTTCGGCTCGTAAAGCGATTCATGTTTATTATGCACATAATCAGAAGAATTTTTTATAGTACTAATATGGAATTATGACTTAAAACGTCATGCATAAATATTGGTACATCAAAGATGGGTTTGCTGACTGTTCTAGGTTAAGGCAGTAAAGACGCGATCAATAATCGTGATTTATGTTTTAGTGTTTAGCTCCGAAGCACAGCTACATCACTCAAATCATAATGTCCTCAAGTGACATAAAAACAGAGTCAAGATTCAATATCCCAATAACCTTCAAGTCAAGTTGCAAGGCAAACAACCAAATCAAACATATGCTCATATATGACTCATATGAGTGATGATTTGCACACTCCACGAATAAAAGTAATGTAAGGGTAAAAATGTCAAAACACCATTTATTAGAGTGTGCAAATAAATTTGTGGAGCGTGCAAATCATCACTCCTCATATATAGCTTACTCAGAAAACTACAATACATTTTTATTATTAAACAAAGTAAAGAGCGTTTGCATACCATTGCGCAATACCTAACAATGAAATCAATTTCCTTAAAAGATGATTACTATAACGTGTTTATTAATTAGCTAAAGTGCTAAAATAAATCATTCAACTTAAATATAAGGCAAAAGAGGATATTTTCTATTATATATTTGTTCACTTGCCCATATAACAATTTATAGTCGATTACTTGGTGAAGAAGGTGGTGCAATAACGCCGCGACAACAACACTTACGTTTGTTAACACTCCTTGACTTGATTTTGTTAAAATCTAGTCACATGCAAATAATTAACTTCCATTTCAATCACATGGTCTGGCTAACTCGGTATCCATGACGAGTGTTGTCATGTCTGGATTCATTTCCATAGTTGAATTCGTAATTTCTAGCCATCACATTCCGGTCTATGTTTTACTTTTTGTTTAGTATACCTCAGACACTTAATACCAATGGATTATTAGTATTCCTGAGCCCTTAATTTTTTAACATATAATTGTTTGGTTAATGCAAGTAAGATGCAAATGAAGTGTTTGATGAATTATCCCAATGAAATGGTTTTATTAGTTAACAAAGGATATAAGATATTTAGGTTAACTTTTCCAAATTCTTTATAACTTTCTTGATTTATGAGACAAACACCAAAAATATAAACTATCTACTTATATAGTATGAAAACCAATCTTAGTTTTGTTTAATGAATCATCTCCTTAAACCCCTTAGTCGATACTTTATAATCAAGTTATTCAAATTGCTAAATATCTTATATTCCATGTTAACTAATGGATTCTCCCCATAAGAAAATTCCCATTAGTGACGAAAAATATATGGTCAATAACAGTGAAAGACTGGTCACTCAGAGCGACTAGTGGGATCGTTTAAAGTTTCCGAATAATTATATTAATGACATATACTAAGTTAATCGTTTAGGATCGACACACTTGGTAAAAATCATTTATCTTTGATCGACTTGTTGAGACTTGTTGAGGCTTGCTACAAGAAAGGAAGTGAAAATGTAGCTGCAGATGCTTTATCAAGAGTCAACACTGGTGCTGAATTGTGTTCATTGGTTCTATCTACTATTTCAAGTTCTTTGTTACAGCAAATCCAAGACAGCTGGACTGGTGATACAGATGTGCAGACTGTTATAACCAAGTTACAAAGTGACCCAAATGCAGTGCCAAAGTACACTTGGGCAGATGGCCAATTAAGAAGGAAAGTAAGATTAGTGGTTGGTAATAATGTGATGCTACAACAACAGATTGTGGCTTATTTCCATCAAGGGCCCTTGGGTAGGCACTCTGGTGTTCATGTGACTGCCAAGAAGTTGTCAGCTGTATTTTATTGGAATGGGCTAAGGTAAATGGTCAAAAAATTTGTAAAGGAGTGTGATATCTGTCAAAGATACAAGCCTGAATTAACTGCTTATCCAGGTCTCATTCATCCTTTGCTAATTCCTACTCAGATTTGGAGTGAAATTTCTATGGATTTCATTGAAAGCTTACCAAAATCACATGGCAAATCTGTGATCATGGTTGTGGTAGACAGATTGAGCAAATATGCCCACTTTATGGCATTGCAACACCCCTTCACAGCCAGTGATGTGGCTAAGGTCTTCTTGGATAACATCTATAAACTACATGGGTTGCCAAAAGTGATAGTCAGTGATAGAGACAAAGTGTTCATCAGTCACTTTTGGCAATCACTATTCAAGATGCTCAAGGTTGAATTACACTTATCCACATCCTATCAACCACAAAATGATAGGCAAACATAGGTAGTGAACAGGTGTCTAGGCTGTTACTTGAGGTGTATGGTTGGGGAAACACTAAAGGAATGGGTAGATTGGTTACCCTAAGCTGAGTTCTGGTATAACACCAACTGGCATTCTGCAACAAAGGTTACCCCATTTGAAGTGGTATATGGTCAAGCCCCACCAATCCATTTACCTTATGTACATGGAGATAGTGCAGTAGAGGCTGTGGACAGGACATTGCAGGTAAGGGAAAAGACAATTGAAATGCTGCAGTTTCATTTGAAAAGAGCACAAGACATGATGCAAAACATGGCCAATAAAAAGAGGACTGATAGGAAATTTGAAGTTGGAGCATGGGTATATGTTAATTGCAGCCCTATAGGCAGGTCTTAGCTAGGCAAGGAGCTTATCACAAACTAGCTACAAAGTTTTATGGGCCATTCCAGGTGGTGCAGAGAATTGGTGAAGTAGCCTATAAGCTGCAATTGCTTATTGACAGTCTTATACACCCAGTTTTTCATGTGTCCCAGCTCAAGAAATGTCACAGTCAAACAACAGTGGCAGGGAATTTGCCTCTTTGTGAGCCCAATGGCAATATGAATGTGGAACCAGTTGCTGTGTTAGAAAGGAGATTGGGCAAGGTTGGTGACAAGGCAGTGATGTTTGTGTTAGTCCAATGGGCAAATAATTCAAAAGAAGATGCTACCTGGGAAGTCTACCATGAGTTTGTGGCCCGTTTTCCTCAGTTTGCTTGAACCTTGAGGACAAGGTTCTTAAGGGGGATGGATTGATACATGCTCAGCCTTGAAGTAAAATAGTCAAAGGACCAGTGTTGCACTTAGTATGTAGTTAAGGGACTAAGTTGGTAGAATTTTAAATAAGTTTGAAAGGCGGTTAGCTTCTCAGCTCAACCCACCTTTCTTACATAAATAGTAGTTTCATTTCATTTTCTCATTTTCATGTAATGTGTAATCAAAATTCTCTCTTCCTGTATCAAATTCACAATTTCATCTTTTAATATCAAAACATTTCGGATTTCTCTTCTTCCTTTGAAATCCCTAATTTTTGTGTTTGTTAAACTTCAATTCTGTGTGAATTCTGGTTTAGCATCTATCAAGCAATAATGGCATAAATAGAAGTTCAATTTATACCTTCATAGTGAAACATTATTTGAATAAAACGGAACTTAATATCTTGCTAGCGTTATTAATATATTAGCCACATATAGGACTTACAACATTATATCCGAAACTAATACATGGTTCCCATAGATGTTTTGGAAGGAACATGCCACGTATGTTCTTGTTTATATCAACTAACAAGAGATATGGAATGTATCAAACAAAAAACAAACATATCAACGATACAACCAAAAGAAACAATGAACCGATACTTCCCAAGCGAGCAATAATGGCATAAATCGTAGTGCGATCAAAACCTGCAACCAAAACGATAAATTCAGTAGCAGAAGCCAAACCATAGGCTAGGAGACTCATGACAACAACCATGATGGTGTTAGGGTGTGTTTGGAAAGGAAATTCATCATTCCCCTGAGACTTAATTGCTACAATAGCAAGTAAAACGGTGACCATAAATGAAAGTGCAGATGATGGCATCACTACAACATTTTCACCAATTGTTACACGTGGGTAACAGTTATTCAATACGTAGCCTAGACGTGTCACTATACCACCACATATTTTTGCTAAATGAAATACATAGCGTATGCATTGAAACGAAAAAACAAACAAGAAGAATCTGTGATGGTGTGTTTGTGTGGGTTGTTGCTCAACAATGGTAACCTGTACATTATCCGAGGAATGCATCATGTTTTGTTCTTTTTTTCTTTGGTAGAGCAAAATGGTGGTGGATACGAGATTGAAACGTAGATGATATAGTTTTTCAAGCCAAGTGTTTTACTTGAATTTCTATTTATACGGGTAGCAAGCCTCTACAAATCGATCAAGGATAAATAACTTTTACCAAGTGTGTCGATCCTAAACGAGTAACTTGGTATATATCATTAATATAATTATTCGGAAACTTTAAACGATATCACTAGTCCCTCTGAGTGACCAGTCTTTCAATGTTATTGACCATATATTTTTCGTCGGGAATTTTCTTATGGTGAGAATCCATCAATTAACTGTGGAAATGAATTGAGACATAACAACACTCATCATAGACACCATGTTAGCCGGACCATGTGATTGAAATGGAAGTTCATTATTCGCATGTGACTAGATTTTAACAAAATCAAGTCAAGGAGTATTAGCAAAGGTAAGCTAATTAATAAATACGTTACAGTAATCATCTTTTTAGGAAATTGATTTCTTTGTTAGGTACTGCTCAATGGTATGCAAATGCTCTTTACTTCGTTTAATAATAAAAATGTATTGTAGTTTTCAGAATAAGCCATTTGGAAGTTAATACGTACTGCACGACATAAATCTCAGTGATATTCCACCATAGTCGTCCCATAATAATTTATGTGCTCTTATATTTGTGATCACTTCTTTCCTTATTACAATATGATGGTATATATGTTACTAATGCAAGAAGCATCTGCGAATTAGACTTCTATAGAATGTATGGCAAATGTGATAGAAATTTCGGCTCGTAAAGCGATTCATGTTTATTATGCACATAATCAGAAGAATTTTTTATAGTACTAATATGGAATTATGACTTAAAACGTCATGCATAAATATTGGTACATCAAAGATGGGTTTGCTGACTGTTCTAGGTTAAGGCAGTAAAGACGCGATCAATAATCGTGATTTATGTTTTAGTGTTTAGCTCCAAAGCACAGCTACATCACTCAAATCATAATGTCCTCAAGTGACATAAAAATAGAGTCAAGAGTCAATATCCCAATAACCTTCAAGTCAAGTTGTAAGGCAAACAACCAAATCAAACATATGCTCATATATGACTCATATGAGTGATGATTTGCACACTCCACGAATAAAAGTAATGTAAGGGTAAAAATGTCAAAACATCATTTATTAGAGTGTGCAAATAAATTTGTGGAGCGTGCAAATCATCACTCCTCATATATAGCTTACTCATATAACTGATGACGTATAGTCCGTATTCGGGTCACGAACCCGACCCATACTCGAGTCCATCACGAATGGGCTCAAACCCATCACGAATGGGTTATTGCGGTAACGGTTTGGGCTTACGCTGGCCCAAACCCGAAGCTATTTATGGTCTTGATAGGATATCTCTTATTTATGGGATATGTATCAAAACCGCCCTATGCGGGATACACTGAAGATTGGGAAACACGAAACCTACAAGGATTTCGTGTCTATATATAGAGGGCACCTCAGCCCTCACAAAGGTACGACTGACAAACCTTAACTCTTCAACTAAACCCTAAAATCGATTACTTACTCTCACACCGGAGTCTAATCGTGGGAGACAATCCCACGATAAGCCTAACGGTGTCTTTTTGTTCTCTTAGTGCGCAGGTCTCAAGCATCAAGAATCAATTGATACGGGAACCGGATTCCTAACAAGGAACGCCCAACTTTTGTATCAACAAGTGGCGCCATCCGTGGGACCCTACACTAAGAACTAGAATGACGAAACACGAAAATCTTAACCAGCGGACTCCTCAGGCGAAGAAAGCGCATAGCGACCTACAGGGGAAGAAGCAACGAAGTGATGCGGCCCAAAAACAGGCCTCTGGAACAACCAGTGCGCCCGGAAACCAAAGATCAGACTCAGATCTGGTCTTTACTGAAGTAGGACCGCACTCGGGGATTACCCATGCTACTACGACAAGTATTAGCGGGGGAGACCTACAGCGCACCCCCCTCATCACGCTAGAAACAGCCCCCACTTAGCCGCCACACGCGCCTAATCGAAACAGGGGTCCTGACTTGGAAACAAACATCCCCGCGCTAGAAGGAGTAGTGCCTGAACTGGCACCAAGTGATTTTGTGTCCCAAAACTACAAAACCCTGGCTGCACTTATGCAGGAGGAAGCAAAGAAGAGGTCAAGACAGAGTCTGCAAGCCCGGCTCAGCTTCGACCCTGAGTATGAATCATCCCCACTGCGCCACCGAAAGGAGAGGCGCGAGAAAGATAGCCGCCGACACCCAGTATTTACTAGGATCGGAGGAAGGGCGGTGGACGATGAGGAAACTGACTCGCAGTCTCCAGACGAGCGCGAAGGTGATGGGTGGCGTACCAATGTCCACGTTAGACTTGGTAGGCGCAGAGTCCATGAAAGACTTGGGCGAAAATACTCCCCAAGTGAGAGCCCTTCAAGCCTGGATTCCGATGATAGTCGGCGCAAGCGCCACAAAAGAGCAAGCTCGGATTCCGACGGCAGTAGGCGCAAGCGCCGAAAAAGAGCAAGCCTATCCTCAAGTAACTCCTCGGACAACGAGGACGAAGAAACAGGACACTGGAAATCAAGGGGAAGATACCGCGATCAGGAGGACGAAGACATGTCTCGTCCCTGGCGCCGCCAAAAAGTTGATGCGTTCACCAGGCGCATCAGCGACTTTTCGGAAAATAAAAGAAGGCGCATGCCCGCTAATGTTAAAACCTATGATGGGACAGGTGATCCTGATGACCACTAAAAATTTTCGAATCAGCAGCTACCATCGAAAATTGGCCGCAACCTGTATGGTGCCACATGTTCAATTCTACGTTGGTGGGAAATGCGCAAAACTGGTTCAGTAAACTTCCACGGAGAAGCATAGATGGGTTTGAAGAGTTGCGGAAAGCATTTCGTTTAAACTTTACCCAGAGGAAGAAGTGCGCCAAGAACCCTGTTGAACTCGCTAGGGTAAAACAGCGCCAAGGAGAATCTACAAGCGCTTACGTAGAGCGCTATAAGGACGAGTGCATACATGTCAAGGCATGTCCGGAGATACTAAAGATCTCAGGGTTCATGAATGGAATCAACAACCCAGAGCTAATCAAGAAGTTAAATGATAGGATTCCCCAAACTTTTGATGAGCTCATGAAGCGCACGAGGTCCTTCATCCAAGGAGAAGCCGCCGCTGCGGATAGCAAGAAAGGCTACTCGAACTATAGGTCGCAAGAACAACCCAGGAGACAATCCAACGATCAGAGTAGCAACCATAATAAAAACTATCGCAGTGAAGGAGGCAGACGAGGGAACGACAAGTATACCCCGTTAACAAAGACTCCAAAGGAGATATTCGCAACGGAAGGCGCGAACTTCCCGAGACCCCCACCAATGCGCACCCCAGAAGTACAACGCATAGGTAACGGGTACTGCGAGTATCATGGATAGAAGGGCCATACCACGAACGAATGCATCCAGCTGCGCCAACTAATAGAAAAATTAGTAAAAGAAGGCAGGTTGGACCACTTGGTTAAGAACATCAAGGAAGGGAAAGATAAACAGAGAACCGGGGGCAAGAAAGACGCACCCAAGGATAAGGCGGACACCATCTACATGATCCAGTCATGGCAGCGAAGAACTAAGCAGAAAGTTAGCCAAACGTTTTCTCATGAAAACGAAATTTCTTTCCCCACCTTGACTGCGGACAACGCAGTCATGGAACCACTCACCATAGAGATAACTACGGGGGGTCACGACATACACCGCATGTTTGTTGATGGCGGGGCGTCGGCAGACATAATGTACGAACATTGTTTCAAAAGACTGCGACCTGAGATACAAAGGCAGTTAAACCCGGCCACGACGCCACTGATTGGGTTCACAGGAGAAAAGATATGGCCTATGGGGCAACTACGACTACTAGTCGTTGTGGGTAATAAGGAACACTCCACAGCAGCCTGGATAAATTTCATGGTGATTAATTCTCCTTCGCCATACAATGGCATCATTGGAAGACCTGGAATTTCAGCTATACGCGCAATACCGTCCACAGCGCATGGGATGCTCAAATTCCCGGTAGAAGGAGGCATTGTCACCATCCACAATAATGCTAGACCACCCAGAGAATGTAACACAGTTACATGCGAGATCACGCACACTCCAGAACCGCGCGAAGCCAAAGTACCAAACTTGAAGGTGGCAATTCATCCCGATTACCCGGAGCAACAAGTTTCGATCGGGGGATCGCTGTCTGATAAAGGCAGAACTGCCGTGTGTGCGCTCTTGCAAAAGAATTTGGATATCTTCGCATGGGAACCAAAGAACATGACTGGTGTGCCACGTTCAATCTCAGAACACAAGTTACAAATCCGACAAGGATATTCTCCAGTGCGGCAGAAAAAGCGCGGCCAAGCTCCAGAGCGCGCAAAAGCCATTTTGGAAGAAGTACACAAGCTCGTGGATGCAGGCATCATGCGAGAGGTCTATTACCATGACTGGCTATCAAATCCAGTAATGGTCAAAAAGAGCGACGGTAGTTGGCGGATGTGCGTAGACTTTACCGATCTCAACAAGGCATGTCCACAAGACTGCTATCCATTACCAGAAATAGACTGGAATGTGGAATCTCTGTGTGGATATCCTTTTAAATGCTTCTTAGACGCATATAAAGGGTACCATCATATCCAAATGGCTGAAGAAGACGAGGAAAAAACAGCCTTCCACACAAGCCAAGGAGTCTATTGTTACACAAAAATGCCTTTTGGCCTAAAGAATGCAGGCGCCACCTACCAACGATTGGTAGATAGCGCATTTGAAAAGCAAGTGGGCCGCAATTTAGAAGTGTACGTTGATGACCACGTCATAAAAAGCCATACTGAAGATGAAGTAGTGCGCGACATTGAAGAAACATTCAAAACACTACGAAAGATCAACATGAAGCTAAATCCCAAGAAATGCACTTTCGGCGCTACAGAAGGCATGTTCCTGGGATATTTGATAGAACCAGATGGCATTAAGCCATGCCCAGAGAAAACAGAGGCTGTTATTCAACTTCCTTCACCACGCATGTTGAAAGAAGTTCAGTCTCTAAATGGAAAGCTTGCGGGGTTGAACAGATTCTTGTCCAAGTCAGCGGATAAGTCACTCCCTCTCTTTAAGACACTCAAGAAGTGTACGAAAAAGGGAGACTTTCATTGGACTGTTGAAGCGGAAGAAGCCTTCACACAGCTTAAACAGCATATAGCAGCGCTCTCCAAGTTAGTCGCACCCCGACCAGGGGAGGAATTAATCGTGTACCTATCTGCGACTCATGGAGCGGTCAGCGCAGTACTACTAACAGATAGGAACTCTACACAAACACCGATATACTTTGTGAGTAAAGCACTCAAGAAGACGGAGATTAACTATAGCCCTATGGAAAAGTTGGTCTTGGCATTAGTATTCGCTGCTAAAAGACTGCGCAGGTACTTCCAAGCGCACCCAATAGCGGTGATCACAGACCAACCTATCAAGCAAGTCATCTCCAAACCAGACGCATCGGGACGGCTACAAAAGTGGAGTGTGCTACTGGGCGAATACAACATCTCTTACAGACCGCGCACCGCAGTTAAGGGACAGATACTGGCTGATTTCATCATCGAAAAACCAGAAACCGAAGACGCACCCACATAAAGCAAAGTCGAGCTACAGGCACCATGGGTCCTGTTCACAGATGGATCCTCGTGCATGGATGGATCGGGCGCAGGCCTAATCCTTACCAATCCAGAAGGAATGGAGTTCACATACGCACTGCGTTTTGAATTCACAGCCACGAACAACGAGGCAGAATATGAAGCACTAATTGCTGGACTACGCATCGCCGCTCGAATGGGTGTACGCAACCTAGAAGCAAATGTGGACTCCCGATTAGTGGCCAACCATGTGTTGGGAGAATATGTTGCCAAGGAGAATAACATGATCCAATACCTCGAGAAGACCAAATCATTAATCCAGAGTTTTGATAGGTTCACAATTAAACAAGTTCCTCGGGGAGAAAATAAAAAAGCAGATGCACTAAGTAAAATCGCATCTACCAGCTTTGCGCATCTGTCAAAACAAGTTTTGGTGGAAATCTTAAAGAACAAGTCTATCGCAGAAATGGAAGTATCGACGGTGATAGAGGAACAGAACCCTACATGGATGACCCCTATCATCGAATTTATAGACAAAGGCACACACCCCCAAGAACAGAAAGACGCTCGAAGGATACGGCGCACAGCGCAGAGGTTTGAGCTTCGAGATGGTATCTTGTATCGACGATCTTTTCTACAGCCATGGCTTCGTTGCGTTGGACCTCTTCAAGCAGATTACGTACTCCGGGAGATCCACGCTGGTTCATGCAGTATGCACTCAGGGCCACGGTCCGTTGTAGCACGAGCCTTGCGGTCAGGATACTACTGGCCTACAATGCACCGTGACGCGCGTGATATGATAAGGAAGTGTAATGACTGTCAAGTTCATAGACCGATCCCGCGCCGACCACAACAAAAGCTAACACCTATCACTTCGCCATGGCCATTCTACAAGTGGGGTATCGATATCGCTGGCCCCTTTCCTGTAGCAGCGGGAGGATTAAAATTCCTTATTGTGGCGATAGACTACTTCACTAAGTGGATTGAGGCAAAAGCGGTGGCGACAATCACAGGTAATCAAGTAAAACGATTCGTTTGGGACAACATAGTATGTCGCTTTGGATTACCTGGAGAAATCATCTCAGACAACGGAAAACAATTCCGTGACAACCCGTTCAAAGACTGGTGCGAACAGCTAAACATCACACAACACTTCGCGTCAGTAAAACACCCACAAACCAACGGTTTGGTTGAGCGCGCGAATCGCAGTCTAGGCGAAGGAATAAAAGCGTGCCTAGACAGACACAAAGGAAGATGGGTGGACGAACTGTCGCATGTCTTGTGGGCGCACCGCACAGAAATCAAAGTCAGCAATGGGGACACTCCTTTTTCTCTTGTCTATGGGACAGAAGCTGTTATACCAGCCGAAATCAGAATGCCAACTATCCGCACAACGTAAGTTAATATGGCAACAAATGATGATGAGCGGCGCATAGATTTGGATCTATTGGAAGAAAGGCGCGAACGCGCAGCGATACATGAAGAAAAAGCCAAGTCAAAAATGAAGGGATACTACGATGCCAAAGTTCGAAGCACCTCATTCAGACCAGGCAACTTTGTATACCGCGCCAATGATGCAAGTCACGCAGAAGACACAGGAAAGCTTGGACCAAAGTGGGAAGGGCCTTACGAGGTCGTCGAAGCACTAGGAAAAGGCGCATACAAACTGCGTGACATGAATGGCCATGAGCTACAACGCACATGGAACATTTGCAACCTCGAAAGATGTTATCTTTAGGAAAGGCTAAGGCCCAACACACGGACACACTTGCACTTTAGTAAGTGCCCAATAAATATTCGTGTATTTACATTTTATGTTACTTAGACAATTATCTTTCTTTTATACAAAAACTTGCAAGTATTAATCAAACGTCGTGGTTTCTAGCTAACTCCACGACACAATTCACATTACTGTTTACGTTATTTACATTTCAATATCGTTATTTAATTATTTTTTGCCTACATGGCGTGCATGCACTTATTAAAGACCCACGCTGGCACAAGGATGAGTAAACCTACTAAACAACTCGTTGAATAAGAGGGTTGCAAACCCGTCAACATCGGATCACGTATCCTTGTTAAACACCTTGCTCTCAAGACGTTGGAGTAAGTCTGATGTGCATCCCACGACGGGTGCGCGCCAATGCACACTGTGCGCGTTTAATAAACTAGGAGTTAAGACAATTAACCCCTTTGTATGGTATTAGTAGCACGCTGCAATCCATACACTTGTGCAACCCACGATGGATGCACAACAACTTATGCATTTCATATACAATTATGTCATACACGATCACTTCATTCACACTTATGTTTTACAACTAAGTCATGAAATTCATACACGATTATGATATAAGTGGTTATAGATTCTTGACTCTTAGATATCTTTTACGAAAGAGACAAAATAACTAAGTACAAAGCTTCCAACCACGATCAAATTTGATACAATATACATACAATCGTATTTTTTCAAATCAATACTTCATTATGGATAACAAGTTCATAATAAGTACATACTCAACACGCATATGTACAACAAAAAGTGAACATCACTACATCAAAACTACCAAGACATGCTGCGAGTACGCCTGAGCCCTGAGCTACCCGCTTGGCGCGCCACCCTACCAGCCTCTTCAAGCCTCCCCAACAGCTCAGCATCCTTGGGCGCTACCGTTGGAACGCTAACAGGCACCCCATCAGATCTGGGAAGGTGAGCTGCACCAATACCACAAAGAATGGCCTTCCCCTTCACGCCCCTCTTCTGAGCAAGTCTCGTTTCATGGGCTTCTAAGGACGCCCTCAATGGAATCTCTTTCTCAAGGGCAAAAGGGTTGAGGATGTCACGGGGGCGAGCGAATACAGGCACATGTAGTTGTGACACATCCGGTTTCAGAAAGTAGTCAAGCTGCTCCTCAGCGTCTTCAGATGAATGCCTAGCCAATGTTAGGCCCTCCATGATCACACCTATGGGGTAATCCTGGTCACGCTCCAGCCGTGCAATATGAGGAAGCTCAAACAGTTTTAACTTCTCCATGGCTGCAACAAGCTCACCATAAGCATTCTCGTTATAACCAGGAACTTCAGATGGAGACATATCCAAAACCTTGGCCGTACATAGCTCCTCTACTGCTTCGGCCTTACCGCGCGCTAGGGCACATTGAACCACAGCCCCAAAGGAGTCCTTGACCTCTCGAGACTCCAGCGTCGTCAAGGCAGCAAGACGCAAGCCATGGCCAATAAGCCACCTGCGCTCAGCAATAGTTGACACCAGATGAGGATACAACTCTTCGTCATACTCAATGCTGAGCTTGCGCAGCTTGCTCTCCTGATTCTCAAGCGAACTCTCCACAGCCTTGCGGAACTCATTCATGTTAGAGATGAGTTTTCCATTATTTAGCTCCATATATCTCAAGGCCCAAAGACAGGCGGCCTTATACTCTTTTGCTCCAGTGCGCTCTTGATTCAGTTCGGCCATGAGCGACATCTTCTGATCAGCAATTTTCTGGTCGTACATAGCAGACGCCCTCAACTCAGCCTGCGCATCAGCCAACTGCGCCTTCAGAATAGCAATCTCCTTGTCCTTCTGCGCAACCTGGCTACTCTCACCGCCATATTCAGCCTGTAGCCGCGCAACCAATGAAGCCTGGTGCGCAGCAGCCAACACCAACTCCTCTATAAGGGAATTTCCTGGCGCATCTTTCGAAGATTCTCCCTCACCCGCTGGACTCTCAGGCGCAAACTCACCAGCATAGGCAGAACCAGTCTTGGGTGGCGAATCCCCAACATGCGCATCATCATCAACAACAGTTTCAGCACTGCACGCAAATAACAAAGTTACTCTACCGTATTAAACACGAATTAAAAGATTGAAGATCCATAAATACAAGTACTTACTTGAGGGGAGGAGTTTTATGTGATGACGCACCCTCCTCAGATGATTGCCCGACAAAAATAGCAGGGCGCTTCCTTGATGTCCCTGCGCCATCGTCACCAGCCGATCTCTTGCGCTTTAACACTAGGCCCTCCTCCTCAGATTCATCCATAGCACTCCTCGACGAGTCTACATGCAACAACTCAACAGGGATCTGTGACCCAGGAGCGGGAAAGCTACGCAGAGGAGTAGCCATAGTAACACCTTGGGGGACCTCCCCTATATCCTCTGTCTCCTCTGTCTCCTCCTGCGCGATCACCATCGTGCATCCCGCAGTAGCCTGGAGTACTGGCTCCTCTCCAACTCTCAATGGGCGCACCCCTACGGTCACCTGAGTGGGCTTCGCCAAGCGTACAACATCAAACAAATCCATCTCTGCGCGACAAAACAACAAACAAAGACAAAATATGTTAGATAAGCTATAAAAGGAAGAACGCTTACAACTACTAAGCGCAGAGGAAAGAAGAGACAAGCACCCACCCCGGCTATTTCCATCCAAAAATGTTGGCACTTCTTCAGGACTACCGAAGTAGTTGCGACTGATCCCCATGTGCACCAAAAACTCTTCTGGGTACGCTTTGATCGGTATGCGATTGGTGTTTATCATATCCGCATCAACCACGTTATACAATCGGGGGTCTGGGCGCTCGTCTCTTGGTAATGATTCTCGAGTATAGAACTCAAAAACCCATGGAAAAAAGGCCCTATCAACCCAAAATAATTTTTCTCTCCAATCCCTTAGTGCATCTAACTTCTCCGTATAGCACTGCAGTGGCCCTGCGCGCTTGGAGAAGGAAACCCACCCGTTTGACCACGACGTGTGGTAAAACGCGCGGAAAAGATGAATTGTGGGTTCTATCGCTAACAAGCGACAATTCACTTCAAAATTGGTAATTTTTGCCGCACCTATACAGTGCAGCTGGGAAATATGAAGACGATAGTGATTTAGAAGATCGCACAAAAAGAGGGAAATGGGCGCACGCTGGTTAGCAAATTCGAAAAAACGCGTGCATACCCCTACTTTCCCTTGTGGGAAATCCGCTATTGACGCGTTTGCGGCCGGAACTACCGGATGCAATGCGAGAGGGATGTAATAATCTGAAGTGAACTGACGAAGTTCATCCTCAGATAAATCAGAATTAAAATCAGACAATTGAAGAACTATGGTTAACCTTCAAATAACTATTATAAGCGCACGCGCTATTACCTTAGTTTTTCGGTGATTTTTGATCGCTGTTTGGAGGTTTAGAAATGGCGGAATTTGATAGTTTTTACTGTGGTAACCACAGTGAAAAGACGGCGAACCCTTATATAGGGTTACCAACACCCTTGGATGAACGACACATGTACCCCACTTGCTCTAATCGTGTGGCTAGGAGGCAAAAAGGTAAAGCACTTTTCACCCACCCTTCACGATTTACGAAGGAGATACAGATGTACCTAGACTAGTTTAATTTGATTTTTAGGCGGGAAATACTTGAAACTTCCCCGCTACGCATCAAGGGATATTTTTAGCTACAATTGTTAGTCTAGCGTCCGCAATTTCGCATTGCGCACACTAGACTGGGGGGACATGATGACGTATAGTCCGTATTCGGGTCACGAACCCGACCCATACTCGAGTCCATCACGAATGGGCTCAAACCCATCACGAATGGGCTCAAACCCATCACCAATGGGTTATTGCGGTAACGGTTTGGGCTTACGCTGGCCCAAACCCGAAGCTATTTATGGTCTTGATAGGATATCTCTTATTTATGGGATATGTATCAAAACCGCCCTATGCGGGATACACTGAAGATTGGGAAACACGAAACCTACAAGGATTTCGTGTCTATATATAGAGGGCACCTCAGCCCTCACAAAGGTACGACTGACAAACCTTAACTCTTCAACTAAACCCTAAAATCGATTACTTACTCTCACACCGGAGTCTAATCGTGGGAGACAATCCCACGATAAGCCTAACGGTGTCTTTTTGTTCTCTTAGTGCGCAGGTCTCATGCATCAAGAATCAATTGATACGGGAACCGGACTCCTAACAAGGAACGCCCAACTTTTGTATCAACAAAAACTACAATACATTTTTATTATTAAACAAAGTAAAGAGCATTTGCATACCATTGCGCAATACCTAACAATGAAATCAATTTCCTTAAAAGATGATTACTATAACGTGTTTATTAATTAGCTAAAGTGCTAAAATAAATCATTCAACTTAAATATAAAGCAAAAGAGGATATTTTCTATTATATATTTGTTCACTTGCCCATATAACAATTTATAGTCGATTACTTGGTGAAGAAGGTGGTGCAATAACGCCGCGACAACAACACTTACGTTTGTTAACACTCCTTGACTTGATTTTGTTAAAATCTAGTCACATGCGAATAATGAACTTCCATTTCAATCACATGGTCTGGCTAACTCGGTATCCATGACGAGTGTTGTCATGTCTGGATTCATTTCCATAGTTGAATTCGTAATTTCTAGCCATCACATTCCGGTCTATGTTTTACTTTTTGTTTAGTATACCTCAGACACTTAATACCAATGGATTATTAGTATTCCTGAGCCCTTTATTTTTTAACATATAATTGTTTGGTTAATACAAGTAAGATGCAAATGAAGTGTTTGATGAATTTTCCTAATGAAATGGTTTTATTAGTTAACAAAGGATATAAGATATTTAGGTTAACTTTTCCAAATTCTTTATAACTTTCTTGATTTATGAGACAAACACCAAAAATATAAACTATCTACTTATATAGTATGAAAACCAATCTTAGTTTTGTTTAATGAATCATCTCCTTAAACCCCTTAGTCGATACTTTATAATCAAGTTATACAAATTGCTAAATATCTTATATTCCATGTTAACTAATGGATTCTCCCCATAAGAAAATTCCCATTAGTGACGAAAAATATATGGTCAATAACAGTGAAAGACTGGTCACTCAGAGCGACTAGTGGGATCGTTTAAAGTTTCCGAATAATTATATTAATGACATATACTAAGTTACTCGTTTAGGATCGACACACTTGGTAAAAATCATTTATCTTTGATCGACTTGTTGAGACTTGTTGAGGCTTGGTACAAGAAGGGAAGCGAAAATGTAGCTGCAGATGCTTTATCAAGAGTCAACACTGGTGCTGAATTGTGTTCATTGGTTCTATCTACTATTTCAAGTTCTTTGTTACAGCAAATCCAAGACAACTGGACTGGTGATACAGATGTGCAGACTGAATATGTGAAAGGACAGTTGTTGCAATGAAACATGCTGCTGAGAATGATTCTGGGCAACAACCGACATGGGTTTCGTCCAAATGGTTAGAGTTTGCGATTTCCAATTTAGGCAAGTTGATAACTTTTCATTTAATCTTAGCACTTCAGGAAACGGTGTTTGGGTTGCTTATTGTGATGTGGTTGATAATAGGCTCTACAAGTCTAACTGAACTATTTATAAACGTTTTAGGTTTATAACAAATAAATAATGGTATTTCAATCTATTGAACAGGACACTTGGGAAAGCTTTGCGGCTGTTCAAATCACAAATAAAGAAGCAGCTATTGGTGAACGAGAGTGGCAAGACCAGGTTGTTGAAGGCGAAAAAGAAGAACAGCAGAAAGAAAGTTATAATGACTAATGATTGGAGAATTGCGATTCCAAAAGATGTTGTAAGGAATTGGCAGGAAAACTCAGGAAATGAATGGCCCCATGAAACTTCAATTATAGCTAGAGAAGGTACAGATGGAACTGAGGAGGTTTGGCACGAAGCTATCTCAAGAGAAGCCATTGAAAATTGGTTTGAAAGGCGTACTGATCCAATGAGGATCCTGCAGACGGTTATTAGGTTACATCTCAGGTCAGAGATGTTTTTCCCTATAACTAACCATGAGACTAGCGAAACTGTTGCATAGCAGATAAACCATTATTTTTGGTCTTAGAAATTCTGATAATGCATTAATCGAAGCCATTTTTTTTCAAATTGTACCAGATTCGCATTTCTTGGTAAGATATAAATCAATCTTTATATTTGTTCTAACTGTTCTGATTTCTACTTAAAAAAATTACCATCTAATAATCAACGGCATGAAACAACGCCCCGCCGCAACGCGGTGGATCGTTGCCCTACTCGTTTACTTATAAAGGGGTTGATTTTGGTTGACAATATCGACCCATTTGCTGGTGTTTTGAATTGGACAGCGGGGGCAGCTTAAGAGGCCTGATCATGCTGATCTTCGCTTCAAATGCAGGACTTATGCTCGCCTGCTACAACACTTGAAGGTCAGTTTTTATATATAAGCTATACAATCGTTAATAAAAGATATGTCGACTTATTAATATTACTTCAGCATCCTGTACTCGTTATGTGCAGAGTCGACAAAAATTGTTTGGGCCCTTTGAGGAAAGCTTACTGTATGTCCCTTAATCTGCTTTTACGGCGCAAGGTACGGGTCGTAAACTTGTTAAAAACATACTCTCTAAATTTAGCATTTTATGGCTCTGTTAAGACAGGAAACTGCAAAGATATTTTATTAAAACATCTCTGTCTTTTTCAGGCTCGTGAATTTGCCAATGAGCTTCGAGCTGGTACTAAAGCATCAAGAAATCCAACTGTCTGGCTTGAAGGCTCCACTGGTTCAAATCAGAATGTTAACAATGCAGATACTTCCACAGTCTCAGAACCCCCTCTTGAGTATAAGCGGGTTTTTAACATAGGCAAAGTTAGGTTTATTTTTAGTTCTAGCAGCAACAAGGAAAATATCCAGTTAAATGTACTTCAATATTGACTTTGATATTTGTGTTTTTAATTTTGTATTATTAGGTTTTTAATATATGAAATGCGTTATTTTGATACTTGTGTTTTTAATTTTGTATTATCATGTTTTTAATTTTCATTTAATAGAAAATTAGGAACTGGAAAAAATTAATTTAAAAAAAAATTAGGTTATGACACGCAAAAAGGAGTCATAAAACGTGGGTCATAAGTGCGCGTCATAGAGGGATGACGCACAAATGCGAGTCATGAAGCTTTATGACTGGTCCATCCTTGACTCGCATTTGCGCGTCATAAGACCTCTTATTGACTCGCATTTGGAGTCAAGGATAGCCCTTTTTCTAGTAATGTGGTCTGGCTAACTCGGTATCTAGGACGAGTGTTGTCATGTCTGGATTCATTTCCATAGTTGAATTCGTAATTTCTAGCCATCACATTCCGGTCTATGTTTTACTTTTTGTTTAGTATACCTCAGACACTTAATACCAATGGATTCTTAGTATTCCTGAGCCCTTTATTTTTTAACATATAATTGTTTGGTTAATACAAGTAAGATGCAAATGAAGTGTTTGATGAATTTTCCTAATGAAATGGTTTTATTAGTTAACAAAGGATATAAGATATTTAGGTTAACTTTTCCAAATTCTTTATAACTTTCTTGATTTATGAGACAAACACCAAAAATATAAACTATCTACTTATATAGTATGAAAACCAATCTTAGTTTTGTTTAATGAATCATCTCCTTAAACCCCTTAGTCGATACTTTATAATCAAGTTATACTAATTGCTAAATATCTTATATTCCATGTTAACTAATGGATTCTCCCCATAAGAAAATTCCCATTAGTGACGAAAAATATATGGTCAATAACAGTGAAAGACTGGTCACTCAGAGCGACTAGTGGGATCGTTTAAAGTTTCCGAATAATTATATTAATGACATATACTAAGTTACTCGTTTAGGATCGACACACTTGGTAAAAATCATTTATCTTTGATCGACTTGTTGAGGCTTGCTAACCCGTATAAATAAAAGTTCAAGTGAAACACTTGGCTTGAAAAAATATATCATTTAAGTTTCAATCTCATATCCTCCACCAATTCGCTCTTCGAAAGAAGGAAAATAGTAAAAGATGATGCATTCCTCTGCTAATGTATAGGTTTCCATTGTTGAGCAAAAACCCGCACAAACGCACCATCATATATTCTTCTTGGTTGCTTTTTTGTTTCAATGCATAGGCCATGTATTTCATTTAATTAGGAGAATATGTGGTGGTCTAGTGGCACGTCTAGGCTACGTCTTGAATAACTGTTACCCACGTGTAACATTTGGTGAAAATGCTGTAGTGATGCCACCATCTGCACTTTCATTTATGGTCACCATTTTACTTGCTATTTTAGCAATTAAGTCTCAGGGGAATGATGAATTTCCTTTCCAAACACACCCTCACACCATCATGGTTGCCGTCATGAGTCTCCTAGCCTATGGTTTGGTTTCTGCTACTGAATTTATCGTTTCTGTTGCAGGTTTTGATCGCATTACGATTTATGCCGTTGTTGCTCGCTTGGGAAGTATCAGTTCGTTGTTTATTTTGGTTGTATCGTTGATATATTTGTTTTTTATTTGATACATTCCATATATCTTGTTAGTTGAAATAAACACGACATGTTCCTTCCAAAAATCTATGGGAACCATGTATTAGTTCTGGATATATGGATGTTGAGTTCCGCTCTATTAAAATAATGTTTTGCGATGATGGCTAGTCACGATTTACCTAAAACATGACTTCTGCAAAAGCATGTAAACAACTATGTATAGAATTTAGTGGAGAGCATTGAGGTAAAACTACACCTTGTTCTTGCTCAAATGCTCATCCTACCGGCCAAAGTGTTGTTACTCCCCGTGTGTAAATACAATATATGGAAGTAAAAGGCACCATTGATAGATATGGTATGGTTGGTTTCTCGAGGTTCTACTTGCTAACCCACCCATACGTTCTTCGTCCATCGAATCCTTGGTGGGAATGAATAGGTAATTATTATTTTAATATCACATTCTCTTTTTTTCAATCTCTTTCAAAAGCAAATAGCCCATAATATATGGAGTTAACTACATTTTTGGTCCTTGTGGTTTGGTGCGTATTTCATTTTTGGTCCATTTTTTCAAAAAGTTTTGGTTTTAGTCCAAAATCGATAGTTTCGTTCCACTTTCAGTCCATTTTGATAACGAAGTTAGTTCAGTTAGTTAAGTCTAATCGTAAAGTGGCAATATCAGTCCTTCATACTAACGGTAGTTTGCAACGTTAGTCCTTTATACCATAGATCGTTTGCAACTTTGCCACGTTATTCCTTTATACCAATGATCGTTTGCAACATTAGTCCTTTCGACCAACGATCATTTGCAACGTTAGTCCTTTTATATACGTTTTTATTTATGTTTTTATATACATTTTTAGACATGTTTTTATACACGTTTTTACACTCGTTTTACACGCGTTTTTCTACACTTTTTTATACACGTTTTTATACATGTTTTTACACGCGTTTTTACACACGTTCTCACACACGTTTTTATACACTTTTTATACACGTTTTTATATACGTTTATTTTTCAGAAATTTCTTTTATAATTTTTTTTTCGAAAGACTTTTTTTCCGAAAATTTTTTTTCGGATTTTTTTTTCAAAATTTTTTTTTGAATTTTTTTTTCGATTTTTTTTTTCTAAATTATTTTTTACCGAAAATTTTTTTTCGAATAATTTTTTTCGAATTTTTTTTAGAAATTTTTTTTTCCATATTTTTTTACACATTTTTTTTTCAAAAAAAATGTTTTTGGAAAAAAATTTCGAAAAAACAAATTTATAAAAAAAAAAATTGAAAAAAAAAATCGGATTTTTTTTTGGAAAACGTGTGTGAAAATGTGTATAAAAACGTGTGTGTGAAAACGCATGTAAAAATGCGTGTAAAAATGCGTGTAAAAACGTGTGTATAAAACGTGTGTCAAAACGTGTGTGAAAACGTGTGTGAAAACGCGTGTAAAAATGTGTCTAAAAATGTATATATAAACATAAATAAATACGTATATAAAAGGACTAACGTTGCAAACGATTGTTGGTAGAAAGGACTAATGTTGTAAACAATTATTGGTATAAAGGACTAACGTGGCAAAGTTGCAAACGATCTATGGTATAAAGGACTAATGTTGCAAACTACCGTTAGTATGAAGGACTAAAGTACTTGCTGGACCAGAGACTCACAACTCCATTCCAAACCAAATGGTTACCTAAACTGTTGGGGTTTGATTATGAGATAAGCTACAAGAAGGGAAGTGAAAATGTAGCTGCAGATGCTTTATCAAGAGTCAACACTGGTGCTGAATTGTGTTCATTGGTTCTATCTACTATTTCAAGTTCTTTGTTACAACAAATCCAAGACAGCTGGACTGGTGATACAGATGTGCAGACTGTTATAACCAAGTTACAAAGTGACCCAAATGCAGTGCCAAAGTACACTTGGGCAGATGGCCAATTAAGAAGGAAAGGAAGATTAGTGGTTGGTAATAATGTGATGCTACAACAACAGATTGTGGCTTATTTCCATCAAGGGCCCTTGGGTAGGCACTCTGGTGTTCATGTGACTGCCAAGAAGTTGTCAGCTGTATTTTATTGGAATGGGCTAAGGTAAATGGTCAAAAAATTTGTAAAGGAGTGTGATATCTGTCAAAGATACAAGCCTGAATTAACTGCTTATCCAGGTCTCATTCATCCTTTGCTAATTCCTACTCAGATTTGGAGTGAAATTTCTATGGATTTCATTGAAAGCTTACCAAAATCACATGGCAAATCTGTGATCATGGTTGTGGTAGACAGATTGAGCAAATATGCCCACTTTATGGCATTGCAACACCCCTTCACAGCCAGTGATGTGGCTAAGGTCTTCTTGGATAACATCTATAAACTACATAGGTTGCCAAAAGTGTCTAGGCTGTTACTTGAGGTGTATGGTTGGGGAAACACCAAAGGAATGGGTAGATTGGTTACCCTTAGCTGAGTTCTGGTATAACACCAACTGGCATTCTGCAACAAAGGTTACCCCATTTGAAGTGGTATATGGTCAAGCCCCACCAATCCATTTACCTTATGTACATGGAGATAGTGCAGTAGAGGCTGTGGACAGGACATTGCAGGTAAGGGAAAAGACAATTGAAATGCTGCAGTTTCATTTGAAAAGAGCACAAGACATGATGCAAAACATGGCCAATAAAAAGAGGACTGATAGGAAATTTGAAGTTGGAGCATGGGTATATGTTAAATTGCAGCCCTATAGGCAGGTCTCAGCTAGGCAAGGAGCTTATCACAAACTAGCTGCAAAGTTTTATGGGCCATTCCAGGTGGTGCAGAGAATTGGTGAAGTAGCCTATAAGCTGCAATTGCTTATTGACAGTCTTATACACCCAGTTTTTCATGTGTCCCGGCTCAAGAAATGTCACAGTCAAACAGCAGTGGCAGGGAATTTGCCTCTTTGTGAGCCCAATGGCAATATGAATGTGGAACCAGTTGCTGTGTTAGAAAGGAGATTGGGCAAGGTTGGTGACAAGGCAGTGATGTTTGTGTTAGTCCAGTGGGCAAATAATTCAAAAGAAGATGCTACCTGGGAAGTCTACCATGAGTTTGTGGCCCGTTTTCCTCAGTTTGCTTGAACCTTGAGGACAAGGTTCTTAAGGGGGATGGATTGATACATGCTCAGCCTTGAAGTAAAATAGTCAAAGGACCAGTGTTGCACTTAGTCTGTAGTTAAGGGACTAAGTTGGTAGAATTTTAAATAAGTTTGAAAGGCGGTTAGCTTCTCAGCTCAACCCACCTTTCTTCCATAAATAGTAGTTTCATTTCATTTTCTCTCATTTTCATGTAATGTGTAATCAAAATTCTCTCTTCCTGTAACAAATTCACAATTTCATCTTTTAATATCAAAACATTTCGGATTTCTCTTCTTCCTTTGAAAATCCCTAATTTTTGTGTTTGTTAAACTTCAATTCTGTGTGAATTTTGGTTTAGCATCTATCAAGCAATAATGGCATAAATAGAAGTTCAATTTATACCTTCATAGTGAAACACTATTTGAATAAAACGAAACTTAATACTTGCTAGCGTTATTAATATATTAGCCACATATAGGACTTACAAAATTATATCCGGAACTAATACATGGTTCCCATAGATGTTTTGGAAGGAACATGCCACGTATGTTCTTGTTTATTATCAACTAACAAGAGATATGGAATGTATCAAACAAAAAACAAACATATCAACGATACAACCAAAAGAAACAATGAACCGATACTTCCCAAGCGAGCAATAATGGCATAAATCGTAGTGCGATCAAAACCTGCAACCAAAACGATAAGTTCAGT
>CP139509.1:500554891-500643613 GCA_021014915.2 Artemisia tridentata subsp. tridentata
ACCCCTCCCCCATTGGTTAATTGATTAATTCATGTGTCCCCCAAAAACACACAATATCATCTCCGTTTCACATATACGTAGTTAATATTGGTTTAACATGTATACCAATAAACTTAGTTGATAAACTATTGACATATCCTGATTAAGGCACTCAAATTGAATTCAATCACACAATGTGATTTTTTTTTTTCCTAACAAAATACTATATCTAATCATACTTTATAAGAAAATCATCGCATAAGCCATCACGTATAACAAAATCTGCAGCATGAGATATATGTATTTAGTAATAATAACAACGCGTAAAGCCTCCAAACAAACAGTATAACATTCGTTAAACTATCGATATCGCGAAATACGACACAGCTCTACTCGAATCAAATTCTAACAACAATGTGACCATCACAAACTTCCAAAATCACTCGCACTTCATCAGAAATCACCTAATTATCACACAATTCGAAACCCTAATTATCAAAATCACTCATAACAATCGACGGTAAAAAATTCGTAATTACCTGATGGCACTTAGTGAGGTGTGCAAAATTACGACAAATGAACTAAGGCATTTATTCGGTTACAACTACTCTCCGTTTGTCGAAATGTCGCGATTTCAACAAATAAATGTAAGGCATCTATTCAACTCTCAAAACCCTAATTATCAAAATCACACATACAATCAACTACGAAAATCGAAACTACAACAAATAAAAACAAGGCATCTATTCGGCTATCAAAACTTACTCGAATCGAATTCAAACAGCAATGTAACAAACTAAGGCCTTTATTCGGTTACAACTACTCTCCAAATAAATGTAACGCATCTATTCGGCTATCGAGTCAAAAGTACTAAAATCACTGGAAACCCTAATTATCAAAATCACTAACACACTAATTATCGCACAATTCAAAACCCTAATTATCAACAAAACGAGTATCAAAACACACAATTAACTAATTTAACCACAAATTAACCAGATTAAAAGATAACTGACCGTAATAAATTCGCAAAACGGTAAATAATTTTGGGTAATTACCTGCTAAGTGTTGAATTGATCGATGTATGTGTGTAAAAGTAATTTTTCTTTTGTAATTGGAAAGAGGAAATAAAGAAGCGTTTTATAGGTTGTGAGAGGTGGGTATTTATATAAGGCGATGAGCACCGACTTTAACGATGCAATCTTTATTTTAAAACTAACTGCAAATTTGTTAATATGAGTTATAAGCTGTAGATGTAAAATGATATCAAATGACACATCTACTGTAAACAAATTTTTTGTAAACAAATTTTTTGAGGGTATATCAGTAATTTAAAGTTTTAACAGCTACAAGATGTTTAAAAATTTCATGAATCATCTTTTCATTTAGGAGCTATTTGTTTGAAATAAAAACTTGAAGTTAATGTATTCAAACGGAGCTACTTAATTTAGATGAGATTATTTTTGTAACAAAAAACTAATAGCTCCCTAAAAAGCCTCTACCAAACATGCCCTTAGTGTAATAAAATAACCAACTTCATCACCAAAATTTACCTCATTTAAACATAAGTATACCATATTAAAACCAAAATCATACACACACAACCAAAACTCCAACGACCAAGTCGTTTAGACGAATGAGTTCTCCCCAAATGCACCTAAGACGCTTCTTGCGACGGTGAGGCTAATAAGGATCGACGCGTCTTCGGGGTGCCACATTGGCAATGCACGTGTCTTGAACCTTGTTGTTACGGGTGGGTGGTCTAATATTTTTATTTTAGAAACAAGTTATAGAAAAGGAGGTTATTTGCATACTTCAATGTCAAAGTGCAGTAAATATACCGTGATATATGTACAAATATTTACAACATGAGATGTAGTGTGCAAATCAACTCCCTTATAAAAAAAACGTGTATGTTTAGTAGTAACAACAAAAGGTGTCAGTTAGCGGTAGTTGTTTGTTTTGTAAAATAGTTTTGCAATGTAGTTGTATGAGTGAAACACTGAAAACCTATTCATATAGTGTTTGAAAAATAGCGGTTTTAGAAAGAAAAAAAATGATACTTGTCAAACGAGCTTTCAATTTTCAATGCTAGACACTAGAATGTTAACCTGTCCTGAATGCTATAAAATAGCTCATTGTCAAACATGCACCGGGTAAATATTGGAATTAACTTACTTGTTAGCGAGAAAGCGCATAAAAGAATGCCATTTATCGATCGATAAAAGAGGCTCAAGTACATTAGTGAGTGTCCTAAGATAACAGGGCATTAGTGACAACGCCCAATGACGAGAGTGGCGACTACGAGGATCTAACCTCGACCAACAAGAGCGTAGCTGCTCGACCTCAGACATAGGGATTTTCGGACCGGAACAATGGGATTCGCTCCTACCTCACAAGATTTATATAGCTTTATAAATCACTAGTTTTTTATGTGTTGTTTATGAATTATTAGCTCCCTATTACTGTAAACATGTAGCTAGCGAGATTCAAACATGCGACAACTCATGACACTCTAAAATCGTTACCACTGCGCCATTTTCACAACCTTTCTTTGTTTATAGTTAGGGGTTGATTAATCGTCGCTTAAACGTAATGGTGGTCAGATTTTTTGAAAAGCTGCAAATTTCGCAAGAAATACCATTAACTAATCGGAAATTTGTTTTAATCACTTATAGACGATGTTTATATCTATTACAAGTTGTTTTTTAAGGCAAATCTTGCCGGAAATATCAAAAAATTGCCGAAAATACCCAAACTTGTCGGAATACCAATCTGATTAATCACCTGCCTAAACCGATTACAAGTTACAAAGAAATCGATCGACCAACTACAGACTCGCGATTAGGGTGATCGACTACCAATTTTATGCATTTATCATAACTTTTTACCCCCGCACCCGGTTGCTGGTCACCTTTCTTTTTGTTTGACTTTTGTGGTGACTTTTTGTATCCACGTCACTTACATGTGCTACTTTTATATATGAATTTACCAAAGTAAATGCATTATAAGAGTAAATTGAACTCAACTTACACAAATTATAATAAAATATCTCTTAAACTTACTAAGCTTTATAATTTTAAACATTTCTTTAATTTCGAAAGTACAAAAAGTTAACGCTTTATATTTTTAATCCTTACATTGTCTTTCTTTTTGGATTTTGTGAAAACTGCATGAAGTTTTCTTGATTCTGGTCTGTACATTGGTGTTTTTTATGACAAAGTTGTAGTTTTCTCAATTCTTAATCAGCTCACAAGTGTTTTTGTGACGAAGTTTAATTCCACTGTTACAAACTTTTTAGTTTTAAGAGTGTTAAGAAAATTCATTCATTCATTAATTTTGTGTATAAGATTTCTATATATCTGAAATTGTGTCGTCTGCCAAAAAAAATGATAAGTCTATTCAGTATTTGTCTCCGCAGTCTTATTGATTTCATCTAGCGTTTGTTGATGGTTTATAGATTGGATTAGGTTAGTTTTGCGACTTAGGAGGAAGTATATGTTATCTAAAAATCTCATAAGCACACTTAAAATCATACAAGTTTGTTAATAGGCAGTTTTAATAACTAAATTGTGTCTTACAGATTAGTTGAAAATAGTTCTTGTGATTGATTAAATTTTCGTTTTGGGTTTCTTCCCGGAGTGCTTATGAGCTATGATGTAGTGTGATCACTCGGGAAGGCCGCTTGTATAGAATGGAGAGGGTAATTCTTTTGCAATTACGATATAAAATTGTAATCTAAGAAGATTTCCCATTATGAATATTTTTGTTCACTTCGATGGCAGGCTAACCGTGCAAGCTAGGATTATGTCCAACCTTCTGGTGGAAAATTTGTAAGCACACATTCTTCTTTTAGCTACTAACATGTCTACAACATAACTTTGTGTAGAAATGGTAATAACACTTGAGAATGAATCCAACCAACCACCCCTTGATTCAAATAAGATTATAATATCAGATTACAACACCAGACAAAAGGACATCAAGATTGAACACCAAACGTGATCAATCAGATTGAGAACTACAAGACTGGATCAATGAGATCAGTCAAATGATTTACAAGACAAAAGATTATGAGCCAACTCTTAGAGAGAAAGATAATGTATTATCCCCAGAAGAAGAAGCAAGCTGTTGAGCAATGAGCTGTAAGAGAGATTAAATAGGCATCAACTATGGAAGAAAGCAGCTTCAGTCCCTGCACAATAAGAACATGCCAAACAGAGAACAAACATAATAGGTTAGATAAAACAAGTTTTTGTAATGACAGAAACAGTCCTTGGAAGTTTGGAAGGTATTTTAACACCCTCCCTCAAACTTTCACACCAAACATGTCCAACATACCCAACTGATCATTCAAAAACTTATGACTTTTGCAGTCTAAAGCTTTTGTCAAAATATCAGCAATCTGCTGAGAGGTGTGAATTTTCTCAGTCTTAATAACACCAGCAAAAACCTTCTCTCTAATAAGATGAACATCAATCTCAAAATGTTTGGTTTTTTCATGAAAAACAGGATTTCTAGCAATTTGTAAAGCTGGATTGTTGTCACCATACAACTTCACAGGCAATAAACCACTAACACCCATTTTACCAAGAAGATTGGTTAACCAAATAATCTCACAAGTACATGAAGCCATGCTTCTGTACTCAGCCTCAACTGAAGATCTAGATAAAGTAGATTGTTTCTTACTTTTCTAGGTGACTAAAGAGTCACCCAGAAAGACACAATAGCCAGACACAAATTTCCTGGTAACAGGACATCTTGCCCAGTCAGAGTCAGCATAAGCTCTGAGCTTAAGATTTCCATTTTTGTTAATTTGCACACCATTACCAGGTGAGCCTTTCAAGAACCTCAAGACCCTTAATGCAGCATCCAAGTGAGACTCAAGGGGAGCATGCATGAACTGACTTAAGCTATGAACAACATAAGAGATATCTGGTCTGGTATTGGTTAAGTAAATTAACTTGCCAACCAGCTTTTGATAGTTCCCAATATTTTTCAAGGCTTTATCATCAACAGACTCAATGTGATTAAGAGTGGTGTTTTCAGGCAAAGGTGTGTCAACAGGTTTGGCAGCAAGAAGCCCATATTCATGCAAGAGTTCTAAACAGTACTTCCTTTGACTGAGACAAACACCATTCTCATTTTCCAAAACTTCAATTCCAAGAAAGTATTTTAACTTTCCTAAATCTTTGATTTGGAATTTTGTCTTCAGGGACACTTTGAACTTCTCAATTTCATTAATATCATTGCCAGTTATGACAATGTCATCAACATACACAAAGTAAGGCCAAAAACACACTCCCAGACCTCTTGGTGAACAAGGAATAATCATATTTAGACTGCACAAAACCATGTTCATTGAGAGTTAAAGTTAATTTAGCATTCCATTGTCTAGGAGCCTGTTTAAGGCCATACAGGGACTTATTAAGCTTCACAACCTTAGATTTATGATTATCAAAACCAGGGGGCAGAGTCATATACACATCCTCAGTTAAATCACCATTTAAAAAAGCATTGTTGACATCTAATTGAAACAGACTCCAATTATTACAAATAGCAACATTAATCATACATCTAACAATGGACATTTTAACAACAGGACTGAAAATTTCCATATAATCAAATCCCTCCCTCTGGCTGAAGCCCTTGGCTACAAGCCTGGCTTTATACTTATCAATCTCCCTTGTAGACTTATATTTAATTTTCCACAACCATTTACTGCCAACAGGTTTTCTTCCTTTAGGAAGATCACATTCAGTCCAAGTATTATTCCTTTTTAAGGGCAGTAATCTCATTATTCATGGCTCGAACCCAATTATTGTCCTTAGCAGCCTCATCATAAAAAGAGGGTTCAACAGATTTGTTTAAAGTAGTGGAGAAACAGTAATTAGCAGGGCTAAGATTGGAATAACAGAGATATTTTTCAAGCCCATATTTAACACTACTATTAACAATAGTCATTAAACCTAGCAGGGGCCTTAGTGTTTCTACTAGACCTCCTAAGAGCTGGCTGCTCAGGACTTAGGTTCTGAGTGGGATTGACTTGAGCTGTTTCAGGATTAGAACTGGAAGGGACATTTCCCTCAGACAGAGTGTTATCACCCATTGATGTTGCAGTGCCATTAGTCTCACCATCAGTAGGAGTATGTATACTTCTAGGGCATGAAGAGGCACCACCATCATCATTGGGTGTTGTAGAATTACCTCTCCTTTCATCATTGGGATTATGATCAAAGTGTTTCTCATTAAAAAAAAATTTGATCATTCAATGTAGAATCAAGGTTCTGATCAGTTTTCAGCTTAGAATTCATTTTGAAAGGAAAAACAGTTTCATAGAATTGAACATCTCTGGAATGGAAGATCATTTTAGAGTCAATGCTATAAACTTTGTAAGCCTTTTTGGTAGTAGAAAACCAATTAGAACGCATTTTTCAAATCTAGCAGAAAACTTATCAGAATTGTTGAGAATAGAAGAGAAACATAGACAACCAAAACTCCTCAGATGAGACAGTTTTGGTTTTTGACCATACACAAGCTCAAAAGGAGATTTCCCACTCAGAACAGAAGATGGCAACCTGTTAATCAGATAGGTAGCAAGCAGTTAAGATGCATTCAGGCCGCATACTTAAAGGAATACCACTTTGAAACAACAAACTTCTAGCAACATTTAACAGATGTATGTGCTTTCTCTCAGCAATCCCATTTTGCTGAGGAGTATAAGCACAAGATGTTTGATGAACTATACCAAGGCTATTAAACAAGTTACTCATTTTGTTGTTTATAAATTCAGTGCCACTATCAGATCTCATAGTTTTAATCCCACACTTAAATTGATTGTGAATCAGATTAACATAACTAACAAACAAGTTATAAACTTCATCTTTAGTTTTGACAAGATATATCCAAACAGCCCTGGTATAGTCATCCACAATGGTCATAAAATATCTAAATCCTTCTCTGCTAGTGACTTTGTAAGGCCCCCAAAGGTCTATATGTACAAGATCACCAATAGCAGAAGTCTTATGATCACTCAAAGGGAAGGGTTCTCTTGTCTGTTTAGCCTTGTGACAGATGTCACAAGGAGACACATGAGAATCCTTGGCAAAGTTAAGATCAGGTTGAAGAAGCATCACAGCTTGGTCAGAGGGATGACCAAGTTTGTTATGCCATAAGGATTTAGAAGCATAACAAGTAACAGAAAGATTACCTATAGTTTGATTTTTTGAATTAAGAGGAGAGGGAGAATCAAACAAATAGAGACCACCATTTTCACTACCAGTCCCCATGATTTTGTTTTGAGTCAAATCCTGAATGTAACACTTAGATTCATCAAAACCAACAAACATTCTGCTATCCTTAATAAGTTTGTGCACAGACAAGAGACTAACACAATATTCAGGGACAACCAACACATCATACAAGATGACTTTATTAGAAAGTTTTAGATTACCAATATATTTGATTTTTGCAAGGGTACCATTGGGATGTCCCACAGGAAGATTTAAATCAGAGATATCAATAATGCTAAACATATTTAGAGTATTAATGGTCATGTGTTGGTTTGCTCCTGAATCAATAATCCACCCAATACTAACCTTACACAAAGCAGTATTGTTGTTATAAAACTTATGAAAGTTTATATTAAAGAAAACATTATTGTTCATAAAACTGGATATACCTGCCATATTGGCCTGCACACTGCTAGCAGGCATATCATTGATAAGACTCATAAGTTTCATCATCTGCTCATTAGTAAAAGTCATAGAAGAGCCATTTTCCACAGATGAGGTACTTGAATTAGCATGATAAGAGGATTTGACATTAGTTTGTTTCTAACCAGTATTCTTATTATAACCAGGGGTACCCAACAATATCAAAGCATCTGTCAACAGTGTGGCCAATTTTACCACAGTTATTACAAAGCAAGTTTGGATTAGGACCCCTGTGATTGCTATTATTATTATTCCCAGAATTCACAAACTTCTTATTGTCAGCAACATAACCTTTTTTGTTATCAAATCTCTTATTCCCATTATTAAACCAATTAGTTTTAGAAACAAAACTAGCAATTTGATTTTTAGACTCAGAACCAGAAGAAGAAGAGGCAATGCCTCTGTGAGGCTCTTATCTGGAAACAACAACAAAGGCATCTTTAACATCTGGGAGAGTTTCTCTGGAGAGAATGCTACTCCTGATAGGCTGATACAAATCATTAAGACCCGTAAGGAATTGCATAAGTTTCATGAGTTGATTATGTTTTGACACATCTTCTCTAGCAGTACAAGTACACTTAGGCAATTTTGTCATAATGTCAAATTCTCTCCATAAGGAGTTAAGCTTATGATAATACTCAGAAACAATTAGCTCTCCTTGTTTAAAGTTATTGATTTTTTGCATAAGACTCAAAATAACAGAACCATCAAGCTTATCATAAGTTTCTTTGAGTTCAGCCCACACCTCAGCAGCATTTTCAGAGAAGATTTGACCAAGATATAAATCTTCAGACACAGAATTCAAAATCCAAGACAAAACAATAGAATTACATCTATCCCACTTATTAGACAGAACATCACTGGAAGTAGGGATGAGCATCGAGCCCGGAAACCCGAAGACCGACCGAAGACCGAAGAAGACCGGCCCGAACCGACCGAACCGAGGCTAAATCGGTCCGGTTCTCGGTCTTGGATATTGTGGATTTCCGGTTTCCGGTTCGGTCCGGTCTAAAACCGGTAAAAGACCGAGAACCGATTAAAGACCGGATTTTGGTAATATTTAGGGTTTGCTATCTTGGGCTTTGAAAAGAAATGCATGGACTGGGTATCAGTATCACTCTTAATAAAAAAAAAGCAAAAAAAGGGGAAAACGAAACGTTTGAGGCCTGGAGCAGTGGAGCCTCTGGAACGAAAACCTAAGTATCCAATCCAAAACCTAAATCTAAATCTCATCTAAGCAAAGCAAATAAGCAATCTTCTTCAATTCGTTTCCTTCTTCATCAATGGTATCAATGTCTTCCAACCCAACAACAATGTCTTCTTCATCAATGGTATCAATGGTATGTTACTATCTTCTTTTTTGTTATTTTTTTGTGAAAACCCTAATGAATATCTTTAATGACCGCAAAAAAGTGTATATATGGCTCAATATGTGTGTTCGTATATATTGGATGGTCGAGTTACAACTAAGAATTGAAATACCAGTTTTGGTCTATATGGCTCAATATGTGTGTTCGTATATATCTTTATTATATATATATATTTGTATATTATGCTGGTATAATTTCAATACAAATAAAAATTGAAATACCAGTTTTGGACAGTTGCTCACATATTGACTCACATATTGACTCAGTATGACACTGTGTTTTGGACAGTTGCTCACAAATTGACTCACATTCTACCCTTTTATACATTATCTTTCGTGGTATATATGGCTCACATATTGACTCAGTATGACACTGTGTGTCCATAATGGCTCAGTTACTCAGTATGTCACACACATATTGGCTCAGACGCTCAGTATGTCACACACATATTGGCTCAGTATTGTTGTTTACTAACTATGTATATGTATATGTATTTCTTATATCTAGGATGGTGAACAACACATCAATGAGTTTAACTTATCATCAGAGGGGGAAGAAGGCGAAACGCGTGTGCCACCACCCAAAGATAAAACTCAACAGAAAAAAAGGAAGCGGGGAACAAAAGTGCGTCAAGGAGTGAAGGTGTATCACTCTAAAAGTACGGGTAAGACACGTAACTTGGCGGCAGAATGTTGGAATCACTTTGAGCCATACACTGATGAGGAGGACGGTTGCTTTAAAGGTAAGTGTATTTATTGTACGGCATCAATAAAGGCTGACCCAAACAACAATGGTACGTCCGCTTTGAACCGTCATATGAGATCATCGTGTAAGTCAAACCCTAATAACAACAAAGATCAAAGCAACATTGTTTTAGAAAAACTAGGTGACGGGGAGGGTGTTAGTGTTAAAAAGTGGGAATTTAATAAGGACAGGATGTGGAGGGCGGTTCTTAATTTGTTTGTATCAGGTGAGTTGCCCTTTAAGTTAATTAGACACCCGGCAATGATTGAGCTTTTGGCAGCGGCAACACCTCATTATACTTTGCCTTCTCGTTGGACCGCTTCCAAAGGGGTGGCAAAGTGGTATGTTGAAGAAAAAGAAAAATTGTTTCAGATTTTAAGCAAGCCCACACTAGGTGTACACTTGACCACAGACACTTGGACTTCAAGTAACCAAAGAAAAAATTACATGGTACTAACAGCTCATTATATTGATGATGATTGGGTGTTACAGAAAAAAATAATTAACTTCAAGTGTATTCATAGCCATAAGGGAGATGACATTGGGAGGGAACTTTTAGAATGCATTACCGACTGGAAACTACAAAATGTAGTGACCATATCCGTCGATAATGCCACCTCTAACGACAAGGCCATAAAATACTTGATTGATAGGTTGCCTAATTTGTATGATGAAGGGAAACAATTTCATGTTAGATGTATGGCACACATACTAAACTTGATAGTGAAAGATGGCTTGTCTAATTATGATAAATCTATTGAGTGTGTTCGTTTGGCTGTTAAGTATATTAAGCATTCCACCCAAAGAATCGACACTTTTCAAGAATGTGTAGTTGAAGCAAAATGTGAGTCAAAAAGATTCTTGTGTCTTGATTGCCCAACTAGATGGAACTCTACAGTGGATATGTTGAGAACGGCATGGGAGTTAAGACAAGCATTTGTGAAATTCGAGCGTAAGTGTCCATCCTATGTTAGTGACTTAGAGTTTGTGCCACATCGTGGTGATTGGGAGACCGTTGAGCATGCAATTTTGTTTTTGGAGCCGTTCAAAGATAAAACGGAATTGGTGTCGGGTACATCTTATCCGGTTGCCCACCGTTTATTCATGGAAGTTCTTGATGTCGGTTCTCACCTTCGTGAATATGAAAATAAGGTTGATTTTTGTATTTTTGCGGGTAAAATGAGGGAAAAATTTGATAAGTATTGGGGGGAATATAAGAAACTCAACAAATACATGTTATTTGCATTAATTTTGGATCCATGTATGAAAATGCAAGGTATTGAATATGGGTTTTCATTATTGCTTGATTGGAGTCGGGGTAAGGAAGTTAACGATATTGACTTTAAAAAGATGGTTAAAGCAAAGGCGGAAGAAGTTAAGGAAGACTTTAAGACATTGTATGATGTGTATAAAGCAAGGTTTGATAGTTTAGGGGAAAGCTCGAGTTTGCCATCAAAGAAGTCTTCAACGAAACTTGCTACAAGTCAAAGTAAAAATTCTGTGGTGAATGCTTTCTTTCTTGGTATTGGGGTTGCTCAACAAACCTTCAAACCGAATTAGATAAGTATCTTTGCGAGCCACGTCCCGATCTTGATCCCGAGTTTGATGTACTTTTGTGGTGGAAACTAAATGGCCCAAGGTTTCCAATTGTAGCAAGGATGGCTAAAGGTATTTCTATTTTATTTTTGTTTTGTGTAAATTAAATTATTTAAGAGTTTTACACTTTGTTAGTTTCTAATTTCTATGTATGTTGTAGATATTTTAGCAATACAAGTGTCCACCGTCGCATCCGAATCCGCCTTTAGTACGGGTGGTCGGATTTTGGATCCCTATAGAACCAGGTTGTCCACCGCTTTGGTAGAGGCATTGATATGCACCCAAGATTGGGTGAGAAAGTCACCCAACATGGATGATGAATATGTCGATTTTAAAAATGATGAAGATGTTGTGAGAGGTAATCTTATTAAAAAACAAATTTGATTTTACATGAAATATGTAAGTTATTAATTCGTTTGTGAATTGTGTAATTTGTGTGTATGTTTGTAGAGATGGAAGAAGAGCTTAGACACATGAGCATAAATGGCAAAGGAATTCAAATGCATTGAAGAATTGAAGATACTGTCATGTTCGGTCTTCAGTATTATGTCACTTTTGCTTCATATTTTGCCATTTTGGTGTTGTCATGTTGTGTACTTGTGTCTTGTGTGAGATACTGTCATGTTAATGTTATTGTTCGATATTCATTTTGATTTGTACTTGTGTGAGATACTGTCATGTTAATGTCATTGTTCGGTCTTCATTTTGATTTGTACTTGTGTGAGATACTGTAAATTGGTGCTTCATATCTGGCATATACAAGAAAAATCGGGCCCAACATGGATGACCGAGACCGGACCGAAATAACCCGGGACCGGCCGAACCGAACCGGTAGTAAATCGGTCCGGTCTTCGGTCTTGAGTTTTAAGACTTTTCGGGTTTCGGTCTTTCCCGGTCCGGTCCGGTTCGGTCCGGTCTTTGAACCGATCTCATCAGACAGAACCTAACTGGAAGCATAAGAGGCCTTGATACATGTACCTTTAATAAAGCCAGTTTTATTCCTTGTGTTAATAGCTAGTTTCATAGTAGTAGACCAGACCCTATAGTTCTCAGTACCAGTCAGTTTAAGAGACACAATAGAGCTAGTACTGATATCATTAGAATGAAGATGCAAGGGATTACCTAAGTCAAGATTACTAATAAGATCCTCAGGCCTACCACTAGCAGACATAATGAAAGCACACAAAACAAATAATCAACCAGAAAATCAGCACATAAGAGCAGATAAGCACATAAGAGCAATAAGAGAAGACATAAACAACAAATAACTCCAAACACCGATCAACCTAAACAGAAACAAATGAAAGATAAACTCACACCCAAGATACAATAAGTATCGACTTTGAGGACTAGGGTAAACCAGAGCAGGTATTCATACCACTCAGAAGGTGGCAGATCAAGATGTTAGTTTACCCGTTTGCACCCTCACAACTCAAATACTGTTAATCTTAAAGAGGAAGAGAAAGCTTACAGAGCTTTTAGGGAGAAGACAGCGGAAAGACCTCACAATACTCTTAATTCACTTAGTTAAGAGATATTGTGAGATAATGAAGTCCCAATTAACACCAGAAACCACCAGAATCAAGAATCCCCAATTCTGAAGAATTAGGGTTTTCAGAACCAAACCCTACTTCAACATGACTTTAACCCAATCAACAATTAATCCACCAAAATTGATGAATTAATCGATAATACAACCAGATCCAACACCAATTTCAAGAACCCCTAAAATTGGTTGAAACCCTAGAACTTGAGATCGCCAATCTAACTGAGCCGTAGCTCTGATACCATGTAGAAATGGTAATAACACTTGAGAATGAATCCAACCAACCACCCCTTGATTCAAATAAGATTATAATATCAGATTACAACACCAGACAAAAGGACATCAAGAATGAACACCAAACGTGATCAATCAGATTGAGAACTACAAGACTGGATCAATGAGATCAGTCAAATGATTTACAAGACAAAAGATTATGAGCCAACTCTTAGAGAGAGAGATAATGTATTATCCCCAGAAGAAGAAGCAAGCCGTTGAGCAATGAGCTGTAAGAGAGATTAAATAGGCATCAACTATGGAAGAAAGCAGCTTCAGTCCCTGCACAATAAGAACATGCCAAATAGAGAACAAACATATGAGGTTAGATAAAACAAGTTTTTGTAATGACAGAAATAGTCCTTTGAAGTTTGGAAGGTATTTTAACACTTTGATTATTCCTTTGGCGCTTTGTTTTATCTTTCATTTTCTGTTTACAATTAAAAATGACTTAGAGCTCTTGTGGAGCTTTTAGCAGCCATAGCTCACAAATATATGCTTTTACTCGAATTCCACACGGGACCCATGTTAGCCTGTTAAGAAGGAGCCAAATGATGGGTCGTTCTTCTAACTGTGATCATTGTTATGGGGATTTTTAGGCATGAACGAGATTCCAAATTTTTTTACATGATGAAGGAGCAGTAAAATAGCGACATAGTCCTTTTCCGGTGCAACAAATTAAGTTGCCTTATCATGACCTACGATATAGCATTAGATGTAGAAAAATGGTGGGTTGAGTAACTTGGAACGTTTGATATGGAACGTTCTCAAGCATTTAAATACACTATAGGCTACTTTTGACCAGTTCAAGTAGTTTGACCTCTTTGATCGACTTCATTTTCCCTTTAAGTTTTAGTAGGTCTTTTGTTCTAGAAAATAAGTATAGGTCAATATTCACAATCCTGTTTATAGAGAATGTTCCTTGAGATCTGAGTGATAATTTTCTGAGCAACTAATAATGATTTCGGTTTTTCTTGATCTCTATATTCTGACTACCTTCTCCCGTTTATCCTTATTTGAGATTAAGGTAGCACATCTCCGGTTAGTATACACTAATGCACCAATTTAATATTGTCAAGTGTAGTTAAATAAAAATTAACCTGGCCTGATGTTGCAGCGTATTTCTCATTGTATAAGTATTATGCGATTTATGAATGTTGTATTACTGTATTGTATTTGTTGGTTAGGTACTCGACCATTTGGTCATCCAGAAACTAAAATACCAAGGGAAAATTGGATAAGAAAGAAACCAAAAAAGCAAGTACATTTGACAAGGTAATCGTCAACAACATGCTATTTGTGTTTCTTCCCTTATGTGAGTGAAGTTGAGCTGAATGCAAATAATCACGCTTTATGGTATCGCCAGATTATTTATTAGCAAGCTAAAAGTAATTTTTGAACATTTGTATTACATCACGATGTAGATAGATATTTGACCAACACTTATTAAAACTTTTCTGTAAAGGGCTAGCATTATATATAAGAAGACATTTCTAGATGTTACTATGCCTTCTGATTCTCACCAGGATTTATGGAGTTAAATCCTTACAGTTTTCAGTCATTGTGGCTGTTTTCAAACGATTTGGTCTTTTACAGGACAAAGTGGAGCAATATGAGTTATGCTACAGAAGATCAAAACCTAATGGTTCAACATCTCATATTGTGAAAACAGAAATTACAGGTGACACTTCTCTTTTATTGCATATATATTTGGTTTGGTCCTGACTTTTGTACAAGTTTTTCTAAGCTTATCTTTTTAAGGGGTTTTTGTTTTAGCTATAATATGAGGCGTAATAGCATATATAGCTAAAATAAGCCCATTTTAGCTTTTGAATAAGCTTATGAACTTGGGTTTGTGAGCTTATATAAGGGGTTTTGATAATCTCATTTTATATGGGTTGATTTGGGCTTATATTTTAGAACTTGGCTAAATCCGTATCAAGATAACTTTATCTAAACTAAAAACCTTTATTTTCTTATTAAATTTCTAATTTGCCCACATTTATCAAATCATGCAAATCAACATATAGGTAAATTTAATAAGATAGATAAAATATAAAAATTCGACAATGTTCTACACATGCGCAAAATTAGTTAGATTGTCATGTGTGAAATCTTCATAATAATGTATGTATATTTAAAGGTGTTTATGGGCAACATAGCAAGCTTAAAAGGGAAATGAAGAGTTTTTTATTTATCGTAATTTATAAATATAAACAGTTCGGTCGATATCTAATTATTCTTGAAATGCTTATCCTTACTTCTGTACTTATAGTTTTTCATGAAATGTTTGTGCAGTAGAGGCTATGGATAAGGGTTCTTGAATGAGAAAACTATGGTGTAAACTATCGTTTATACTCAGTTGATCAAACTTAAACTAGCAAAAATGGAAATCGATGAAACATGTTGAACAAGTATTGTTCGGAAACTTCTGTATACTATACATTATGTGGCAAAATATCTTCCTTAGCTCTTGAATACATTCGTAGAAACTCCGGTTAGTAATTTGAAGGTTTTTGTACACCATTATTGTCCAACGTGGACTTTATTTAATATAATCAAGAAGGATTCGGTCCACTTCGATACAACCTCAGTGATTAAGAAAGTGAAATAGGGTGGCGCCTTACGCTTAGTTCTAATTAATGGAACGTAAATAACAATGACTTGATTTACTTTAAGTGTAGTAACTATAGTGCAACACTAATCCTGCATCTGAATGGGGTCAAGATATCGATGCCAGTGTGTGGAAAACTAGAAGGGGGGGTTGAATAGTTTTACGTCTTTTTAATTTTATTATGAAAACCTTTGTTTATTTTTAAAACACTTTAGATTCTAGTTTGTTATGAAAAATAAAACTTAAATCTTATTATTAGTTATATATGTATTCTTTTAAATTGATTGTAAAAGTTTTGGTTTCTTGAATGGATTTTCAATTTGATCTTTATGTGAAGTCGACCTCTAATTAATACTAGCAATTATATAAGCCTATGTGTATGAAAGTAATGACGATGCAAGTAAAGAAATAAATAAGGTATGGAAAGATCTAACCGAGACACGAGAGATTTATAGTGGTTCGGCTACAAGGACACCTTCCTTGCCCTACTCCACTCCCCGAGCACACCTTGCTCGAGAGTTTTCTTCACAACTTCAATAAGCTCCCTTATGGCGGAGAAAACCGTACACAACTTTGGCTTACACGGGTTTAACAACACAAAGCTAAATGTCGAGTTCTAATCGTAGCTAGAACCAATCTCACAACTTCACAACACAACTTCTTCACAACTTATTCACGACTTCTTCACAACGGCTTCACGACTGCTTCACGACTTCTTCACGACTTCAACACGACCGCTACACAACCTCTATGATGCGGCTTCACGACTTCAACACCATGTCTTCATGACTAAGACTTCACGACTTCAACATGACCGCTACACAACCTCTATGCTACGGCTTCACGACTTCAACACTAGGACTTCACGACTAGGACTTCACGGCTTCAACACGACCGCTACACAACTTCTATGCTACGACTTCACGACTTCAACATTAGGACTTCACGACTAGGACTTCATTGCTTCAACACGACCACTACACAGCTTCTACGCTACGGCTTCACGACTTCAACACAAGGACTTTACGTCTTCTAAGCTACGGCTTCACAACTTCTACACCACGGGTTCATGACTTCTACACAACGGCTTCACGACTTCTACACTTTGACCTCACAACTTCTATACCACAACTACTTATACAACATCTTCACTACTTACACACAACACTAATCTACAACACACACCTTACATACAAATGAATGAATGATTTACAAACTTTGTTGAACACACAACTTAAGTAACAAGATGATACTAAGTTGTAATACTTCTAATCTTGATTGATAGAAGTATTCTTCTTTTGCACTTGGATGGTGGAAGCTTGGATCACTTGGAAACCAATGCTTAAGATTACATGATCAAAGGTTTTTCTAAGATATGAAATGAGATCTACAACAGAAAGTTTTAGTGCAAAAGGGTGAGTAAAAATCCAGGGGAAGGATGGTATTTATAGGAAAAAATCTGGACAGCTGGAGCCTACTGGAGCGGGGGCGGTCCCCTTAAATAGGGGGCAGTCCCCTTAATTATTAAGGGGGCCGCCTAGTAAAATTAAGGGGGCCGCCCCTACTGAACGTTGGCCAATTTTGTCCTTTTGTGGGGAAGGTTTTTCTTGAACATTTTAACTGATTTTGGTTAAAAATTTGAATTCATATTTTTATAAAAGATTAAACATTTTTATTTAATACCAAAAATGTTTTTCAAAAATATATAAAATGTTTTTGATGTTTTATAAAAAATCTAGTTATTAAGAAAATGTTCCTTTGATCATATAATGCATTAAGCACTTGTTTATTCATACCTTAAGTGATTAAGTTGTAGAAATGAATATTTACAACTAAATACTTGTTTATTTGATAAGTTTATGTTTTAATGAGTTTACATTTTGTGATCATCAAAACATAGAGATATGAATAAATATTGATAATGTTTTTAGGCATTATTTATGTCAACATATCGATGCCAGTGTATATGTGATGGCTGACTATTCATCAGTGTAAAGATTTGAGTATTATTTTAGAAAAATGATTTGTATGCCTAAAACATGAACCTAAAGTTAGACCTAAAGATTTAATTGGTGCATTTGAAAAAATGGTTGGTGAAAAATGATGAGAGAGAATATTGTATTACACTTGTCATGAAATGAATGGAGTATGTCTAATTTTAGGTCTCCTTTGTAGGCATATATATCAACACTCATTATTTTAACATCGTTCACAGTTGTAGTGCGTTTTGTTCATATGTTGCCAATGCAAAGAAGTGTACGTGCTGCCGAAAATCCTAATGTGATGGTGAAACTTGCTATATTTACCTATATGATTTGATGTTATTCTTCAGTTCTTTGTTGACTTGGAATCCCATAATCTAATCTACAGAGACTTGACGTTTCCATACCAGGATGTGGCATGGCGTGGATAAATTTTGACACACTCTAGAAAAATGCACTTTCTGTACATATATTATCTTAACAACAATATTTATGCAATGGATTCCCTATCTATGGTTCCGGGTGGGTGCAATTTTCTTCTTCGACTTTTTAATAAAGAGCGTCGTAACTTTGACTTAAGATCATGATCGCCACAGCTACTTAATTTACACAGCTGTTTGTTAAATGGACCAATTAGTTCAGCGACCTACAGTGTTTTTGGAAAATAGCCTTGCTTTTTATCAACTCAAAACCGTTAGCCAACAATCTCAAGATACAGCGTCATGTTTGCTTTTTCTTTGTTTTAGTACCAGTAGACAATCTGAGGACAGTAAGGGTATTGGTCGAGCAGTACCGGCAGCAGCAAGCACGCAAGCAACAGTCAGTGGATCTTAAGATTTTGGTGGTTACTAAATCAAGCGTACTTATTATCAGAAACTGAAAGTGCTTAATACTCAAAATTGAGCAGCATTAACACACAAACCTGTCTACCATAGTCCATAATTATATAATAATCTATTTATCAGCAGCTATTAGTAGTATGCCTGATGAGTGACCTTTTACTCATCATTTTATACCCGAAAAACCCCACAAAAATGACCAAAAATACCCAAATGGACCAAATATTGTTACAAATATCATTGGATTGTGTTTTATGTGTTTCAGGTACAAAAGGATTGAAAACGGGGCAAATATGGATAAAACCGAGCTTGGAATGGAAAAGAGCTGAAAACCGAAGCCGGAAAAGACATTTTTCATTTGGATTTAATTCGAGCTCAAAAATCCCAAAATGGCCCTTGGATTATTTTTACTTCACAAAATTGGTCCCTAGAATTAACTTTGCAAATTGGCAGATTTAGTCCTTGAAGTTTCAAAGTTTACAACAATGGCCCTTGGACAAAATCATTAAACTAAATCCTAATCCCACAAACAAAAAAACCAGTCCATCACCCAATCCCATATATCCCCTAAGCCCACAAAGCCCAATCCCGTTTTTAATAAAAACCCATTAGTCAAACCTTGGTCAAATATACTGTAGATCCCCTTAACCTCATCTTTGCCCGCCATTAGCTACTAACCTTCTTCCAGTCACTCTCACCTCTCCACAACCATCCAAAACCCTCACATGATCATCTCCTTTGGTCCCCCCTCCACCTCAGCTATCCAAGGCACAAAGAATGATCAACGGCTCATATGAGTTGAAGTAGTGACCAAGAAAATCCAAGGGCTCAAGAACAAGCCAAGAAAGAACAATTGGAATCCCCTCACAGAAGAAACACACAAAGGACTCAGAGGAAACCCTAGAAAAAGTAGTATAAATATTTAGTTGTAGCTATTTTTTAGGCAGGTAGTATTAGCTTATTTTTAAGGTACTTTTAAACTTTTGAGCTTATTTTTGTTTCAATATTGTAATTTTACTTTTGTTTTAATATAAATTTCAGTTTTTAGTTTTAATCTTCCAAATACAAAAAATAGTGTTAGCTTATTAACTACTTATTTGCTATTGTCATCTGCTTATTTTCCTTATTTATGATGTTTCTAGCTTATTTTAGTCACTAGTTGCTTTACATTAGCTTAGGGTTAATATAAATTCAGCTATGCCTTAGAAGTCTTAAAAAACTATAAAAAATAGCTTAATAGTAGAACAACTTATTTAGTTCTGAAAGTTATTTATTAGGGTTAAAACAAGTTAGGCAAGCATTAAATAGTCAGAATCATAGGTTATTTTGGTGGTTTCTAGTGTTAATCTCAAATCGGTCAATATATAGGGGTGTTTGGCTAATGGGTCAAACGGGTAAAAAATACCATTGTACTATTCATTTTCCATTTTAGGATTTTCAACCTAGCTTAATTTGATAGAAATAAGATGTTTTTAAAAGATTTTTAGCTTAATTATAGTGTTTTAAGGATTTGAGTTGATTGGTGAAAACTTAGGCAGTCATTGTGCTTATAAGCTTCTAATAAGCTAAGGCCTATTAAGCCTTCATCTTTGCCTCACTTAGTGTCCATATAGTCTGAAATTAGTGGTGTTTAAATGCCTCATGTCCTTGTTCAATAATTCACTCAAAATAACCCTCACTAGATCAGAAGTCTTAGTTTTTTGGTTTATCCCATTTGCAGCCTATATTTTTGATTTTTAATTTCTTCATAATAACATTTTATAAGCTCAATTTTTGCACTAAGTTACTTGGCTGGCTTATCTAGCCATTACCATTTTTTCCAGATTTTTTAGATTTTATTTAGAGTGCTTTTTAGGGGCTTGAATAAGCCCCTTTTTGCTCTGCTCTCTAGTGTATCAGCAGACCTCAGTGAGGTCTTTAGCTTATTTTGTGCTTTTTATGCTTATTATGTAGCTTATTAAGTATCTCTATTTCACTTTTAACTCTTTGTTAGTCCCTTATGCTATTTTCAGTTTCATTTTAGCCTAATTATAGCTTATTCAGCTTTTTTTTATACGTGCCTTAGCTTATTTCATTTCTTTTAAACTGCCCAGCCTTTATGGCTTAATTCTGAGCTAATCTTTAAGATTCATAAAAAGTTGTAGTTTTCAAATTTGCTCATTTAGATGTGCTTAATAGGTTGCAAAAAGAATATATATATATATATATATATATATATATATATATATATATGTATATATATATATATGTATATATATATATATGTATATATATATATATATATATATATATATATATATATATATATATAATTTTCAGAAAGCTGAGGCTGGGATTCGAACCCTTGACCTCTAGCCTTCAAAGTCTCACCACCACACAGCCTAACCAAACGTGCCCTTGGGTCTTTTGCTTTGTACTCTTCTTAGTTAATCCTCTTCACACTTGTTTCCTCTTTGCTTATACGAATTACTTAGCTTATTCCCAGCTTATTTAAATAAGCTGAGACCTTTTTAGTATTTTTCCTAGGATTGTCTTATCATAAAGTACTTTCAGTAAAATTTTCAGATTTTTCTCATTAGTTTAAGTATTTTTAATCATTTATTTCTTTAGTTTAGTTTTTAATTCATAAAAAAATAAATAAAAATAAAAAAAATATAATTCTTTTTTCTAAAATTTTCTTTTACTAATTAGAACTTAGGAAAATTAATTTGGCCTTCATAGGATTAATATTTCACTACTTAGACGTTTTAGGTTCGGGATTTCTCGGTTTTGAATCGTGGTTAGTTTTTCTTTGCGGTTTTGGCCTTAAGCACCTTAGATTAGCATTTGCCTTAGTGAAGTAGTTGTTTTTAGATCATATTTCATATTTTTTAGTTTAAAATCCCATATCTCACTCTTATTTCACATTCACTACACGTTTCACGATCCTGAAACACGAAATTCCACTCATCCTTCATTCGGGACAACGAACCGGGTCAACACATATTTCCTTTGTGTTTTCCTTTGGATACGATTGACTTAAATCAATGCCTTAAGTTCAACTTTGTGCAAAGGGGTGTGGAAATGTATTTCGAGTTCCCTTGAAAAACAGACTGTATAATCAGTCAGTAGTGCTTTATTAATGGATTCACTTTCTTGCTAAGGAGATGGGTTGCCTTCTTCAGATTGAAATTCTGTTAAAATATCTTCCAAACTTCCAAGGACTGTTTCTATCATTACAGAAACTTGTTTTATCTAACCTCTTATGTTTGTTCTCTGTTTGGCATGTTCTTATTATGCAGGGACTGAAGCTGCTTTCTTCCATGGTTGATGCCTATTTAATCTCTCTTCCAGCTTATAGCTCAAGGACTTGATTCTTCTTTTGGGGATAATACATTATCTCTCTCTCTAAAAGTTGGCTCATAATCTTTTCTCTTGTAAATCATTTGACTCATCTCATTGATCCAGTCTTGTTGTTCTCAATCTGATTGATCACGTTTGGTGTTCAATCTTGATGTTCTTTTGTCTGGTGTTGTAATCTGATATTATAATCTTATTTGAATCAAGGGGTGGTTGGTTGGATTCATTCTCAAGTGTTATTACCATTTCTACATGGTATCAGAGCTACGGCTCAGTTAGATTGGTGATCTTAAGTTCTAGGGTTTCAACCAATTTTGGGGGTTCTTGAAATTGGTGTTGGATCTGGTTGTATTATTGATTAATTGCTGATTGTGTTAAAGATTGGAGAATTAGGGTTTGGATCTGAAAACCCTAATTCTTCAGAATTGGGGATTCTTGATTCCGGTGGTTTCTGGTGTTAATTGGGACCTGATTCTCTCACAATATCTCTTAACTAAGTGAATTAAAGAGTATTGTGAGGCCTTTCCGCTGTCTTCTCCTTAAAAGCTCTGTAAGTTTTCTCTTCCTCTTTAAGATTAACAGTATTTGAGTTGTGAGGGTGCAAACGGGTAAACTAACATCTTGAACATTGTTAAAATCTTTTCACGACTAGGAAAAATGGTTTTTGAACATTGTTCATACAAATACAAAAACGTTAGCTTTTAAACATCACTTGCATAATGTCTCTTGAATGCTAAAGGAAATACATAATTAATATGTATTTTCGGATACATTCAAATGTAGCTACATTGAAGTAGGAGCGTTTGGGTTATCTCTCGTTTTAATATAAAACTTGCATAAACTAAATTTTCATGCATCAAAAGGAGTCGAGATAACCGCACCTCCACATTGTCCCCATATAAGCACACACTAGAAAATTTTATACTTATTTAGATAATTCCAACTAAAACTATATAATTTTTGTGTTTAGGAAAATCATGCCTCCCGCGACCAACTATGATCACAAACACACCGTCAACTACCTTCCAAAACACCACAAAACCAAAGGCCTCACCGAAGCCCAAGTAAAGATTTTCAAAGCCTTAGAAAAACGATATGTCCATGAGGGTAGGGTTGTAGACTCCTCATTCTATGAAGGCACTAATCTTAGAGAACAACTTGCGGCAATCCACTTCGATGGTCTCCTAGACATCGATGAACCAATAGTCCCTAGGTTTATTCTTGAGTTCTATGCTAGTGTCGGTCTAAGTTCAAACGACTCCAAATCAAGGAACATGTGTTTACTCGGACAAATGGTCCTTGACAATCTTAGAATCCAATCTTGAAAGAACGGCACCATATGCCACTCATTTGACCGCAAAAGAAACCATCCGTGAGCACCTTTTCATACCTAGGAATAACCCAACTAGGATGTATCGTGGTCGCCAAGTTGCTAGAGATCCATTTGCCATGGTACTCAATGAACTTAGGCCCGAATTTAGGAAGTTGGAAGAAGTCTTGAGAGCTAATGTCATGTGCACGGTTGGAAATCGAGATCATATCAATGCTTGACTTTGTTATATGATGTATTGTGTGTCAACTCATCAACCTTTTAGTCATGCTTACTATGTTGCCAAAAGAATGGCCGATATCCCGGTTCAAGGTAAAGTGGCAATGCCTTATGGAATGCTCTTAACCCGTCTTTATCGAGCCTTTGCTCCCATTCCTAGAAATGCCTTAGGATTTGTTCCCGACTATGATGAGATTCAACACACCTTTGTTCCTTTGAGCGACTATAGGGTAGCGGTTGATAAAGGAAAACGTCCTCGTGCTCAAACATCATCATCATCATCAATGAGTGATGATGACGGCTTACCAAACTCTAGGATTGCTCCACATGAGTACTTACGAAAACTTCCACCGATTGCAAATGAATCAGCAGAGTTCAAGCAAACCAAAGGAATGGTGAAGAATCTGGGGCGTTGGATCATGAAGGTTCACAAGGGTATTAAGAAATTGAGCAAGAAGTTAGGGTGAGAGGAGTGTTTGGTGCTAGACACTATTAGACAATGTTGTGTTAAACATATTTGTTTCGTAACTTATTATGGTAGTACTAACTCAGATTTGCAGGTCGATAACACTTAGTGTTATCAATTTTCCGAGTTTAAGCCCCTGTTTGGCTTAACTCCACTTAAGGTAAGTTATTATGAACGAATTAATCTATGTGTATACGTGTGTTAGCATCATCATATTTGGTTATTTTGCATTACATATTAGATGATAGATATGTTCCAGGAGAATTTTCCGGTTTTCGTCGAAAAACGCAAAATATGCACATCTCTCTGTTTGTTTTAGGACTTCTGGACGACGGATCTGGCGGATCCCAAAATTTGGATCCGCCATGTGTTAGCTTTGGATCCGCCATCCTTCAACCTGCGGACCCGGCGGATCCCAAAATTTGGATCCGCATGTGTTATCGATTGGATCCGCAGGTATAACAGTAACATTTTCAAAAAAATTCGACTCATCCCGATTCTTAGATTTTAGTTTCTAGTCATCTTTAGATTAAGTTCACTGATCATTAAACATCTTAGATTGATTTAGGAACTCTTAGAAACTTAAGAACAAAATTTCCCACCAAAATTTGAATTTTCAAATTTTAGGAGTGAGTTACCTTTCTGATACAAACAAGGAACCCTTTTTAGGGATCCTTCAAATCCGTGGGAACATCACATCAGAGGATTTTCCACTATCTCATTGTATTTTCTGCATATCTTCATCATATTACTCAACATAAGTCCTATGGATTGACTTATGTGATGTGACTTGCACAATTTTTTGTTCCAAATCATTAGGAACCAACATTCTCTATTGGATTTACATCAAATCCAAACACTACTTTCTATAAGCCATCTGCCTATAAATTAAGATCCTAACATAGAGCAAAACTCACTCATTCATCTTCTTCTACACATATAACCTGTACATCTTAGTTATCTTAGCTCACCATGACCAAATCAAACAACTCTTCAACCTCTAGACCTCCAAAACGAACCGCACGCATTAGCGTTAAGCCTTGTTGTTTTATAAATCTTGCAAACTCATCATCAAAGGAGTCATCTCCAATAAATATATCATCACCCACTGCAAGTGAGAACTTTCTCACTTTATCCACTCCTACACCATCCAATGTTGTCATACAAACTCCTCCTCCAACCATAACTCCAATAGCAACCACACCACCACCCGCTCCATCACAACCCGTGAAATCTCAATCACCACCAAACTCACGCAAGCTACAACCAATGGAACTATTTAGGACTCCACCTACATCACTTCATCCATATCTTGAGGATTTGGAAGATCTCCCACCGAGATCAAACAATCCTCCACCTTTGACCTTTGAAGGTCAAGAACCAATGCTCTTTCATCCTCTTCATCCGGAAATCCACGGTCCCTTATACCGTGATGCTCCATAGCCTCAACCACAAATACCACCTCTTTCACCCACATCAACTCTGATTGCCATTGATGAGGCAATGTTGATGAATATACCACAAACCTAAGAGGAGATTAGTGAAGAACTCTCCCGTCTCTACACTCTCTCGGGTATGGTTGATCACCGCCTTAATGAAGCCATGGACCTCCAAAACATCCTCATGAACTCCATCCAAACACCACCACCATCCAATGAACAAGCACAACCACCACCACCAAATAACCAATCACCACCACCACCGCCACAAAGAAATGAGCCTACTCTTCCGCCCGGTTTCCACGACATGGTTGTTCCATGTGTGAAAGAACCGCCCACTTAGCCGAGAGATCCAACATTTTGGTGCATGAGCTCCAAAATGAAATGAGGTTCATATTGAACCACATTCTTGAGCGTCTAAACGCCATCTCTCATCCTCCTCAATAGGAGTGTTATGGTTTCTTTATATAGGAATTTTAAGGATGTTGTATTAGGACTTTTTATTTTTAAATTTTAGGATGTATTCTTCTTTACTTTATGCAACATCATATGTTTGTGACTTTTGTCACATAATTTTCAATGAATGGATGTGATGTTAGAATGCTTATGGGTGATCACTTTTTGCATTTTATCTTTATAAGCATCATAATATGGTTCTATCTATACTTTGCACATTTGCACTTAGGTACAAAAATATGGTCAGACACTACATTTTGACTTTTTAAAGTCAACTATTTTGAATGTCTTGTTTGGATGACCATTTCATTTGCATTATGCTTCTACATTGAAGTTATTCATCACTAACATTTCTTTTGTAGCATTCAATCTCCTTGAAATGTATACGTTGGCACTCTTGAAACGGGGAGTATACATCGAGGGGGAGCATTTCATATTCTAATCGTTTGTTTTGTAGGTTCATAAAGCATTAACATGTTACTCCATTTAGGGGGAGTATCAAACAAGGAGGAGCTCTTAAAGTTCTTAAAATCGCATTCCGCTACGCAACTCTTCTTTTTGTTTCGACAAAAAGGGGGAGAAAGGATTAAGTTTGCATCTACATACATTTTTTACATTTTTGCTCAAAATAGTTTTTAAAACTTACATAAAACAAACTTAATATATATTTTTAAAAGGACTTAAACTATATTTATTTTTTTGCTTAAAAATATACTTTATGTTTTGTCATCAACAAAAAGGGGGAGATTGTTAATACAAATATCGTCCTAAAAACGTTTATTTATATTTTACGATCTTTACTTAGTTTTGTTAATGACAATTACAAAGTATATCTTTTAGCAAATTATAAAAACTAGCTAAAGTATTTTTAAAACACATCTTTCATTTAACATGATCACTAATATTACATTACATACATTTACAAGTTTATTTCCTAAAAAGGAAACTTTATTTTTCAAATTACAAAGTGACATCATGGCATACATCACAAATGTAATCTTGGAAAGATTATGTGATATCTTGTTTAGATCTTCAAGCAATAGAGTTGACATTGGAAGATCTTGAAATGACTTGACAAAGATATGAAAAGATTGTGCAAGATTTGAAAAGATTTGAAGATCTCTTAGCTGTCCTGATGTGGCGGATCCAATCGATATAAAGGACGGATCCCTTTTTTGGGATCCGCCGGATCCGCCGCCTGTTCATTCAGTTTGCCTATAAATAGCAAGCTGATCATTTGAACAAATTATCACTCATATTGCATAAACACATATTCATTCAGTAACATATTACTAACCCTCATCATTGTTGCATCTCATTGATCTTTCCTTTTGTAGAAAAGAGATCAAGCATTCAAGGATCCACAAACCGTAATTGTTTAGCATATATACTGTGTGATTTCGTATTGTAGTTTCATACATCATTATTTGCATCATTTGTATCAGTGAGTGTGGTTAGTGTTCTAGTCCTCAAAACACAAAGAGTGTAGGGAGTGGTTGTACCCTTGTAAAGAACTCGACATCTAGCTTAGTGTCGGTAATTGTATAGGCGACGTTAGGTTGGTTCCTCCTTGAAGTAGAACCCGGTGTTTAGCTTAGTACCGAAAAAGGAAGTAAGTGACGTGTAAAGGTTTTCTCCACCTAGAAGGGAGTTTGTTTCTTAGTGAAAGATAACTCTCGAGTTAGAGGCTCGAGGAGTGGAGTAGGGCAAGGAAGAGAGTCCTTGTAGCAAAACCACTATAAACATCCGTGTTGTGTGGTTTGATCTTTCCTCTCTTTACTTTTCGTATATATATATTGTGTGAATATTTGCTTGTGCATATTTCCATTGAATTCACATAAGTAACAAAACGGATTAAATTTTAAAATGGTAAAACTATTCAACCCCCCTTCTAGTTTTCCACAATTGGCATCAAGAGCTACGTTACTTAAGATTTTTAAAATATATTGTATTTTAAAACTTAAAACGATCCATGGATTTTGAAAACTTTAAAGAAGGGAAATCTATGCAAAGACCACCACTATTTGAACCAAATTGTTTTATATACTGGAAAAATCGTTTTGAGACATATGTGAAGTCAAATGATATAGAACTATGGTATATAATTGTTGATGGTGATTACAAACCTATAAGTAATGATATTTCGGGTGGTCGGGATGTAGGTACTTCTCTTACTCGTCACAGTGATGAGCCAAGAAGTTGATTGCCAAAAATAATGAAGCCAAAATGATGTTTTATAATGCTTTACCTAAGAAAGAATATGAAAGAGTTTTTATGTGTAAAACGGCTAAAGATATTTGGCAATCTCTAATTATCACTCATCAAGGGAACTCACAAGTCAAAGATAACAAAATTGATCTTCTTGTTCAACAATATGAACAATTTGTTATCTCTGAAGATGAGACCATTGATAGTGCGTTTGCTAGGTTTAATACTATTATTACATCACTTAAAGCACTTGACGAATCTTTTTCTAGTAAGAACTTTGTCAGGAAATTTATAAGAGCACTCCATCCGAAGTGGAGAGCAAAGGTGACGGCTATTGAAGAATCCAAGGATCTTTCAAGCATGACACTAGATGAGCTCATAGGAAATCTCAAAGTTCACGAAATGGTGATGGAAAAAGATTCAGAAATAGTTAAAGGCAAAAAGGAGAAGATGAAGTCCATTGCCTTGAAAGCTAAAGTTGAGTCGAGTGATGATGAAGAGTCTTGTTCTAATAGCGAAGACGAAGAGTATGCCATGGCCGTAAGAGATTTCAAGAAATTCTTCAGGAGACGAGGAAAATTCGTGAGACCACCTCGTGAAGAAAAGAAATCCTTCCGAAAAGACCGTGATGATAGAAAAGGCAAGTTAGATAGGAAGTGCTATAGGTGTGGAGATTCTGGTCACTTTATAGGTGAATGTCCAAAGCCTCCAAAGAACAAGTCTCAAAGAGCCTTTGTCAGTGGAGCTTGGAGTGATAGTGAAGGAGATGATGATGAACCTAAGAACGACGAAGTTGCTCTTATGGCTCATGACACAGAAGAGGTACATTCTGACTCATACTCCTCTATAGATGATGAGACTTTAGAAATAGAATATAACAAACTATGTAATATCACATTAAAAATCATCAACAAAAACAAATTCTTGAAAACTAAAACAACACTTTTAGAAAACGAAGTATATTGGCTTAAAGAAAAAGAGATACGAATGGAAAAAGGTAAAAATAGTAAAGAAACATGTATCTCTTGTCAAGAACTAAAATTAGAATTAGAAGCTTTAAAATCCACACAGGAAGATTTAATCAAACAAAATTCCAAATTTAAAAAGTTTGATAAAAACATAAGTTGTGCAGATGAAATAATGAAAATACAAAAACTACCTCATGATAAAACCGGACTAGGTTTTATGAAACTAGGAACTTTAAGTGATTTTAGGAAACAGACTGTGAATGAAAAAGAAACTGTTTCAACTAAGTCAGAAGCCCACGGATCTGACGGATCCAAAGTTTTGGATCCGCCAGTTGTACCCAAGGGATCCGCGGGTACAGAAGTTGAACAGAAGGCTCCCAAAGCTGACCGTTCTGAATTCGTTAGAGTTACTAGAAAACCTAGTACTAGTATAACTAATAACAAACAAAATCCAGTAGTTTCTATAGGAAAAGGTCAAGCTAGGAATGAGTATAGAGTCAAAACGGTTCAACAGAGACCACAAACTAGTTTTCCCAAACACCCCTTTCCAAAGAGTAATATTAACTCACAACATATTTACCAAAGTAACTGGAACCAAAACATGTCTAGAAACTTTCAAGGTCCTAATTAAATGCCATGGAACAATTGTCCACCATTTGCTTACATGAACCATGATAATGTTATGTTTAACCCAGACGGACCCATGAGATATTGGGGACCAAACGCTTGAGTTTTTCTTGAAATTAGGTGTGCTTGAAAGTTGAAATAGAACCAGATGAATGAATTAAAGATAGTGGGTGTTCTAGACACATGACGGGGAACAAAATCCTTTTCTCAACCTACCAAGTGTACGACGGAGGTAACGTCATATTTGGTAGCAAGCTTAAAAGTAAAATCATCGGAAAAGGTACAATCTCTCATGACTCTCTCACTATTGATGATGTTGCTCACGTAGATAACTTAGATTTTAACTTGCTTAGTATAAGTCAATTATGTCGCAAAAAGTATAACGTCCTTTTCAGTGAAAATGGAAGTAAAATACTTAAAGATGGCATAACAGTAGGAAAATGTGTTTTAAATAACAACATATATGTTATGAAATTAGACAAAACACCTAAAGACAAACTTTGTCTTACCTCTTTGGACGAAAACTCAACTCTATGGCATCGACGTTTGGATCATGCCAATATGAGGCTAATTCAATCCTTATCATCTAAGGAACTCGTTAGGAACCTACCCAAGTTGAAATATGACCAACACTTTTGTGATGCTTGCAAAATTGGGAAACAAGTTCATAATAGCCATAAGGCTAAAAACATGGTGTCTACATCTAGGTGTCTAGAATTGTTGCATATGGATTTATTTGGTCCATCCGCTATACAAAGTTATGGAGGAAACTTTTACACCTTAGTTATAGTAGATGATTACTCTAGGTATACATGGACAAAATTTTTGAAAACTAAAAATGAAGCATTTGATAAATTTGAAATTTTGAGTAAAATAATTCAAAACCAAGTAGGAAACAATATAGTATCAATAAGAACCGACCATGGTAGAGAATTTGACAATGAAATCCAATTCGGAACTTTTTGTGATGCTAATGGCATTTCACATAACTTCTCAGCGCCTCGAACACCTCAATCAAATGGTGTAGTAGAACGTAAAAATAGAACAATTCAAGAGATGAGTAGAACTATGTCAAATGAACAAAACATACCTCAAAAGTTTTGGTGTCACGCCGTAGATACTTCCACATATATCATAAATCGAGTCTTAATTAGACCATTTTTAAATAAAACTCCATATGAACTTTATAGAGGCAAAAAGCCCACATTAGGATACTTCAAAGTTTTTGGAAGCAAGTGCTTCATTTTAAACACAAAAGACTATCTCACCAAATTTGACCCAAAGTCGTATGAAGGTGTATTTCTTGGGTACTCACAAAATAGTAAAGTATACATTGTTTTAAACAAAGAAAACTCAAGAGTCGATGAATCGTTGAACGTAACATTCGACGAAAGTCCACCTCCTCCTAAGACATCACCTTTGGTAGATGATGACTTAGTTGAAAGTCAAATGGCCCAGAACCAAGAAAATATTGAAAGTGACAAAGAAATGGAACCGGCTAAAAGAGAAATCACCAATATTAAAGAAACCAAAAGTCATCCATTAGAAAACGTCATCGGAAAACTTAATGAAAGAACATTAAGATCTAAAGCTCAAAATGAAAGTAATTTCTTTTGTTTTGTTTCAACAATTGAGCCTAAAAATATTAATGAGGCTATAAAAGATGAATCTTGGGTTATTGCTATGCAAGAGGAACTAAATCAATTTATTAGAAATGATGTTTGGACATTAGTTCCACAACCTAAAAATCAAACCATAATCGGTACAAAATGGGTATTTAGAAATAAAATGGATGAAAATGGCATAGTATCTAGAAACAAAGCTAGGCTAGTAGCTCAAGGCTACAATCAACAAGAAGGTATAGATTACGATGAGACATTTGCACCCGTAGCTAGACTTAAGTCTATTAGGATACTACTTGCATATGCATGTGCACATGATTTTAAATTATTTCAAATGGATGTCAAAAGTGCATTTTTAGACGGATTTATAAATGAAGAAGTATATGTTGCACAACCTCCCGGCTTTGCCGATTTTGAAAAACCAAATCATGTTTACAAACTTAAGAAAGCTTTATACGGACTTAAGCAAGCACCAAAAGCCTGGTATGATCGACTTAAGACCTTCCTAGTTGACCATAAGTATACCATGAGCCTATTCGACAATACTCTCTTCACCAAGAAAGGGATCACATATTATCATCGTCCAGATATATGTGGATGACATTATATTCGGTTCAACTTGTCAAGAGCTATGCGACGATTTTTCAAAAATCATGCATGACGAGTTTGAAATGAGTATGATGGGGGAACTTAACTTTTTCTTAGGTCTCCAAATTAAGCAATTAGAAGATGGGATATTCTTCAACCAATCAAAGTATATCAAAGATATGCTTAAGAAGTTTGGTCTTGAAGATTCAAAACCGATGAAAACACCCATGTCCTCAGAAACAAAACTCACAAAGGATGAAAAAAATGAATCCGTAGATAGCACTAAATATAGAGGAATGATTGGTAGTTTGCTCTATCTTACGGCTAGTAGGCCGGACATTATGTTTAGTGTTAGTCTATGTGCACGTTTTCAAGAAGATCCCAAAATATCCCATCTTGAAGTTGTTAAACGAATATTTAGATACATTAAAGGCACTACACATTTAGGATTATGGTATCCCAAAGGAACGGGTGTAGAAACCATAGTGTATGCCGACTTAGATCATGTTGGTGACTATGTTGATAGGAAATGTACTAGCGGTATTTGTACTTTTGTAGGACATTATCTCACCTCATGGTTTGCTAAGAAACAAACAGCCCTCGCAATTTCAACAACCGAGGCAGAATATGTGTCTGCAGGAAAGGCGTGTCAGCAAGCACTATGGATGAAACAAGCTCTCATCGACTATGGAATTGAACTCAACGACATCTCCATTCTTTGCGACAACAAAGGAGCTATCGACCTCAGCAAAATACGGTCCAACACGCTAGAACCAAACACATTGAAATACGTCATCATTTCCTTCGCGACAATGTTCAAAAGGGAAATATCTCAATTGAGAAAGTTTCCTCAGAGGACAACATTGCCGATATTCTCACTAAACCCCTCAAAAGAGAACCTTTCAACTATCTTAGACTTGGCCTAGGATTAATGGAACCTAGTGATTAGATAAAACATTAGCTTAAATCCTAGTTTAACCAAACACGACAATAAACCAAAACCTGTGTTCTGATCCCGCGGATCCAAATGACAACAAAGGCGGATCCTTTGTTTTGGATCCGCCGGATCCGTCACATGCACAGGCTGTTTTATATTATATAATAAACAACACCAAGTACTATTCATCACACTCCCCAAAACATATCACCCACTGAATTCGACTCCATAACTACCAATCTCACAATTTAGCTCAGGTTCTTCCACAAATTTGCTCTTCAAACATCACTGTAAGTATCCTTATCATATTTATACTCCTGATCTGCGTCTAGGATTTCTATTTCATGCACAAAACCAAAACTTGGGGTATATGCATAATTTTTGTAAAATCATGAAACATATTTACTGAATTGCACTTCAAATCATGTTTTTCTTAGTTAGGAATTGCATCTTGTTGTACATTATCATTATTCATCAAAATCCCCATGAGAAATTTTTGCTAAAATCTTTTCACGACTAGGAAAAATGGTTTTTTAACATTGTTCATACAAATACAAAAACGTTAGCTTTTAAACATCACTTGCATAATGTCTCTTGAATGCTAAAGGAAATACATAATTAATATGTATTTTCGGGTACATTCAAATGTAGCTACATTGAAGTAGGAGCGTTTGGGTTATCTCTCATTTTAGTATAAAACTTGCATAAACTAAATTTTCATGCATCAAAAGGAGTCGAGATAACCGCACCTCCACATTGTCCCCATGTAGGCACACACTAGAAAATTTTATACTTATTTAGATAATTCCAACTAAAACTATATAATTTTTGTGTTTAGGAAAATCATGCCTCCCGCGACCAACTATGATCACAAACACACCATCAACTACCTTCCAAAACACCACAAAACCAAAGGCCTCACCGAAGCCCAAGTAAAGATTTTCAAAGCCTTAGAAAAACGATATGTCCATGAGGGTAGGGTTGTAGACTCCTCATTCTATGAAGGCACTAATCTTAGAGAACAACTTGCGGCAATCCACTTCGATGGTCTCCTAGACATCGATGAACCAATAGTCCCTAGGTTTATTCTTGAGTTCTATGCTAGTGTCGGTCTAAGTTTAAACGACCAAGGTTATATGAGCATTCAATTTAGTGTGAATCAAAATCAAATCAACATCCCTCTTGATCAATTTGGAGAGGTCTTGGGGATTCCAAATCAAGGAACATGTGTTTACTCGGACAAATGGTCCTTGACAATATTAGAATCCAATCTTGAAAGAACGGCACCATATGCCACTCATTTGACCGCAAAAGAAACCATCCGTGAGCACCTTTTCATACCTAGGAATAACCCAACTAGGATGTATCGTGGTCGCCAAGTTGCTAGAGATCCATTTGCCATGGTACTCAATGAACTTAGGCCCGAATTTAGGAAGTTGGAAGAAGTCTTGAGAGCTAATGTCATGTGCACGGTTGGAAATCGAGATCATATCAATGCTTGTCTTTGTTATATGATGTATTGTGTGTCAACTCATCAACCTTTTAGTCATGCTTACTATGTTGCCAAAAGAATGGCCGATATCCCGGTTCAAGGTAAAGTGGCAATGCCTTATGGAATGCTCTTAACCCGTCTTTATCGAGCCTTTGCTCCCATTCCTAGAAATGCCTTAGGATTTGTTCCCGACTATGATGAGATTCAACACACCTTTGTTCCTTTGAGCGACTATAGGGTAGCGGTTGATAAAGGAAAACGTCCTCGTGCTCAAACATCATCATCATCATCAATGAGTGATGATGACGGCTTACCAAACTCTAGGATTGATCCACATGAGTACTTACGAAAACTTCCACCGATTGCAAATGAATCAGCAGAGTTCAAGCAAACCAAAGGAATGGTGAAGAATCTGGGGCGTTGGATCATGAAGGTTCACAAGGGTATTAAGAAATTAAGCAAGAAGTTAGGGTAAGAGGAGTGTTTGGTGCTAGACACTATTAGACAATGTTGTGTTAAACATATTTGTTTCGTAACTTATTATGGTAGTACTAACTCAGATTTGTAGGTCGATAACACTTAGTTTTATCAATTTTCCGAGTTTAAGCCCCTGTTTGGCTTAACTCCACTTAAGGTAAGTTATTATGAACGAATTAATCTATGTGTATACGTGTGTTAGCATCATCATATTTGGTTATTTTGCATTACATATTAGATGATAGATATGTTCCAGGAGAATTTTTGGGTTTTCGTCGAAAAACGCAAAATATGCACATCTCTCTGTTTGTTTTAGGACTTCTGGACGACGGATCTGGCGGATCCCAAAATTTGGATCCGCCATGTGTTAGCTTTGGCTCCGCCATCCTTCAACCTGCGGACCCAGCGGATCCCAAAATTTGGATCCGCATGTGTTATCGATTGGATCCGCAGGTATAACAGTAACATTTTCAAAAAAATTCGACTCATCCCGATTCTTAGATTTTAGTTTCTAGTCATCTTTAGATTAAGTTCACTGATCATTAAACATCTGAGATTGATTTAGGAACTCTTAGAAACTTAAGAACAAAATTTCCCACCAAAATTTGAATTTTCAAATTTTAGGAGTGAGTTACCTTTCTGATACAAACAAGGAACCCTTTTTAGGGATCCTTCAAATCCGTGGGAACATCACATCAGAGGATTTTCTACTATCTCATTGCATTTGCTGCATATCTTCATCATATTACTCAACATAAGTCCTATGGATTGACTTATGTGATGTGACTTGCACAATTTTTTTGTTCCAAATCATTAGGAACCAACATTCTCTATTGGATTTACATCAAATCCAAACACTACTTTCTATAAGCCATCTGCCTATAAATTAAGATCCTAACATAGAGCAAAACTCACTCATTCATCTTCTTCTCCACAAATAACCTGTACATCTTAGTTATCTTAGCTCACCATGACCAAATCAAATAACTCTTCAACCTCTAGACCTCCAAAACGAACCGCACGCATTAGCGTTAAGCCTTGTTGTTTTATAAATCTTACAAACTCATCATCAAAGGAGTCATCTCCAATAAATATATCATCACCCACTGCAAGTGAGAACTTTCTCACTTTATCCACTCCTACACCATCCAATGTTGTCATACAAACTCCTCCTCCAACCATAACTCCAATAGCAACCACACCACCACCCGCTCCATCACAACCCGTGAAATCTCAATCACCACCAAACTCACCCAAGCTACAACCAATGGAACTCTTTAGGACTCCACCTACATCACCTCATCCATATCTTGAGGATTTGGAAGATCTCCCACCGAGATCAAACAATCCTCCACCTTTGACCTTTGAAGGTCAAGAACCAATGCTCTTTCATCCTCTTCATCCGGAAATCCACGGTCCCTTATACCGTGATGCTCCACAGCCTCAACCACAAATACCACCTCTTTCACCCACATCAACTCTCATTGCCATTGATGAGGCAATGTTGATGAATATACTACAAACCTAAGAGGAGATTAGTGAAGAACTCTCCCGTCTCTACACTCTCTCGGGTATGGTTGATCACCGCCTTAATGAAGCCATGGACCTCCAAAACATCCTCATGAACTCCATCCAAACACCACCACCATCCAATGAACAAGCACAACCACCACCACCAAATAACCAATCACCACCACCACCGCCACAAAGAAATGAGCCTACTCTTCTGCCCGGTTTCCACGACATGGTTGTTCCATGCGTGAAAGAACCGCCCACTTAGCCGAGAGATCCAACATTTTGGTGCATGAGCTCCAAAATGAAATGAGGTTCATATTGAACCACATTCTTGAGCGTCTAAACGCCATCTCTCATCCTCCTCAGTAGGAGTGTTATGGTTTCTTTATATAGGAATTTTAAGGATGTTGTATTAGGACTTTTTATTTTTAAATTTTAGGATGTATTCTTCTTTACTTTATGCAACATCATATGTTTGTGACTTTTGTCACATAATTTTCAATGAATGGATGTGATGTTAGAATGCTTATGGGTGATCACTTTTTGCATTTTATCTTTATAAGCATCATAATATGGTTCTATCTATACTTTGCACATTTGCACTTAGGTACAAAAATATGGTCAGACACTACATTTTGACTTTTTAAAGTCAACTATTTTGAATGTCTTGTTTGGATGACCATTTCATTTGCATTATGCTTCTACATTGAAGTTATTCATCACTAACATTTCTTTTGTAGCATTTAATCTCCTTGAAATGTATACGTTGACACTCTTGAAACGGGGAGTATACATCGAGGGGGAGCATTTCATATTCTAATCGTTTGTTTTGTAGGTTCATAAAGCATTAACATGTTACTCCATTTAGGGGGAGTATCAAACAAGGGGGAGCTCTTAAAGTTCTCAAAATCGCATTCCGCTACGCAACTCTTCTTTTTGTTTCGACAAAAAGGGGGAGAAAGGATTAAGTTTGCATCTACATACATTTTTACATTTTTGCTCAAAATAGTTTTTAAAACTTACATAAAACAAACTTAATATATATTTTTAAAAGGACTTAAACTATATTTATTCTTTTGCTTAAAAATATACTTTATGTTTTGTCATCAACAAAAAGGGGGAGATTGTTAATACAAATATCGTCCTAAAAATGTTTATTTATATTTTACGATCTTTACTTAGTTTTGTTAATGACAATTACAAAGTATATCTTTTAGCAAATTATAAACACTAGCTAAAGTATTTTTAAAACACATCTTTCATTTAACATGATCACTAATATTACATTACATACATTTACAAGTTTATTTCCTAAAAAGGAAACTTTATTTTTCAAATTACAAAGTGACATCATGGCATACATCACAAATGTAATCTTGGAAAGATTATGTGATATCTTGTTTAGATCTTCAAGCAATAGAGTTGACATTGGAAGATCTTGAAATGACTTGACAAAGATATGGAAAGATTGTGCAAGATTTGAAAAGATTTGAAGATCTCTTAGCTGTCCTGATGTGGCGGATCCAATCGATATAAAGGACGGATCCCTTTTTTGGGATCCGCCGGATCCGCCGCCTGTTCATTCAGTTTGCCTATAAATAGCAAGATGATCATTTGTACACATTATCACTCATATTGCATACTACAAAAAAACAGGCTTTCAGAGACTGAAAAATCAGTCTCCGATACACCATGATCAGTTACGAATGGTCTACCCCATGATCAAGGACTGATTTTGCTAGTCACTAATCAGTTACAACAACTTAGTTACGAAAAGTGATGTTATCAACTGAAATTCAGTCCTTGTTGTATCGAACCAACGAGGACCAGAGATCAGTCTCCAAAATAAAAAAGTCAGTCCTTATTTCTATGGTTGGTATCATGTTATTTCAGTCCCCAATGCATATTATCGGCGACTGAAAAGTCAGTCGCCAATACTATGTTAGATCAGTTACTAACACATGGATTTAGGGACTGAAAATTAGTCCACAAACATTGTTTATAGTCCCCAATACATTTCGTTGTTTTGTAGATTACCATACCAAATCAGTCTCTAATAATAGGATTTAAAAACTGATCAGTCTCCGATGAAAGGCTTTAAAGACTGATTGTTAGTCACAGAATACAAACGATTTCAGTCTATGATTTGCTACTTTTGGTGACTGAAAATTAGTTTCAAATCATCACCAAATCATTCTCTGTTAAAAGGCTTTGGTAACTGATAATTAGTCCCAAAAACTAGGCAATTTTAGTCCTTAATTTTATCTTTTTAGAGACTGAAATTTAGTTTTAAATCAGTCTGCAATAACAGGATTTAAAGACTAATTAATAGTCCCAGAATTCGAACGATTTCAGTCCATAAATTGTTACTTTTTGAGACTGAAAATTAGTTTCAAATCGTCACCAAACCAGTCTCTAATAAACGGCTTTAAAAACTGATAATTAGTCACAAAAACTAAACGTTTTGAGTCCATAAATTGCTTCTATTAAAGACTAAAATCTAGTCTCAAATCAGTATCTGATAAACGGATTTAAGGATTGATTATGAGTCATAAAAAACATATGAATTAGTCCTTAATTTGTTTTTCTAGTGACTGAAAATTAGTTTCAAAATATATGTTAATCGATACAAAATAACATTCAAATCAGTCTCCAATATGATGGCGTCGTTCCATTATATTTCTATTATAAACTAAAAGTTAGTGGCAAATACAATTTAATTCAGTCCCCATTCACAATGCATACATGACCCCTTACAATAGTACATATAACTCCAAACCATAAACAATAATAATAACAATATTTCTTTAAAGCATAATAATCACCAATCCAAATAACAAGAGTTTACAATTCAATATGTTTAAAAATAAAACCAAATTCAATAGAAATAAATTTGAACGTCCTATATATCACTATCGGTGAATAGATCATCGTTACCATCACCGTTACCATCACCTTCAGTAGTATTTGGTGAGTCTATTGTACTCTCGAAGTCTGGAAATTTTTGGCTCAAGAATTTTGCCAATTTCTCATAATTACGTTTATACGGTTCAAGTTCACTAACCTTTGCTCTCAATTCATTAATCTCAGTCGAGTTTTGTTTAGGTGTTGAGTCAGCTTGTTGAGATGATTCAGCTGCTTCTTTCATCCAATAATCTTTTTTCCTCATCACTAGCCCAACACCCACCTCCCATGCTGACTGTATTGTCTTCTTTCGGCCACAAACACTTTTTATGGCTTGTCTCTCAACCTCGTGCTCCATAACAGTAGTAATCTGAGTGGTTCCTTCATCTTTTAATTTATCAAGAGCCATCTGTTTATGCTTACAAATATTTTCCTAACATGATCGAAGGTATGAAAACAAAATTAAAAACTAGTTGCACCCAATATCATATTTGACCAAAAAAAAAATCATAATCAAATGCTTTTAACAAAAAGATGCTTACATATTCATTACGTGCATGATCATTGAGCCATCCGTCTCCGTCCCCGTCCTTCTTTTCTTTATAATGCAACTTATAATAAACTTCTAGCGGGCTAGGCGACGTTTGGGTCTCCGTATTTGTCTGTAACCATATCTTATTAATAAAACCAGCAGAAAATTAAAGCCAAGAGCAAACATGTACTAAGACCAAGCGAGTAGTTCTACTAAATAAATAAAAACCAAGCAAATATATCAACTTAGTAACAATACTAACTTTCAGACACCTAAAATGACTTAATAACAATACTGCCCAACTTGGCACCTCTACTGCAGTGTTTACATGTAAGGGGACCAAACAATGGATCTAGAAGGAGCTTGTGTTAATATGAATCATTCTTAAAGACTATATATCATGCATGAGTATCTCCGAGAATCATACAGGTTAGATAATATTAATAATACAAACGCAGTTTGTGAGAAACTAGTATCTTTAATGAACTGGAAATCAAAACTCAAATATATCGACAGTTATGTAAATTTCATTTGTTGGTTAATAACTACGCCTGTTGTTGTAACATTTTTTTCGACTACCTAGATACTGAAACTATAGACTCAGGATGGTTACATAGAGAGATAAAATGAGCCGTATTCAGTACGTGTAAGGGTTGCTACAAGGGTGAAGCAAAACCGTGACAAGAGTAGTTCCCTGGATAGAGAATTTTTCATCAGTTTTTTGGATGTAAGTTGATCCTACCATATACTTATGAATGGGTTGGTTTGAGTTGAATTGTATCCCAAACAGGTCACAAAAGTGTTTGACATGGATATGAGTACTGGTGATTTTTTGGCTCTATACAAACCAGACTTTGAAGGGTCATATCATTTCTGAAGGGTTCCTGAATGAAGTATTTCCTAGTGATGATGGGTTTCAAGCAGAGGCTGAAAGTTCTATTCCTGGAAGTTCGGCTGCTGTTCACACACCTAGCACATTACCTTCTTCCATTTCACCTGTTAATGGGAACCGGCATGCTTTGATTACCATAGTTGCTGCTGCCAAAGGACCATTTTATCCTTCAGAGAACCTCTTGAGAGGTAAATCCGTTTATATCCAAGTTTTTTTGACCCATTACCCAACCAACCCATCTTTCCATCTCTATTATGTAATAAGATTGGTGCTTTTAAGCATATTTACTGGTCACACGTTGTCACATGCTGTTAGCATATGAAAACGAAACTATGATTTAATGAACTTAATTCCTATGCTAGGTACTAAACCGACCACAAAATAAAGGAAGATTATTTCACATCACAATTTTCTTATTACAAAGAAGTTCTATACAAACCAGACTTTGAAGGGCGAAGATTAGGAAAGACAGTTGTGTTTGACATGGATATGAGTGCTGGTATTTTTTGGCTCTATTTTATCTCCTCAAAGTACCTGTGGAGACCAATGTATACTGGTCTTGGTGTTATGACCAAGGGAACTATCATTGAGGTACATTCTGCCATTTTTTAAATAAAGATATAAGTCCTGTTTTGGACCAAATTACAGAACTTTTTTACTAATGTGAATATTAGGTGAACGTGAGTGAACTGGGTCTCGTAACACCTGCTGGGAAAGTTGTATGGGGTAAGGCTAGCGTGTTATTCAGTGATTTATCAATGTTTGGGGTGGTGCATAGGCTTATATCTTATGACCTTTGTTATGCATAGGGAAATATGCTCAAGTGACCAATAATCCTGAGAACGACGGGTGCATCAATGTTGTTTTGCTGGTGTAGAAGTTTAACCGTAGCATCTGCAAGAGTTTATTTAAATCTAAGACCTTTTAAACAGATGTATCTTTCTTACTTATTATGTGAAACTCGAGTAAATTTTGGAGAAATTGATTTCTTAAAATTAGCTTTCTTATGTTTTCTCAATACAAGTAACTGCCAATCCACTTGATTTTAATAACTTGGAACGGGATCACCATAGTCACATGGAACGGGGATCGTTTCAGTACGCGATTGAGGATGGGGATCGCGGTTCGCTAGGTGCCTAAAATTCGGTTCGATGGGGGTAGGTTCATTCGGGATCGTTCCGGTACAACGTACCTAATAATTAATATATTCCTAAGGATTATAAAAAAATCCTAACATCCAAAGTTGAAAAATATAGTTTGATACTGATGATATTTTCATAAGTCATAACCTTTAGTCATTTACATACTAAAGTTTCTGTATCAATACTAAAAAATAACAATTTCATGGTTGAGAATGTTTGATATTCGGATCGTTAATTTCCCCGTTCCCGACTGAATCGTACCCAAATTGGGAACGCGCGAACTGGATCGCAATTCGTGGCCTTTCTAGCGAATTATGTTACTATGGGGATCACTTAAATATATACCGGTTGCAATATAAGTACACGTTTCCAATGAATAACTGAATTTTAGTCTTAAATATGTTGCCCATGTATAAGACGTTTATGTGGGACTGAAATTCAGTCACAAATAATTGTCTCTCCAAACCTTTTTATTTTGCATACGTATTTGTAACTGAAATTTAGTCATAGCTATGATGTCCATGTATTAGGGACTGAGTCGTGATTGAAATTCAGTCACTAACAAATTTCCCTCCAAACCTTTTTTATTGCGCAGACATATTTGTAACCGAATTTTAGTCTTATGTATGATGTCCATGTAATAGGGGCTCAGCTGTGACTGAAATTCAATCACTACAAATTTTCCCTACAAACCTTTTTATTGTGTAGACATATTTGTAACTGAATTTTAGTCTTAAATATGTTGCCCATGTATAAGAGGTTTATGTGGGACTAAAATTCAGTCATAAACAATTTTCTCTCAAAAGTTTTTTTATTTTGCATACGTATTTGTAACTGAAATTTAGTCTTAGCTATGATGTCCATGTATTAGGGACTGAGTTGTGATTCAAATTCAGTCACTAACAAATTTCCCTCCAAACTTTTTTAATTGCGCAAACATATTTGTAACTGAATTTTAGTCTTAGGTATGATGTCCATGTAAAAGGGACGCAACTGTGACTGAAATTCAGTCACTAAAAAATTTCCCTCCAAACCTTTTTATTGTGTAGACATATTTGTAACTGAAACTTAGTCTTAGCTATGATCTCCATGTATTAGAGACCGAATTGTGACTATAATTCAGTGACTAACAAATTTCCGCCAAAATTTTTTATTGCGCAAATATATTTGTAACTGAAATTTAGTCTTAGATATGATGTACATGTACTAGGGACTGAATTGTCACCCTTATTCAGTCACTAACAAATTTGCCTCCAAATTTTTTTCCTGTATAGGCATATTAGTAACAGAAATTTAGTCTCAGATATGGGGTCACTGAATCGAGGACTGATTTTTAGTCGCCGCAATAAGTCAATAAAAGGCCAGTCCATAAAAGTTACAGTAACTGATGTTTTAGTTACCGATGCTATGTATCAGCGACTGATATATCAGTCCCTAGAAATTCAGTCTCTGAAAGCCTGTTTTTTTGTAGTGATAAACACATATTCATTCAGTAACATATTACTAACCCTCATCATTCTTGCATCTCATTTGATCTTTCCTTTTGTAGAAAAGAGATCAAGCATTCAAGGATCTACAAACCGTAATCCTTTAGCATACATACCGTGTGATTTTATTGTAGTTTCATAAATCGTTATTTGCATCTTTGTATCAGTGAGTGTGGTTAGTGTTTTAGTCCTCAAAACACAAGGAGTGTAGGGAGTGGTTGTACCCTTGTAAAGAACTCGACATCTAGCTTAGTGTCGATAATTGTATAGGTGACGTTAGGTTGGTTCCTCCTTGAAGAAGAACCCGGTGTTTAGTGTTAGGAATATAAATATTCATATGAAGACTCGGTCACCCCGAGCATTTGTTAGCATTAACTAGCTCGTAGGACTATCAGTAATATTAGTATTAGTTTAGTTATATTTGTACTAGTGGAGTGGGTCGGGTCTTTACCCAATGTCAGCTCACTCCACAGCCCACTAGGGGCACCTTAGCTTCCCACACTTGGGAAGGGTTGGACCTTTCATAATAAACACATCCTGTATTGTTTCTCTCTCAAGAAAGGCTCCATCTTCTCTTTAACTTCTCACTAAATTCGGCTGTATCACACAACTAATCTCAATCTAAACATGTTATAGATATTATGAATATCCTACAATTGGTATCAGAGCCATGGCTAGGTTCATTTGAAAACATATTCACGATTCTATTTGGTTAATCTTGGATTTGAGGCTGTTTGTGGCTCGAATAAATACTAAGAAAAACACAGCCCACGAATTTCCTGGTTTGAGTTGTGGTTCTGTGGTTGTGTTCTTTGGTTCGATTGGATACTAAAAGAAAAACCTTTGATTCGACTGTGTTTGTGGTTTGAATTGTAAAAGGCTTGTACCCTCTTGTTTAGAATCAGTTTATAAGATTAGTTTTGCAGTTGGAATGCTTGGTTCATTCACCTATTGAACGATTGAGTAAATTCGAGTGGTAGTGATTTGGTGTTCGTCCCGAGTTGCTATTCGGAAAGCTGTTCTTGGCTGCGAGTTACATGCTGTAAAAGAGTTCTTGGTTGCGAGTTGTGTACCTTGTTGTTTGTGATTTGGCGTGACTATATTTAATACTAAAAAAGCAGTCAAACTCGCAAAACAAAAGGAATAATAGGGAAAACGAGAAGCGTGTCTGTCAGAGGCGTGCAACCTTGGTTTGCGAGTTGGTGTTTTTGTCATTTTGTGGCATGCGGTTATTTGGAAGCTGCAACTTATTTGTGACTGCGAGTTGTTTGTGCCTGCGAGTTAACTGCTGCGAGTTGGTCAAGTCTTGCGACTTAAAGAATCGTATTTTGGAAGCTGCGAATTGTTTGGGACTGTGAGTTGTGTGTGCCTGCGAGTTGTCTACTGCGAGTTGGTCAAGTCTTGTGAGTTATTGACTTGAGTTTTGCTGGCAGCGATTTGAGTGTACCTGCGACTTGATATTTGCGATTTGGGTCACTGTTGCTCAGTTGCGACTTGTCTAGCTGCGATTTGTATTGTTGCGAGTTGTTGAGTTGTGAGTTAACCTGTTGCAATTTGTTGTTGCGAGTTGATTCTTGCGATTTGACTCATTGCGACTTGTTTAGTTGCGACTTGATTTCTTACGATTTGCCAATCTGCAACTTGACCCATTGCGATTTGCTCAATTGTGACTTGACTCCTGTAACTTAAAGTTCAGTACTGCAATTCGCTCTTGAACATACGTATACGGTTTCTTTTGTTGATTTTTAGAAAATCTCGCGAAAGATTCTATTTCTCGGTTTAAATCACAAGAGTTGTAAAATCCCGTCTACATCATGACAAGCACCGCCTCTAATGATATTCAAGCTGCCGGGTCCGATACCCGCCCCCCTATGCTTGATAGGACAGACTATGAGTCGTGGGTACAACAAATTCATCTTTACTGCTTGGGCAAAGATAATGGGTTTAACATTCTTAAATCCATTGATGAAGGACCCTTTCAGATGGGCATTACTAGAGACACTGTAACTACCGGTGAGGACGGAACGGTTACGCTTGGAATTGATAGACCTCGCACCTACAATGATCTCAGTGAAAGTGAAAAGAAAAGGTATGATGCGGACATTAGAGCCTCCAACATTATCATTCAAGGCTTGCCCAAAGACGTCTACAAACTCATCAACTTCAATACTAAAGCAAAAGCTGTGCGGGATAATGTAAAAATGCTTCTGGCTGGATCAGAACTTAAAAAAGAAGATCGTGAGTCACAGCTATATGATGAGTTCGAGCATTTCAAAATGAACACGTGTGAGAACATCACTGACTACTACGTGAGATTTCACAAGTTGGTGAATGACATGAGAATCATCAAGATGACTATGCCAAACATCTAACTCAACTCGAAGTTTGTGAACAACATGACTCCAGAATGGGATAAGTTTGTTACCTCAGTGAAACTCAACAAAGGACTGAGAGACACAAATTATGAACAGTTGTATGCCTACCTTCAACAACATGAAAAGCATGCTGCTTATGATCGTCTGCTGAGGGAAAAGCTCAATCCGACTACAACTAATGACCCTCTTGCATTCGTTGCAAATGCTCAGCCAGCAAACCCACCATTATCTGAACAAACCTATCATCATCCCTATTCGTCACCATCGGCTGTGACTTCACAACTGGATTCAGGATACAGCCACACCGACAAAATGATTGACAACCTTACCAACCAAGTTTCCTTACTCATTCAACAATTCAAGACAGCACTCACTCAAACTAACAATCAACTCAGAACATCATCAAACACACGCAATCTGGCGACTGTGGAGGATGAAAGAATTATGGTTTAGAATGTTCAAGGGAGGTAAAACGTGAATCAAAGGAACATGGGTCGGGGGAATATGCAGCTCAGAATAGGGAATGCAAACCAAGGTCAGGGAAGGCAGCCCAAGTGCTACAACTGTGGTGGTCTTGGACACATAGCAAGGAATTGCAATCAACCCAAGCGCCCTCAGAATTCTAATTACTTCAAAGACAAGATGTTGCTAATGCAAGCTCAGGAGAAAGGAGCAGTTCTGGATGAGGAAGAGCTTTTGTTTCTTGCTAGTGATAGGGGAAACACATTTGATGCAGATGTGGATGACCAACCAGTTCAAGATATGGCCGTCAATGACCCAAACATCTTCCAAGCCAAATATTGTGATGCATTTGATTCAGATGTTGATGATGAGCCGACAGCTCAAACAATCTTTATGGCCAATATCTCTCCGTTGGCTTCATCATCTCAACAAGCTGGCCCCTCCAACGCATCTGTCATTTCTTAGGTACTAAAGATTTATGACACATATAACATGAATGTTGAACAGGAGATTCCCAACAGTGTACAACAGACATATGTTGTCGAATCAGATAATGTTGACATGGGAGATAGAAATATGGTCCCATCTGAACAATATGTGAATCTCAACATTGTATCTGATGTACCATGTTGTGCATCTTCAATTGAAATGGCTGCTTGTGTTGTAGATAATGATTGTATTGTAGATAATACGTGTGAGTGGCATGAGAATACTGTGTCTATAGCTGATGACACCCTTACCTCTAGACTGAACATATATAAAGAACAGGTGGCCATTTATGAACAACGGGCCAAATTTGATCTAACCGAACGTGAGCAGAAAATAGATAGTCATATGCGTACACTTATAACTGAGCGTAATTTAAGGGAAGAAATGTTAAAACAAGAGTTGAATTCTTTGAAAAATTAGTTGGATCAGACTGTTAAACAAAAACAGGAGGCCCAAAAGCACTTAAATACGATGAAACAAAATTTCAAAGAAAAAGAAACACAACTCTTAAATGATTTCTCCAGACTTCAAAATTTAAAGAATAAGCTTGAAGATAAGTTGTACACACAAGACCAAACCAGACAGACTGCACAAATGGTTCATAAGCACAGAAAGTTGAGTGACAAGCACAGTAAAAGTAATGTAGGTGAACCTAAATTAGCTCTTCTTAGGATTGCTAAGGTAGCCCAACCTGCATTATATGATGCCAATGCGATGATTGTACCTAGTCATACCCCACCTGATGTTTCATCCTTAAGAGAGAGTGATGATATAGAAGTAAGTAATAGCGAAAGGATGAATGAGAAAATGAAGGATCCCATTTGCATAGCCAATCGAATAATAGTCAAACCCCATGATTATAATAAGGAGAATCGATTGACTGTGTTTGTACCTCAAAAGAAGCTAACACCTGAACAAATATTTTGGAAATTAGATATAGAAAAAAGAAAAGTTGATGAGCTTGAAGCCAAAACCCCAGCCCTTAGGAAAATTGTTGCTGCGACGGTGTATCCTCTCAATACACCTAGACATTTGGTTCCTTTAACTCTTCCCACAGAATGTAAAACCTTAATTAGCATATATGTACTATGTCAACTATTTGCTGATTTTGATAAAACATGTAAGAAGAGAATCTAACCAACAGGTATTACTGAGGGGGAAAGGGATTTCTAACAAACAAAAAGGTGTTATTTAACTGAGGTCATACCATTCTTTAAACTACTCAAAGAACAATTTGAAGGAATGCAAAACGTCCTCAAAACTGAAGTTAACGAAATGAAAATAATGTTTAAAGATATGGAAAGTGAGGTAGCTCAAAAAGAGATAGAACTTAAGAGTAATGAAATTGAGAGAAAGAACATTATCATCACCAATGAGAATCTGATTGCTAGATGTATTGCTCAGGACATATTTTATACTGCTACTGATGCTGCATTAACTGCCTGTCAATTTCATGAATATTATATTGCTTTGAATGTTACCCAGAATCGTGTTGTTGAGCTTGAGGGGGAGAATTTGAAATTGCAAGAAAAAATTCAAAATGATGACCATGATAACATGGTAAAACGTTTTTCAAAACTAGAGGTTGATCATCTTAATTTACAATTAAAATATCAACACCTTGAAGAAAGATGTAAAATATCAAACGCAAAGACATCTTTGGATGCTCCTGAGTTTGATACATATTTTGAATTAAGCAAACGTGATGAAAAAATTCAAGCTCACACGAAAACGATTCGACAACTGAGGGCACAAATTGCCCAATTAAAAACAAACAAGAGTGATGCATATGGCACCCACAAACCATCGTCTTTAGATTCTCAAAATTTTCAATATCAAAACACCATCAATAAGGTACACCATGAAAATGTGTGTTTTCGAGCTGAAAATTCAAAGATCAAACAGCATTACAAAGAGTTATATGACTCAATTAAAGTCACACGAAGCAGTCACAATGAAAAGGTAACTTCTTTGTTAAATGAAATTGAGAATCTTAAGACTCAGGTGAAAGGGAAAATGCCTGTCATCACTTGTGATTGTGTTGTACCAAAGGTTTCTGCTGTTAGAAAGTATGATGTTGATGTTGTGCCTATTCCATTTCCCCTTAGGAACAATAGGCCTGCCCATCAAATATATCTCAATCTCCTTAAGGATAGCCTGGATGTACTTCGTGAGATAGTTGAGGAGGATAGGATAGAAAAACCACTTGATAATGCTGTTGCAGGTGCATGCTTCCTCACTAAAAGATCTCAGGAATTGTTAGAGTACGTCAGTGGCACTCACCCTAAGTTTAAGAACAAAAGAGATAGATTTGTTGTCACATCACTTGCAACTAAGAATAAGCACGTAGCCTTTGATTTACCACCCAGAACATCAGAACTCAGTACATCAAAATCATGAACGCAAATGACAGTAAAACAAACTAACGTTCCCATCATTACTTCTACAGGAGTAAACTGTGACAGGAAAGATAGGACTGCGCCAGCTAAAAGTGGTCACGAGAAGAAAGTAGAAGCCCAACCTAGGAACAATAAGTTTGCAATGAATAGAATGAATCGTGTTGATTCTAGTATTAAAAGTACTGTAATTAATTCGAATTCTAATGCTGTCTGCAAAACATTTAACGAATGTTTAATTTATGCTATTCATGATGATTGTGTTGTGTCATTTCTGATGTCTTCTGTACCACCCCACGTTAAGAATGTTAGGAAAACTGAAATAAGAAAGAAATGGTGGAAAACTTCAGGAAAAACAGTTTCCAATGTCAGGCATCAATGGAGACCCACTGGAAGAAAATTCACTTTAGGAGATCGGTGTCCTTTACCTAGATTGAATGACCATAAAGCAGTAAAGGTTAAGGTATGGAAGCCCACTGGTTGAATCTTGCCTTTAGTGACCCAATGTCGTGCACCTAGGTCAAGTGATGCTTCTAGTGTAACTCCACCTGATTCGTTCAATTATAGTCCAAGGAATTGCAAAGGAAATATGCAAAACCCGAGTCGTTTGTCCCGACGAAGATCGAATGGAATTTGTGTTCCCGGAACGTGATTCGTGTAGTGAATGTGAATAAAAGTGAGAATTGATTTGTGATTTTATACTACGAACAATAAAATAATAAATGATAACAACTAATTAAGCTAACGAAACAATTAAACTAAGCATACAAACTTAAAAACGTAAATTTGAATTTTAAAAACGTTACGCGACGAATTATAAAACGTAAATAAAAGTGAATTTCTGAAATTTAAAACCTAAAAATATAAAAATAATTTTCCTATATTAAATCTGATAAAAGAAAATTTTTGGAAAAAGAAAAATATTTTTTTGACTTTTTAATAATTTTTTATGAATTAAAATCTAATTAAAACTAATTAATTGTTTAAAAAATATTAAAACAAGTGAGAAAATTCTGGAAAATTTTGATTAAATCTAAAATTTAATCAGCTATCTAATAAAAATCAATTCAGAACTTCATTCAGCCTGAATAAGCTGAACAGACCAAATAAGCTCTTTTGGAATAAGCTAAAAGTAAGCTGAACAGTAAAAAATTAATCCAAAGCTTAAAATCTGACAAGCACACTATATTAAGCCTAAATCAACTAGAAAAACACAAATAAGCAATAGGGAAAAAGCAGTATAGCAGCTGAACAGGTAAAAAAAATGATGCAGGAAATAATGATTGGAAGGCAATATTGCAGCTACTCTAAAAGCTGGGAATAAGCTCTATTGAGGAAACCAAAAACAAATTAATAAAACTTGTACTACAAACTACTTAAAAACTTAATATGCCTAGATTTAAACCCCAAATGCTTGCCCAATCAGAGCTTAGATCAGAGGATGATGGGACAGAACTGCTGATTGTAGGATCAGAAAAGTGCAGGGTGCTTATTAGCAGACAAGCTTTAAGCTACCTAATAGGCTACCATTAGAAATCTAAGTTCAGAGCTTAACAGCTACTACTATAAACTATTTAGAAAATCCAATATTATGCAGTAAGAACAACTGATTAGGCAAAAACAAAGCAATCAAAAAGCTGAGCAGGGCCATGAGATGTGCAGGTCTGCTCATCTTTTGCTGATGCAGCAGAAATAATAAAAGGCCGTTGAACCTTACAATGCTCTAACTAGACTTTGCACACTACTTTCTACTCCTCTAGCCAAGAAAATGGTCAAATAAGCTTAAGCTTATTGGGAAAGCTTAAGTGACTAGTGGCCACAATTTGATTACCCCCAACTGATGTGAAACAATAACTCAGATCAAGACAGCTTAAATCCCTGAGCAATCTACTTATCTATATTCAAAACAACTCAATCAAATTCTAGCTAAATGCACATAAACAATGATAAGGGCTTAATTCCGAAAATCAATCTAATGCCAAACTCCCTTTTGTTTAACTGCTTTTTGACTTCCAAAGGGTTTATACCAAATCCAGTTGAGAATTTAAAAACAGAAATAGAACTAGCTATATTTAGCATCAAATAAGTTAGAGTAACTTTTAAAATAAGCAGTAAAAAAAAAACAATAAGCTAGGCTTGACTAAAAATTGACTTTCATTTAAACTTGAATTCGAGTACAACTGAAATACTGAAAAGTAAATGAACAAAAAGCTTGCTACAATAAGCCACAATAAGCAGAATCTTAAACTAATCTAATTAAGACTACTCCTAATTTACCCTAACTCTACCCTAAAATTATCTAACTAACTAACTCTTTTCCCCGTGAGTGAGGGAGGGGTATAAATATTCATTAGAATCTTCCAGGTCATGCCAGGTCACCAATCCGCGTGCTATCTCAGCCCTTATCCACCCTTAGATCCTCTTGAGCATCATCCCACCGTTTGATCAAAACCGCTACGTGTTCGGACCAATCGCATGCTTCCACGTATCATTCTTATCGTCAGGAGCTTCTAGATGGGCCAATGATTGCCAAAAGTACCCTTAATTACCGTAATTTTTGTACGGTAATTGTTAGGGTTCGGGGGAACAGTAAATTATGGTGGGTTAGGGGTGAATTTGGGCGCGTTTGAGAGAAAGGGGTGTGTGAGTATTTTTATTTTTTTTCTTTTGACTTGTAAGTGTTGTCCGGGTTATTGACCGGGTTTTGTGGGTTTTAATTTGGGTCAAGGGAAAAGGTGGGCTTGTGAGGTTTATTTTGGGCTAGGTTTTTAAATTGTGGGCTGTGGGTTTTTATTGGTTTGGATTGGAGTTAATGTTAAGATCCGGTTGTAGTATAGAATTTAGGATACAAGGACTAATGGTGTAATTTTTGAAAACTCCAGGGACTAATTCTGCCAGTCTTCAAAAAATGATCCAAGGGCTGAATTTGACAATCTTGATTCTTGGAGGACTTTGGTTGACTTTTTGACCATGTTTTCTTTCTCGGTTCCGGCTTTGAGCCTCTTCCGTATCTCGTGCTCGATTTCCCGGTTCTTTGCTTGATTTTGTCATTTTCTTCAATATCCGTGCCTGCATATGTAAAAACACAAAAACACAATATATTTTGGCATTTTGGTCGGGTTTTTGGTCGTTTTGGGTCCGGTTTTGGTCGAGAAATGGTATGTGTTTAAGCACATACCAAAATTCCCCCAGACTAAGCTATTGCAATGTCCTCATGCAATGTTATAAAAACACGTTTTTGAAACTGAAAATTTCCAATCTCTTTTTACTAACTTTGAGAAGTAGCAAAATTTTTAAAAGAGATTAAGAAATCTTAAGTTCTAAAAACTCCCCATTTTCCTTTTATTCTATTTTTGTATTTTTCTTATTATTCAAGTGACGGCTTTGTTGACAATCATTATCTAACGATAATTTTTAGGGTCATAGAGTAGAAAACACAACTCATAGAGGAGTGACCATAAGGATAAAATTCATTGTCCTTGATTTTTCACATGCTCCCAAACTAAGCTTATAAACGAGATCACAACCTACTTAGAAATTAGATGCCAACACTACTCATAGAAGTTACTTGTGTAATAACCTCTCGCTCCCATATACTTATTTTTGTTTCTACTTATTTTATTTTTGTGAGAGAAATGAATTTCTTCATAAGCTTCTCATTTTCATAATTATTATTCCGATAAAGATACCAAGTTTAAAACGCTAAGTAGTTTTCCATCTTCTTGCAAGAAAGTTTGCCTTAAAAATGAGGTCCAAATCAAGGTTATTACATACGTCCAAGACTAAAGAACTCATACAAACATGTAGACATAAGTTGTGGAGAAACATCACGTGCACCTCATGTGCCCGATCTAGGGTCATTCACATGCACCTCACGTGCCATCAACTTGTCTAACATATTAAGCACAAAATCCATACATCTCAACATACATTTTTTTTTTTTTTTTTAACTCAAACTTTTCTTCACTCAATAACTTAATACCACGGGATTACCGGGTGTTTCCAAAACATCAAACATTCAATAGTAACCCTTAGAAAACGAACCTTCACGGTTTAAATCCAAGACCTTACCGCCTTTAGAAGTAAGGATCCAAGGTCCGATCTCAATCCGAAATCTAAGAGCACTTTACAACTTATTCACTCAATACGGGACCTTGATGTGTACCCAATCTTTAGAGCAAAAATTCTTTTAAGAAGATGGAGAACTAAATTTCGTTTTAAACCTAAATATCTTTAATTATCAACGCTTGCCATAATGGACCCACGGGGGGACATCATGGTGCCAGCTACACCGCTAAAAAAATCTTTGATTCTGGATTCTATTGGCCTACAATCTACCGCGATGCCCACGACTTGGTAAAGTCTTGTGACTCTTGCCAACGTCAAGGAAAAATCTCGCAAAAAGACGAAATGCCTCAAAATGCAATTCAAGTCTGTGAGATTTTTGACGTATGGGGCATCGATTTCATGGGGCCATTCCCGTCTTCACGAGGGAATAAGTATATCCTCGTGGCCGTCGACTACTTGTCAAAATGGGTTGAAGCTAAAGCGCTCCCCACTAATGACGCCCGAGTGGTTGTTAAGTTCTTAAAAAATCTCTTCTCCCGATTCGGAACTCCTCGTGCTATAATCAGTGATCGCGGTACTCACTTCTGCAATGATCAATTTGCAAAAGTTATGCTCAAGTATGGTGTCACTCACCGACTTTCTACCGCGTATCACCCGCAAACAAGCGGACAAGTCGAGGTTTCGAATCGTGGATTGAAACGTATCCTTGAAAGAACCGTTGGTGAAAATCGAGCCTCGTGGGCCGACAAATTGGATGATGCTTTATGGGCTTTCCGAACCGCTTTCAAGACACCCATCGGGTGTACTCCTTACAAGCTGGTTTACGGAAAAGCTTGCCATCTACCCATCGAGCTCGAGCATAAGGCATATTGGGCCTTGAAACATGCCAATTTTGACCTTAAGATCGCGGGTGATCACCGTAAGCTCCAAATTAATGAATTAAATGAGCTTCGGGATCAAGCCTACGAGAATTCTTTGATCTACAAAGAGAAAACAAAGAGGATTCACGACTCTAAGATTAAAAACCGCATTTTCCATGTTGGTGATCGAGTCCTCCTTTTCAATTCTCGGCTAAAGATTTTCTCGGGCAAACTCAAAACCCGCTGGTCTGGGCCATTTACCATCACTCAAGTTTTTCCATATGGAACCGTCGAGTTAGCTCAAAATGACGGTCCAAACTTTAAGGTGAATGGTCATAGGTTGAAGCACTATTTTGGAGGGGACGTACCATCCATGGTTATCCCGGATCTCCAAACTTTCCCCATGGACAACTAAATTCGGGGTCGAGTCAAGCTCATGTGACTCGGTTAACAAAAACAAGCGCTTCGTGGGAGGCACCCATGCTTATCCATCTATCTTCTTTCTATTTTCTTAATAAAGAGGAGGGGATCCTCTTCCATATCTTGTGCCTCGTTGTTTTTCTGTGATGTGTCCAGGAATGCTGATGATGAAGACTCTCGTGCTCGTAGTTTTCTTCTCGCTACTCGAGTTTCATCATCCGCTGCTTATCCTATATCCAAAATCTTATCGTTTTACATTTATCTTTTGGCATAATTAATAAACGGCCTTAGATTTTTGTAGGGATACCCGTACCTTTAAGACATTGAGGACAATGTCTCGTTCTAGTCTGGGGGGGGGGGGTAATCTTTCGATTCGATTTTTGCCTTGCATTTTTGCCGTTTACTCATGCAACCCCGTTTTTCCTCCAAAAATTGAAAAAATCCAAAAAAAAAAAAAAAAAAAAAAAAAAAAAAAAAATGAGAAAAATTTTAAAAATTTTGTGCAAAAATATAATAAGTTTTGACATTTTTGTTGACTTTCCGCTGGGTAGAGTAGGAATAAAATTTTGACTTGACCGGGCGTGTTGAGCCCTAGCTTGTTCCCTTAACCAATGATAATCATATAAGCTTGTGCTAGTCTTGTACACAAGGAGCTGCTCTTTTGCGTGTTCCCGTACTTGACTTTATACATGCATGGCTTTAAAGCTTTCGCTAGTCTTTTACATAAGGAGCTAGAAAACGCGAATTCTTTTCAAGAATTTGCAAGTTTCTGTAACCGACTTTATATATGCGTGGCTGATTATCGGCTAAGTATTCGCGAATTTCATTATTTGAGATTTTTAAATGTGCGAAGAGCGAGAAATGATAGAATTTATTTAGAAGTTAGATGCCAAACGTGGAGTAGTTGGTTCTCTTTAGAGCTCGTCGTAGGTACTTGTGGTCTTTTGCTCCCGTAAAATTGTTTCACCCCATATATTGTATAAATAATTAAAGATATTTAGGTTTATAACGAAATTTAGTTCTCCATCTTCTTAAAAGAATTTTTGCTCTAAAGATTGGGTACACATCAAGGTTCCGTTTGGAGTGAATAAGTTGTAAAGTGCTCTTAGATTTCGGATTGAGATCGGACCTTGGATCCTTACTTCTAAAGGCGGTAAGGTCTTGGATTTAAACCGTGAAGGTTCGTTTTCTAAGGGTTACTATTGAATGTTTGATGTTTTGGAATCACCCGGTAATCCCGTGGTATTAAGTTATTGAGTGAAGAAAAGTTGAGTTAAAAAAAAAAAAAAAAAAAAAAATGTATGTTGAGATGTATGGATTTTGTGCTTAATATGTTAGACAAGTTGATGGCACGTGAGGTGCATGTGAATGACCCTAGATCGGGCACATGAGGTGCACGTGATGTTTCTCCACAACTTATGTCTACATGTTTGTATGAGTTCTTTAGTCTTTGACGTATGTAATAACCTTGATTTGGACCTCATTTTTAAGGCAAACTTTCTTGCAAGAAGATGGAAAACTACTTAGCGTTTTAAACTTGATATCTTTATCGGACTAATAATTATGAAAAACGAGAAGATTATGAAGAAATTCATTTCTCTCACAAAAATAAAATAAGTAGAAACAAAAATAAGAAGATGGGAGCGAGAGGTTATTACACAAGTAACTATCATGAGTAGTGTTGGCATCTAATTTCTAAGTAGGTTGTGATCTCGTTTATAAGCTTAGTTTGGGAGCATGTGAAAAATCAAGGACGAAGAATTTTATCCTTATGGTCACTCCTCTATGAGTTGTGTTTCTACTCTATGACCCTAAAAATTATCGTTAGATAATGATTGTCAACAAAGCCGTCACTTGAATAATAAGAAAAATACAAAAAATAGAATAAAAGGAAAAAAATGGGGAGTTTTTAGAACTTAATATTTCTTGATCTCTTTTGAAAATTTTGCTACTTCTCAAAGTTAGTAAAAAGAGATTGGAAATTTTCGGTTTCAAAAACGTGTTTTATAACATTGCATGAGGACATTGCAATAGCTTAGTCTGGGGGAATTTGGTATGTGCTTAAACACATACCTTTTCTTGACCAAAACCGGACCAAAATAACCAAAAACCCGACCAAAAAGCCAAAAGATATTGTGTTTTTGTGTTGTTGTATGTGCAAGGATGGATATCGTGAAAACCGACAAAAGACACAAGAAAATCAAAGAAACGAGCACGGGATACGGAATAGACTCAGAGCCGGTGCCGGGAAAGTCATACTTGGTCGAGAAGTCAAAAAAAATCACCTTTGATCACTTTGGAATATTAGCCAATTCGGTCCTTGACTTTCAGCAAATCACACATTTAGTCCCTAGACATCTAAAACCTTAACCCTTATTAAACCCGGAACCTTTTATTCAATACTCAACCCAATTAAATAAACCCAACTCACACTTTACCCAACCTTTATCCAACCCAAATCCAAAATCCAAGTAAACTAAGCCCAATCCCCTTAATTCCTTACCCAGCCCAAGCCTTTTACCCAACCCATACCCACTTAACAACCGGTCAAAGTTTTTAACTAAAAAGCTCGGTCAAAAGAGTCAAAAATAAATAATAACTCACTTTACCTTTCTTTCTCTCTCACTAAAATAAACCCGATCCCCAAATTCACCCCTTTCCCCCATTTTCACTATTCCTCAAACCCTAAGAATTACCGTACGAAGTTTAACATCAATTAAGGGTACAATTGTCAATCATTGGCCCTTCTAGAAGACCCTGACGATAAGAATGACACGCGGAAGCTGTTGATTGGTCCGAACACGCGTATTTGTGATCGTACGGATAGAAATGGAAGATTGAAGAGCAAGGTGATCTAAGGGTGATGAAGGCTGAAGATAGCACGAGGATCGCCAGCGTGGCAAGTCCCAGAAGGTTCGGCTATAGTCTATAAATAGGAGAGGTTCTTCTCATTTTTGAAATGTAATTTTTTTAGCAACGTTATGCTGTCAAAGTATTTTTAGAATTTTAGTTTTATAATTCGGATTGTAATTTTTCTGTTTATGTTTAATTGATTTGAGTATTGTAATTTTTAAGTTTTAATGAAAGTTTAAATTTGAAGCTATTTTGTATCCGAATTCTCATTTAGTTAATATTGATTTCAGTTTTTAGTTTATTTACTTTGTTTTAATATCTGATCATCACAAAAGAAAAAAAAAAAAGAAAAAAAAATATAAATCAAAATGTTAGTTCAGTTAATCAAGCTTCAATAAGCTTAGTTCGTTTTTTTTCTCAAGCTTCATGTTAGCTTAATATAGCTTTTGTGAAGCTTAACTTGGATCCTTAATCAATTATTCTCAAAAAATACAAAAGGTCAACGAAAGTCAAACTAAATGAAGCAGATGTTGAATCATAGTTTGATTTGATAGTCTATCTGAAAAATGGAAGCAGTTAGCCTATCCAAAGATAGGCCTCATGGGAAAACTCTCTGTTCTTGCTGAGAGTAATTTGTAAGTTTTTATTCAATTTCACATTTCCACTCAAGAATATTAGCTTAGATCTGCTTATCTAGTTTAATTTCTGTTTGATATTGGTTAGTTGATGTTTATTTGATAGATTTAATAGTAGTAGGTTATTTGATGTTAGTAAGTAATTATTGAAGGTTGTTAATGATAGGTTATACCTGAAACTGAGTTTGTTGGTGATTAGGAATGGAATTGGAGTGGTTGGATTTTTGATTTGCTGGGTGTTAAGGTTGGTTAGCTGTGGAAATATTGAACTATTTGGTTTATATTCATCATATATAACTCAGAATAGCATTAACATCAGTAGGCTATTTCTTTAAAAAGTCAAGTTTGCTTGAAATTTCTAGTTCTACTGTAATCTGCATACTCAGTCCTTTTCAGTTGCTAGCTCCATTTCATAAGCTCATTTCCAGCTATTTAATTGAGTAAAGAGTGGAATTATTGGGGCAAAAGCTAGTCATTCCAGCTGTTAATTAGATTCTGCTTTTGTTTTAGACTTTTTAGCTTAATTGGTTAGCTTAATTGTGCCTAATTGTGAGCTTTGTGGGCTGTTTTCAAGATTGAGTGTAACAACTCAACTGAACTGACCAAAAGCTGTTTTTCCAGCTTATTTGAGCTTGTTGAGATCTTTCTTTTTCATTAAAAGCATTTAAATTGATGTAATATTTTTGTTTTATTTTTTTAATCCAAAGAAATTGTAACGAATACAATTCCCCCGGGTCGTTCTCCCAACGAAGGTTTGACGGCGAATTAGTCGAATCGTAGTCGTAAAAATGTGAAGTGAATAAGTGACGTGAAAGATTATTTTTTTAAAATTGATTACAATAAAATAAGGAAAATTAAAAGCAATCTGCGCTATTAAAATAAATGCACACACAAAAAGAAATCAAATAAATGCAAATCCCGGGCTAATCCCGAGATTTATCAAACTAATAGTGAAATTATAAAGCTAAAATGCAAAGCTAAAAACTCAAGGGACTTAAAATGTAATTTATAAAAACTAATTTTATAAAAGAAAATTAAGAAAATATTTATAAAAACTAAAGGGACTGAAATTGTAAATTCGGAAAATTGTTTAAAACTAAAAACGTTTTGAAACAAAGACGGGGACTAAATTGTACTTTTCTGAAACTAGTTTAATACACAAAACATTTTTAAACAAAGCCAAGGGCTAAACTAGTTAAAACCAAAACTCAAGGACTGAATGGAAAGAACTTAAAAACTAAAAACGTTTTATACTAAAAAACACACCCAGGTTCGAATCCTGGTAATTACAAATCGCTAAACTTTTTTTTTTTTTTTAACTTTTCTTCTTTTGCAAATCAAACAACAACTAACTACTACTAATTTTAATGAAAAGAAGAAACTCAAACAAGCTCAAATAAGCTGGAAAAAACAGCTTTTGGTCAGTTCAGTTGAGTTGTTACACTCAATCTTGAAAACAGCCCACAAAGCTCACAATTAGGCATAATTAAGCTAACCAATTAAGCTAAAAAGTCTAAAACAAAAGCAGAATCTAATTAACAGCTGGAATGACTAGCTTTTGCCCCAATAATTCCACTCTTTACTCAATTAAATAGCTGGAAATGAGCTTATGAAATGGAGCTAGCAACTGAAAAGGACTGAGTATGCAGATTACAGTAGAACTAGAAATTTCAAGCAAACTTGACTTTTTAAAGAAATAGCCTACTGATGTTAATGCTATTCTGAGTTATATATGATGAATATAAACCAAATAGTTCAATATTTCCACAGCTAACCAACCTTAACACCCAGCAAATCAAAAATCCAACCACTCCAATTCCATTCCTAATCACCAACAAACTCAGTTTCAGGTATAACCTATCATTAAACAACCTTCAATAATTACTTACTAACATCAAATAACCTACTACTATTAAATCTATCAAATAAACATCAACTAACCAATATCAAACAGAAATTAAACTAGATAAGCAGATCTAAGCTAATATTCTTGAGTGGAAATGTGAAATTGAATAAAAACTTACAAATTACTCTCAGCAAGAACAGAGAGTTTTCCCATGAGGCCTATCTTTGGATAGGCTAACTGCTTCCATTTTTCAGATAGACTATCAAATCAAACTATGATTCAACATCTGCTTCATTTTTACACATAGTATATATTTTTTTGATGTAATATATTTTTTTATATTTTTATTTTTGAGTCCAAAGAAATTGTAACGTATACAATTCCCCCGGGTCGTTCTCCCAACGAAGGTTTGACGGCGAATAAGTCGAATCGGAGTCGTGAATATGTGAAGTGAATAAGTGACGTGAAAGATTATTTTTTTTTTAGTATTGATTACACTAAAAATAAGGAAAATTAAAAGCAATCTACGCTATTAAAATAAATGCACACAAAGAGAAATCAAATAAATGCAAATCCCGGGCTAATCCCGAGATTTATAAAACTAATAGTGAAATTATAAAGCTAAAATGCAAAGATTAAAAACTAAGGGACTAAAACTGCAATTAAACAAAACTAATTTTTAGAGAGATAAAAAGAATAAAAAAGTTTAATAAAAGTTAAGGGACTGAAAAAGTAATTTTTGAAACTTATATTTAAACTAAAACTTTTAAAACAAAAACAAGGACTAATAGTGCAAAAAAAAAACAAACTATTTTATTACTAAAACTACCAGCCTCGATTTTAAACTCAAATTGAAAGATGAGGGGCCAAAAGTGACAAACTCAGAAACTTATGAACACTTAGCTTAAAACAGAAAGTAAGCTCAACTAGTACTTTTCAAATGCTTGTAAATCGCTCAAAACTTAACCAATTTTGAAACCGTAAAATGTTTTGGAAAGCTGAGCAAGTAGAGATTACTAAATTTCAAAAAGCCTTATCACAAACTTTCAATTGCTAAACCAATTCGAAGCAAATACAGACCACTAAATCATGAATATGCAGCAAACTATTAGTTGGCATACTTGAGACAACTTTTGGTGACAGATTAAGATGACTAGATGTTATTGTAACCACTTGATACTAATAGCACAAGAACTAAGCTAGGTTAACAACTAAGAAACACATTATCAAGCAAAATTACACACCAATGATCATTCAAATTGATCCATGAAAACAGCAACTGAAAACAACATGCAACAGACTTAAAAACAGGTTCCTGCACTTATGTAGTTGTGACAGCAGAAACAAAATGGCGTAAAAGGTGGTGCAATGCTACTCTAATTTATCCTAGCTAATGAAACACTTATAAACTACTAGAGAAATCAACAAAACACCTCAATCTAAGCTCAGCTTATTGATCAACCAAACATCCTCTAAATTAGCTTATACAGCTTTTAACTAAAGCTATTCTATTCTAAGTCTAAGATTTAAAAATCTAAGATATAATAACTCTAATAGGCAGAAAAAGAAAAACGAAAACAGAGAAATATTAAACTGATAAAAATAAGCAGATTATTTCAATAAGCTACTAAATAGAACTTGACTTACACCCTAGCCTAGCTGAAATACTGTCTCAGGAACACAATAATACCCAGGCTATAAAGCCAATATCAAATCCCATATCCAGCTCCTTTTAGCTTATCCAGCTTAACACCACGGCTTATTTTTCCCCTCCGTTGACTTTTGTTGACTTTGGAGGATGTTTGAAGTTAAGGTAGATTTGAACCTAACAAAAACTTATATTAAGCTAAGGAGCTTATATAAGCTTTTAAAATTGTGAAAACAGCTTAATGAAGCTGGAGGTTTAATTGTTTTTGTATTTTTAATGATTTTCTTCCAATATTTTTCTGGATTTTCTGAAATAATTTGAATAATGATGAAATATAAAAACTGAGATAAGAAATATAAGGCTACTGAAACAACTTATAAGCTAACATGAAATCAACAACTTAAATTGGATAGAATAAAAGGAAACCACAATCAAACTTTCATTAATAAAAACTTTTAAAAGTTACAAAAGAGATTATAAAACTACAACTTTGAAACTAAATTGACAGCATAACATTACAAATAAAAAATTACATCCGAAAATGGGGAATAACCCTCCTCTATTTATAGGCTTAAACCGAACCTTCTGGGTCTTGCCACGCTGGCGATCCTCGTGCTATCTTCAGCCATCAACACCCTTAGATCACCTTGCTCTTCAATCCTCCATTTCTAACCGTACGATCATAGATACGCGTGTTCGGACCAATGGAATGCTTCCACGTATCATTCTTATCGTCAGGAGCTTCTAGATGGGCCAATGATTGACATCTATACCCTTAATTATTGTAAATAATCGTACGGTAACTTTAGGGTTCGGGTGAACAGTGGTAATTTCTGGGTTTGGGGAAGAATTGGGGATAAACTTGGCGGGTTGTGTATGTGTGTTTTTTTATTTTTGTTTTGACCGGATTTAGTAGTGATAATGGGTCGGGTTATAGGAATGGGTTGGGCTGGTCTTTGGTTAGTTTATTTTATTAGTGGATTGGGTTGGTAAAAAGTGGAGTGGGCTGGTTTGGATTAAAAGGGGGTTTGGGTTTAGAGTTTTTAGGATGGATTTGGTTTATTAGTTTTAGGATCCGGGTTTTATTTATAGAATAGGTTTAAGGGTTAGGGACTATAATTGTAAATTCTGATTTTAGAGGGACCTTAGCTGCCAAATTTTTAAAGATGATCCAAGGGCTGAATTTGACAATCACTTATACTTGGAGGACCACGGTTGACTTTTTGAAAATATATTCTTTCCCGGTTCTGGTTCTGAGCCTATTCCGTATCTCGTGCTCGTTTTCTTGATTTTCTTGTGTCTTTTGTCGGTTTTCACGATATCCATCCCTGCACATACAAAAACACAAAAACACAATATCTTTTGGCATTTTGGTCGGGTTTTTGGTTATTTTGGTCCGGTTTTGGTCAAGAAAAGGTATGTGTTTAAGCACATACCAAATTCCCCCAGACTAAGCTATTGCAATGTCCTCATGCAATGTCATAAAAACACGTTTTTAAAACCGAAAATTTCCAATCTCTTTTTACTAACTTTGAGAAGTAGCAAAATTTTCAAAAGAGATTAAGAAATCTTAAGTTCTAAAAACTCCCCATTTTTCCTTTTATTCTATTTTTGTATTTTAATATTTTTCTCATTATTCATGTGACGGCTTTTGTTGACAATCATTATCTATCGATAATTTTTTAGGGTCTTCGAGCAGGAAACACGACTCATAAAGAAGTGACCATACGGATAAAATTCGTCTTCCCTGATTTTTCACAAGTCCCCAAACTAAGCTTAAAAACGAAATCATTGTCATCTACAAGTTAGATTGCCAACACTACTCAAAAAGCTAATTGTGGACTCTTTGTTCCCAAATTCCTATTTTCCTTTATTTATTTTATTTTTGGTGAGAAATGAATTTCTTCAAATTCTCGTTTCGATAATTTTAAGTCTGATAAAGATACCTAGTTTAGACGCTAAGTAGTTTCCAAACCTTCCCTCGAAAACCGTTGCATATAAAAATGAGGTCCACATCAAGGTCTCTGATTTAACACGATTTTGAGGATATCCCTTTTATTTGCGACCGAAACAACTCATCTACGAGTCCAGAGACAGAAGCCTTTATTAGGATACCTCGGAGTCGAAATTTGGCATTTTTAACATTTCTAAGCACATATACGTATTAAATCCTTGGCCCTTTATAACAATCACAACATCGGCTGCGAACCGGCAAGATGTGATAGTCTATTATGACCTTGGAATTTTTCCTCTGCCTTTATTAGAAGTCTACAACATCGGCTGCGAACCGGCAAGATGCAGAAAACTTTTTATGGCTTTGGATTATTATTATTATTATTCATTATATATTTTGCCAAATCCCAAGTCCTACGGCTTTTATAACAATCCCAACATCGGTTGTGAGCCGGCAAGATGGAATAGTCTATTACACCGTAACACTGGCAGTACCTTGATGTGTACCCAACTTTCATAAGCAAGGATCCTCTAAGGAAGAAAATAAAAACTAATTATCGCCAAAACCAAAATAGCTTTAATTATTCCTAGATTTCTATTTTTAAGGTGAAACAAGCTTATGGGAACAAAAAGCCACAAATAACTTCGATGAGCTCTAAAGAGATCCAACTACTCCACGTTTAGCAATCTAACTTATAAACAACTCTATCATTTCTCGTTCTTCGCAAATTTAAAATCTTAAATAATAAGATCCGCAAATGCTTAGCCTTATAATCAAGCCATGCATATATAAAGTCGAATACGGGAACTTGCAAACTCTTAAAAAGAATTCGCGTTTTCTAGCTCCTTGTGTAAAAGACTAGCACGAGCTTATAGATTATAAACGGTTAAGGGAACAAGCTAGGGCTCAACACGCCCGGTCAAGTCAGAATTTTATTCCTACTCTCACCAGCGGAAAGTCAACAAAAATGTCAAAACTTATTATATTTTTGCAAAAATTTTTAAATTTTTCTCATTTTTTTTGATTTTTTCAATTTTTGGAGGAAAAACGGGGTTGCATGAGAAAACGGCAAAAATGCAAGGCAAAAATCAAATCGCAAGATTACCCCCCCAGACTAGAACGAGACATTGTCCTCAATGTCTTAAAGGTAAGGGTTCTCCTACATAAATCTAAGGCCGTTTATTAATTATGCCAAAAGATAAATGTAAAACGATAAGATTTTGGATATTGGATAAGCAGCGGATGATGAAACTCGAGTAGCGTGAAGGAAACTACGAGCACGAGAGTCTTCATCATCGGGCATTCCTGGACACATCACAGAAAACAACGAGACACAAGATACGGAAGAGGAAGCCCTCCTCACTCACTTTATTAGTAAAGAGAAAAGAAGATAGAAGGATATGCATGGGGTGCCTCCCACGAAGCGCTTGTTTTTGGTAACCGAGTCACATGAGCTTGACTCGACCCCGAATTTATTTGTCCTTGGGGGAGCAAGAGGAACGGACACCCGACATGAAAAACGGAGATGCCAGGGTCAAAGACGGTATCCTCACTCCCGGAGGAGTGGAAAAATGGAGAAAGGATGGGATAAGTGAAGAATGGGTGAAACACACGAATGACGAAAGGTAAGTCATATTCTGAATCACGGGTGGGTTGGGTGGACAAAATAGTAAGCACGGGATCATCAATATCATAAGTCTCGTCCACCACTCCATCAATTACTTCATTTATATCGAGCTCAAAATCTACATCCGGTGGTTTCGCGGGCGGACGAGAATATGGTAAATCGAAGAGAAAGGAGTCAGCATCAGAAAGTAAATCATTATCTTCAATAAGACCATTCTCGTCATTCTCAATACCCGGTGGTATCGAGTCATCCGAAGCAAGAAATCGATCGACATCCTCTAAAAGAGGGTCACGTGACGGATTATCGGATATAGGTTCGGAATCAATCTCAAAATGAAAGTACTCATAATCCGGAAGAGAGATATCAGCATGAATAGTGGGACTGCCACTACTCGTCTCTTCAAATCGAAAAATTTCAAGCTCGGGTAAGAAATCACTATCCATATCGGGGATAGGACATGAAGAGGTGATCACGGCATCACTAGACGGAGTCGGATTATTTAAGGCTTCGATCTTTGAAATGAGAAGATTAATATTAGATAATTTTTCACGAAGTAAATCATCTTCGATCTCATCTTCATCTAGGTCGAAATCCTTTATCTCCTCTAAGCTAGTGAACTCATAATCGGAACGCGATTCCTCAACATCATCGATATCTCCACAAGAGTCTTCAATACTCGGAGTATAGTCATTGTGAGAATCGGCATAACTTTCAACGTCATCATCCGCAACGTGATCAAACGGCATCTCATCCGTATCAACGGTTTCAAAAAGAGGGTTCGAATAAATAATGATATTTTCGTTTGGAACATCCTCATCTGGAAGCGTATCATCATCGGTCTCATCAAAAACTTCACTGCTCATCGGAGGGAGGGAAGATAATGGTTCTTCATTCAATAACTCTTCAAGAAAACGAATATCTCCCTCCGAATCAAAAGTAGAGTCATCAACCATCGTTGAATCGGAATTATCATTAGCAAGAGAAGTATCGACCTCTTCCAAAACGGGGGTCACTTCCCTCAACCGGTGTGAGGGAAGGATTGGAAGAGTCAGGGAGGATAGATTCAGAAGACGGAGTGGGATTGCCACTCGAAGAGTAATTAATGTCATGTTTACAATATAAAGCTATTACAACCCACCTCTGCTCCTCGAATAACAATTCTTCCATGCTTTTTGTTCCATCATCTTCGACGGTTGTGGTAAAAAATGATGAAGAATTATAATAAGAATTAAACATGAGAGGGAGAAAGAGATAGAATTATACGGTTTAGAGGGTTAAAGAAGAAGAATTATATGTATAAGAGGATAAGAGGATTATTTTTGATTTTTTATGACGTGAAAACGATTTAAGATAAAAGTAAAGTAAAATAAAAGTGAAAACAAATTTTGAAAAAGAAAATATTTTTGGGTTTTTATATAAAAGAAAACTTTTAAAATCAAAATATTTTTGTATTTTTCTTTTGTTTTGTTATTATTGTGATCGATTCGTCACCCGAAAACGTTTCCTTCAAATCTACGCACAACGAGGGTGTCGGTTGTAGAATTAAAGTAACCCGAAACCGAGTAATTTCACAATCTCTTTTTGCGTTTGAACTTATTTGGTTTACAACCGCCCTCCTTCAACGGAAGACCGAGGATGTTTATTATTATTTTTTTTTATTTTTTTTTATTTTATTTATTTATTTATTTATTTATTTTTGGTATTTTGCAAACACTTTAGGAAAAGTGTTTAATATTTATGAAAACACTTTATGAAAAGTGTTTTTTTTTTTTTTTTTTTTTTTTTTTTTTTTTTTTTTTTTAATTATTTTATTTTTGAATTTTTATTTTCAAAAACGAGAAACTTCCGAAGAAGGATCTTCAAAACACAAAATACGATACGAATCAACGACAACGTTTCAAGCCTTCCCCGGCAGCGGCGCCATTTTTTTGATGTAATATATTTTTTTATATTTTTATTTTTGAGTCCAAAGAAATTGTAACGTATACAATTCCCCCGGGTCGTTCTCCCAACGAAATATATTCCAAAGAAATTGTAACGAATACAATTCCCCGGGTCGTTCTCCCAACGAAGGTTTGACGGCGAATAAGTCGAATCGGAGTCGTGAATATGTGAAGTGAATAAGTGACGTGAAAGATTATTTTTTAAGTATTGATTACACTAAAATAAGGAAAATTAAAATCAACAATCTACGCTATTAAAATAAATGCACACAAAAAGAAAGCAAACAATGCAAATCCCAGGCTAATCCCGAGATTTATAAAACTAATAGTGAAATTATACTTAAAATAGAAATAAAAAATAAATAAATAAAAAATCTAAGGGACGAAAATGAATTTTATTAAAAACTGATTTTATAAAAGAAATTTAAGAAAATAAAGTTTTATAAAAAACGAGGGACTAAAATGGTAAAAACTGAAACTATTATTGACTTACTAAAAGACAGGGACCAAATGGTACTTTTCTGAAACTTAAATAAAACTGAAATTGAATTTAAAAGAAAGAAAGGGACTGATTTAGACTCAAATGAAACTAAAGGACTAATTTGCAAATAACGAAAGTAACAAAATCGATTTTAAACTAAAATTACCCAGGTTCGATCCTGAGTGAATGCAAATTAACTAAACTAATTTTTTTTTAAATTTTCTTCTTTCAAAATTCACTTAACAACTAACAATCACTACTTTTAATGAAAAAGAAAGATCTCAACAAGCTTAAATAAGCTGAAATTAGCTTATACTCAAGACAGTTGAGTTTTTATACTTAACTTGAAAACAGCCTCAACAAGCTCACAATTAGACTCAATTAAGCTGACCAAATAAGCTAAAAAATCAAAACCAAAAATAGAATCTGATTTACAGCTGGTCAGACTAGCTTTTGCCCCAATAAATTCACACTTACATCAAATAGATTTCAAGAAATCTGCTTATGAATATGAGCTAGTGACTGAAGAACAGAGCATATATCTAGCAGACAAGAAATTTCGAGCTCAATTTGAGATAAGCTAATGAGTTCCAAAATGGAATTTTCTTTTTGATCTAACTCTACAAGCTAATAAGCTACTCAGAACATTAATCTAAACCAAATTCCAATCACTAACAAATCCTACAAGTGATCTAGAAGTTCATGCTTTTTCTGCCCTAACTGATTTTATTGACTTTTTGATTTCAAACTAACTTTGACCAAAGCTAATTTTGATTGATCTAAACTAACTTAAGATGTTATATTAAGCTACTGAAACTCCAGATTATACCAAATTACACTATTATGCTCCTAAGATCAAAATTACTCCTACAAAATCACTAAACTGCAGCAGTGAGCTAACATGTAATCTAACTTTGACTTTTTGTGCTATGAACTACTAATGCAAACCTAAATTTAGACTAATACAAACCTAAGTGAACTATATGAACTAATGCTACCCCTGATTCAAGCCTACAACTCTTTAATGCTAACTGATCCAAACACCCTTAAACTATCAGTTAACAAAGCTACAAACAAATCTAGGCCATTCAACACCACAACATTGATCAAACTTAGTTACAATTAACTCTCTAACATCAAATAACTTCAATATAGCAGCACAACAACATTGCTTGTCAGAATCTCAGATTATGATCAAATCAGAAGCTAAATACTCAAACTACTAACTGTGACCAAAACAAACTTTTCAACACCACCAACTTATTGATAAAACAATTTAACTAATGACAATTCTATCAAATAAGCATCAAATATCCAATTACTAACAGAAATTAAACCAATAGCAGCAGCATTACACTAAAACAGTTGAGTGAAAATGAAAATGAGAAAATTCTTACAAATCAAAGCCCCCTCAGCATGAACAGAGGGGGTTCACTATGCTTGCCTGTCTTTTGACAGGCCAATTGGACTCCTTATTGGCTGTCTTTACTCCTCAAATAAGCTGGCTTATTAAAGATAAGCTGAGTTTGACTATAGTTGACTTTTTGAGAGATTTTTGAGTGAATTGAATCAAAACAGGCTCACACAAGCTAGAAAGCTTTATGAGCTTGTCAACTAGAGTAAATAGCTTAAATGTAAGCTGAGATTTGAATAAACAAAAACATTTTTATATTTTTTTTATTATTTTTCTTATTTTTTTTTCCTTAAATTTATGATAATAAAAGAGTAACTTGTAAAATAAATGAACAACAGACTTTTAGAAGCTAATAGAAATTGAAAACAGTAACAAACAAGCTTATACGAGCTTATGTAAACATAAAGTAATTGTAAATTACTTTAAAGGAAATAAGAGACAAGTGAATTTAACAAACTAAATTTAAACTTTCATTAATCAGAAACTGAGTACATAAAAGGAGATTACAAAAGAAATTTCAGCAGCATAACAATACATAAAAACTACTTCTCAATAAGCTAGATTAAGCCTCTATTTATAACTGTGAGGAAAGAGTGAGGGGAGAAGAGTCCACGCTGGCAATCCGAGGGATTGTGTTACTTTAGAGCTCATATACACTGTTTGATTATTTCCCAATCATTCCCTTTCAATTAACACCCTTGGATCACTGATTATGACGTGTAGAAACCAATCATTGGCTGCCATCTGTCCCCCGTGTGTGCTTGTTTGCTTCTGACACCTCCTGACACGTCTGACACCTTCTAGAAACCCTTTGATTTGACCAATTAGCCCTTAATTGTAGTAATTTTGTACTTTGGTGAATCTAGGGTTCATGTAAAACTGGGTAAATGGGATTTGGGGGGCGGGAATAGGTAAAGGGTAATATTATTTATTCGTTTTGACCGTATTTGACCATTGACTCGTATTTTATTTGTTTGACCGAATTGTGGGCTCGGGTTTTATTTGTGAAAGGGGTTGGGCTTGTGTAATGAATTAAGGGTAGTGGGCTTTGGATAATAGAAAAGATAATGGGTTTTTAGGATTTAGGATATATAAGTTCCAAGGACCCATTGTGTAAATTCTGAAAATATAAGGACTGATCTTGCCAACTTCCAATAATATTTCCCAAGGGCTACTTTTGACAATCTTAGATAATTGGAGGACCTCTGTTGACTTTTTGAGCTCAGCTTTGACTTTACTTCCCCGGCTCCGGCTATTGACACTCATTCCACTCCCGTGCTCGTTTTGTCGGGTTTTCCGTGTCTTTTGTCAATTTTCATGATATCCGTCCCTGCATAAACAAAACACAAAAAACACTATATCTTTTGGCGTTATGGACGGGTTTTCGGTCTTTTTGGGTCCGGTTTTGGTCAAGAAAAGGTATGTGTTTAAGCATATACCAAAATTCCCCCAGACTAAGATATTGCAATGTCCTCATGCAATGTTATAAAAACTCCCCATTTTTCTTTTTATTATATTTTTGTATTTTCTTATTTCACGTGACGGCTTTGTTGACAATCATTATCTCACGATAATATTTAGGATCACGGAGCAGGAAACACGACTCAAAAAGAAGTGACCATACGGATAAAATTCGTCGTCCCCGATTTTTCACGAGTCCCCAAACTAAGCTTAAAAACGAAATCATTGTCATTTACAAGTTAGATTGCCAACACTACTCAGAAAGTTAATTGTGGACTCCTTGTTCCCAAATTCCTATTTTCCTCTATTTATTTTATTTTTGGTGAGAAATGAATTTCTTCGAATTCTCGTTTCGATAATTTTTAGACCGATAAAGACACCTAGTTTAGACGCTAAATAGTTTCCAAAGCTTCCCTCGAAAACCGCTGCAAACAAAAATGAGGTCCACATCAAGGTCTCTGATTTAACACGATTTTGAGGATATCCCTTTTATTTGCGACCGAAACAACTCATCTACGAGTCCAGAGACTGAAGCCTTTATTAGGATACCTCGGAGTCGAAATTTGGCATTTTTAACATTATTAAGCACATATTATTATTGATCCTTGGCCCTTTATAACAATCACAACATCGGCTGCGAACCGGCAAGATGTGATAGTCTATTATGACCTTGGAAATTTTCCTCTGCCTTTATTAGAAGTCTACAACATCGGCTGCGAACCGGCAAGATGCAGAAAACTTTTTATGGCTTTGGATTATTATTATTATTCATTATTCATTATATATTTTGCCAAATCCCGAGTCCTACGGCTTTTATAACAATCCCAACATCGGTTGCGAGCCGGCAAGATGGAATAGTCTATTACACCGTAACACTGGCAGTACCTTGATGTGTACCCAACTTCCATAAGCAAGGATTCTCTAAGGAAGAAATAAAAACTAATTATCGCCAAAACCAAAATACCTTTAATTATTCCTAGATTACTATTTTTTGAGTGAAACAAGCTTATGGGAACAAAAAGCCACAAATAACTTCGATGAGCTCTAAAGAGATCCAACTACTCCACATTTAGCAATCTAACTTATAAACAACTCTATCATTTCTCGTTCTTCGCAAATTTAAAATCTTAAATAATAAGATCCGCGAATGCTTAGCCTTATAATCAAGCCATGCATATATAAAGTCAAATACGGGAACTTGCAAATTCTTAAAAAGAATTCGCGTTTTCTAGCTCCTTGTGTAAAAGACTAGCACGAGCTTATAGATTATAAATGGTTAAGGGAACAAGCTAGGGCTCAACACGCCCGATCAAGTCAGAATTTTATTCCTACTCTCTCCAGCGGAAAATCAACAAAAATGTCAAAATTTATTATATTTTTGCAAAAATTTTTAAATTTTTCTCTTTTTTTTTTTTTTTTTTTTTTTTTTTTTTTTTTTTTTTTTTTGGATTTTTTGGAGGAAAAACGGGGTTGCATGAGAAAACGGCAAAGATGCAAGGCAAAAATCAAATCGACAGATTACCCCCCCAGACTAAAGCGAGACATTGTCCTCAATGTCTTAAAGGTAAGGGCTCTCCTACATAAACCTAAGGCCGTTTATGAATTATGCCAAAAGATAGATGTAAAACGATAAGATTTTAGATATTGGATAAGCAGCGAATGATGAAACTCGAGTGGAGAGAAAACCACGAGCACGAGAGTCTTCATCATCGGGCATTCCTGGACATATCACAGAAAACACCGAAACACAAGATATGGGAGAGGAAGCCCTCCTCACTCACTTTATTAGAAAATAGATAAGAAGATAGAAGGATAAGCATGGGTTGCCTCCCACGAAGCGCTTGTTTTTGGTAACCGAGTCACATGAGCTTGACTCGACCCCGAATTTATTTGTCCTTGGGGGAGCAAGTAACGGACACCCGGCATGAAAGAACGGAGATGCCGGGGTCAAAGACGGTGTCTTCACTCCCTAAGGAGTGAATGAGAGGAGAAGTCACCGGGTAGGTGAAGAAAAGAAGAAGGATCATGATAACAATTGTAAAGAAATTGTCATCCGCACACCCGGAAGAGATAAAAAGGGTGGGTTGGGTGGGCAAATTATCATACTTTTCAAAAATCTCATCCACTACTTGAAAAGTCCCAACACCCGTATCGGGCTTGATATCATCGGGTGGTTTAGCAGGCGGACGAGTGGGTGATGGCTCAACGTGTAATGACTCAGTTTTATGAAGTGAAAGGGGATCATCATTAAGCAATCTTTCAAGAAAAAGAATTTCCCCTTCCGAGTCATGGGAATCGTCAGGGCGAGGAATTGGTAAAATCAGCTCATCAAATGTAGAGTCCTCGTCCTCGACGTTCTCTAACCCTTCATCGAAAAGAGGATTAACTTTGCAAGAAGTATACTCATCATTGAATTCAAAAAGAGGGTTAGAGAAAATCCCGGAGGTAACTTTGGAAATGTCAAGAGAATCTTCACAAGATTGCAAATCACTTTCACCGTCGGATATTTCCTCGGACTCACTTGGGATTGGGACAAGGTTCTCAACATTGTCTGATTCCGTTGCCGGAATAGTGTCGAGAAGCTCGTCCCCCATTTTTAGAGAGTCCTCGGGTTCTATGGTAGGAAAGACGGGTGCTATTTGAGGGAAAACGTTTAACGAAACAAGTATCTCCTCGTCAGCACAGTTCTGTAAGGCCTTCCGAAAATTAGCCTCTTTTTCCTCGGCAAGTAGTTCTTCTATAGACTTCTCATGAGGATCGGGAGTAGAAGTATAGTGTTTAATCACCAATCTCTTAACTTCTTGGAAGTCTTCCCAAATTCTTTCAATTTCGCGCATTCTATCTTGATTTGGACAATTGCCGGGATTTTGTGGGGGTTGGTTAAAACCATGAGAATCGTAACACAAATTTGGCTCAAAATAAGAATTATCAAACGATCCCCCACAATTTTCAAAATTTGACGAACTTTGAAATGAATCACCATTATAATACGGTACTTGCTCATATGAGTTTTGAAAAGGAAGATTGAAATCGTTTTGAGGATAATTATCAAAACTCGTATCACAAGCATAAGACGTTTCAGCACTCGGGACGTAGCATATACAATTCGTGTATCCACATTGATTACAAAAACATTGTCCGCACGGTGATCCTTCATCGGATGGGTTTCCACAACTAAAACAAGTGAACGAAGGTGGTGGTGGTGGTGTCGGATAATAATCGGGAACGTTTGAAAAATTGTTAAACGAATTGTGAACATATTCGGGAGAATTACAATTCAAACAAACGCCATCATGAATATCACTACCACATTGTTCACACGTACACCAAACACATGAACCTTCGAAGAACGGTTCTCCACAATTATCACAAATTGGATCCATAAGAATTAAACATAAGAGGGTGTGAGAAGAAGAATCAAACTTTAGAGGGTAAGAAGATCAAGAATCAAACGGTATAGAGGGTAAAAGAAGAGAATCAAACATGAAGAGGATAACGGAGATTCTTTTTGGTTTTTCATAAAAACAAAAATCAAATTGAAAAAGAAAATATTTTTGGGTTTTTATATTTAATAAAAAAATTAGATTTATTATCTTTTTGGTGATCGTTAATCAACCGTACTCGTTTCTTTCAAAACTACGCGCAGCGTGGCGGGAGAGAAGAATGGATCTCTCTTCGGTCTGCAATTTAATGTCAAGACCTCCTTAAACCCCGTGTATAGGTTGTAGCAAAGAAATAATCCGAGTAACGTTTAACTTTACGATCTCTTTTGTTTATTATTCGGAATGGTTTACAACCGCCCTCCTTCAACGGAAGACCGAGGATATTTATTAAGATGAAAACACTTTAGGAAAAGTGTTTTTTATTTATTTATTTTCTTTTTGTATTTTTATTTTTATAAAAACGATAACTTCCGAGGAAGGGTCTTCAAAACACGATTCGACGAACGAAATCACGAACTCACTTCAATCTTCCCCGGCAGCGGCGCCAAAAATTTGATTCGTGTCAATTATAGTCCAAGGAATTGCAAAGGAAATATGCAAAACCCGAGTCGTTTGTCCCGACGAAGATCGAATGGAATTTGTGTTCCCGGAACGTGATTCGTGTAGTGAATGTGAATAAAAGTGAGAATTGATTTGTGAATTTATACTACGAACAATAAAATAATAAATGATAACAACTAATTAAGCTAATGAAACAATTAAACTAAGCATACAAACTTAAAAACGTAAATTTGAATTTTAAAAACGTTACGCGACGAATTATAAAACGTAAATAAAAGTGAATTTCTGAAATTTAAAACCTAAAAATATAAAAATAATTTTCCTATATTAAATCTGATAAAAGAAAATTTTTGGAAAAAGAAAAATATTTTTTTTGACTTTTTAATAATTTTTTATGAATTAAAATCTAATTAAAACTAATTAATTGTTTAAAAAATATTAAAACAAGTGAGAAAATTCTGGAAAATTTTGATTAAATCTAAAATTTAATCAGCTATCTAAGAAAAATCAATTCAGAACTTCATTCAGCCTGAATAAGCTGAACAGACCAAATAAGCTCTTTTGGAATAAGCTAAAAGTAAGCTGAACAGTAAAAAATTAATCCAAAGCTTAAAATCTGACAAGCACACTATATTAAGCCTAAATCAACTAGAAAAACACAAATAAGCAATAGGGAAAAAGCAGTATAGCAGCTGAACAGGTAAAAAAAATGATGCAGGAAATAATGATTGGAAGGCAATATTGCAGCTACTCTAAAAGCTGGGAATAAGCTCTATTGAGGAAACCAAAAACAAATTAATAAAACTTGTACTACAAACTACTTAAAAACTTAATATGCCTAGATTTAAACCCCAAATGCTTGCCCAATCAGAGCTTAGATCAGAGGATGATGGGACAGAACTGCTGATTGTAGGATCAGAAAAGTGCAGGGTGCTTATTAGCAGACAAGCTTTAAGCTACCTAATAGGCTACCATTAGAAATCTAAGTTCAGAGCTTAACAGCTACTACTATAAACTATTTAGAAAATCCAATATTATGCAGTAAGAACAACTGATTAGGCAAAAACAAAGCAATCAAAAAGCTGAGCAGGGCCATGAGATGTGCAGGTCTGCTCATCTTTTGCTGATGCAGCAGAAATAATAAAAGGCCGTTGAACCTTACAATGCTCTAACTAGACTTTGCACACTACTTTCTACTCCTCTAGCCAAGAAAATGGTCAAATAAGCTTAAGCTTATTGGGAAAGCTTAAGTGACTAGTGGCCACAATTTGATTACCCCCAACTGATGTGAAACAATAACTCAGATCAAGACAGCTTAAATCCCTGAGCAATCTACTTATCTATATTCAAAACAACTCAATCAAATTCTAGCTAAATGCACATAAACAGTGATAAGGGCTTAATTCCGAAAATCAATCTAATGCCAAACTCCCTTTTGTTTAACTGCTTTTTGACTTCCAAAGGGTTTATACCAAATCCAGTTGAGAATTTAAAAACAGAAATAGAACTAGCTATATTTAGCATCAAATAAGTTAGAGTAACTTTTAAAATAAGCAGTAAAAAAAAACAATAAGCTAGGCTTGACTAAAAATTGACTTTCATTTAAACTTGAATTCGAGTACAACTGAAATACTGAAAAGTAAATGAACAAAAAGCTTGCTACAATAAGCCACAATAAGCAGAATCTTAAACTAATCTAATTAAGACTACTCCTAATTTACCCTAACTCTACCCTAAAATTATCTAACTAACTAACTCTTTTCCCCGTGAGTGAGGGAGGGGTATAAATATTCATTAGAATCTTCCAGGTCATGCCAGGTCACCAATCCGCGTGCTATCTCAGCCCTTATCCACCCTTAGATCCTCTTGAGCATCATCCCACCGTTTGATCAAAACCGCTACGTGTTCGGACCAATCGCATGCTTCCACGTATCATTCTTATCGTCAGGAGCTTCTAGATGGGCCAATGATAGCCAAAAGTACCCTTAATTACCGTAATTTTTGTACGGTAATTGTTAGGGTTCGGGGGAACAGTAAATTATGGTGGGTTAGGGGTGAATTTGGGCGCGTTTGAGAGAAAGGGGTGTGTGAGTATTTTTATTTTTTTTCTTTTGACTTGTAAGTGTTGTCCGGGTTATTGACCGGGTTTTGTGGGTTTTAATTTGGGTCAAGGGAAAAGGTGGGCTTGTGAGGTTTATTTTGGGCTAGGTTTTTAAATTGTGGGCTGTGGGTTTTTATTGGTTTGGATTGGAGTTAATGTTAAGATCCGGTTGTAGTATAGAATTTAGGATACAAGGACTAATGGTGTAATTTTTGAAAACTCCAGGGACTAATTCTGCCAGTCTTCAAAAAATGATCCAAGGGCTGAATTTGACAATCTTGATTCTTGGAGGACTTTGGTTGACTTTTTGACCATGTTTTCTTTCTCGGTTCCGGCTTTGACACTCTCCCAAATCTCGTGCTCGATTTCCCGGTTCTTTGCTTGATTTTGTCATTTTCTTCAATATCCGTGCCTGCATATGTAAAAACACAAAAACACAATATATTTTGGCATTTTGGTCGGGTTTTTGGTCGTTTTGGGTCCGGTTTTGGTCGAGAAATGGTATGTGTTTAAGCACATACCAAACTCCACCTGTTAATACAGTGGCTCATGTTAATCCTGTGGTTCCAGAATTTGTGTGTGCTAACCAAACGGACCCCAGCTGCACGTGGGGATCCACATATTTCAGTTATCCATCTTTGTCTGTTTTCAAATGCAGGTCGTACAAATCGTCCTTTGGTATTTGGACTCAGGCTGCTCAAAACATATGACTGGGGATCGCTCACGGCTCAAGAATTTCGTGAAAAAGTTTATCGGGACAGTTAGATTCGGGAACGATCATTTTGGAGCGATTATGGGGTATGGAGATTATGTGTTTGGCGACAGCGTAATTTCTCGAGTATACTATGTGGAAGGACTAGGACATAACTTGTTTTCTGTTGGGTAATTTTGTGATTCCGATCTTGAAGTTGCTTTCAGAAAACACACTTGTTTTGTCAGAGAGTTGGATGGTGTTGATTTGCTTAAAGGCAGTCGCGGCACCAATCTGTACACCATCTCTATTGAAGAGATGATGAGGTCCTCTCCGATCTGCTTACTTTCAAAGGCCTCGAAGACTAAATCATGGCTTTGGCACCGTCGTTTAAATCACTTGAACTTCGGCACCATTAATGACTTGTCTCGCAAGGATCTTGTTCGAGGCATGCCCAGACTAAAATTTGAAAAAGATCATCTTTGTTCTGCATGTCAACTGGGCAAAAGCAAGAAACATACTCACAAACCCAAAACCGTCAATTCCATTATGGAAGTTCTTCACACCCTTCACATGGATCTGTGCGGACCCATGAGAGTGCAGAGTATCAATGGAAAGAAATATGTTCTCGTGGTGGTCGACGACTACTCTAGGTTTACATGGGTAAAGTTTTTGAGAACCAAGGATGAAACTCCAGAGGTTATCATCAAACTAATCAAGCAGTTACAAGTGAGGCTGAACAAAACTGTCAGAATCATTCGGACAGACAATGGTACTGAGTTTGTTAACCAACATCTCAGTCAATTTTATGAAAGTATTGGCATAACTCATCAGAAAAGCGTTGCACGGACTCCTCAGCAGAACGGTGTTGTTGAAAGACGAAATCGTACCCTAATGGAAGCGGCTAGAACTATGCTTATATTTTCTAAAGCTCTGATGTTTCTTTGGGCAGAAGCAATTGCTACCACATGTTACACCCAAAACCGTTCCTTGATACATACTCTTCACCACAAAACTCCCTACGAGCTGATAGATGGCAAGAAGCCAGATCTTTCCTTTCTTCGTGTCTTCGGTGCACTGTGCTATCCGACTAATGATGGTCAAGATTTGGGAAAGCTAAAGGCTAAAGCAGATGTAGGTTTCTTCGTTGGGTATGCACCAGATCGCAAGGGATATATAATCTACAATAAAAGAACCCAACAAATCATGGAAACTATTCACATAACATTCGATGAGCTGACTGAGCATACGGCTCCTGGACAATCCAGTTCTGGACCCGTGCCTAATCTGTTGACACATGGACCAATCAGTTCAGGTCTTGTACAGAATCCCACACCTGCAGATCATTATGTACCTCCTACTAGTGATGAGTTGAAGAAGTTATTTGATTCGATGTTTGACGAATATTTTGAGCCACTAACGGATAATACTACAACGGAAACTCCACCCGTACCTCTTGTTGCTGATGCTCAAGTTCAACCAAACTCAGAAGGTCCATTTGTATCTGTCTCAATCAGTCAAGATGCACCATCTATCAGTCAATCTCCATCTTCATCAAATATTCAATCTTCTTTGGTACAACAAGGCTCTGCAGATGAAAATTCTTTTGAAGTGAATCCTTTTGCTCCTGTTGATGATGTTCCATTTGAAAATGTATTTGCTCCTGAATCTTCCACTGATACATCCTCTTCAGGAGATCATCTCACAGCAACATCAGTTCAAAACCCTCAACCACACGAACATCTCAGAAAATGGACCAATGATCATCCAATCGACATCATTGGAAACCCTTCTCGTCCGGTATCCACTCGAAAGCAACTTGCCACCGATGCACTATGGTGTTTCTTCAACTCTGTACTATCCAAAGTCGAGCCAAAAGAGGTCAAAGAAGCCATGTCTAAAGATGGTTGGTTTTCTGCAATGCAAGATGAAATTCATGAGTTTGATCATCTTGAAGTATGGGAATTAGTACCTCCACCAGAATGTGCAATGATTATCGCTCTAAAGTGGATTTTTAAAGTGAAACTCGATGAGCACGGTGATGTTTTAAAGAATAAAGCAAGGCTTGTCGCAAAGGGTTATAGACAAGAAGAGGGCATAGACTTCGAAGAATCATTTGCTCCGGTTGCTAGAATTGAAGCCATCAGAATCTTTCTAGCTAATGCTGCCAGTCAGAATATGATTGTCTACCAAATGGATGTGAAGACAGCGTTTCTAAACGGTGATCTGAAAGAGGAAGTCTATGTCAGTTAACCAGAAGGCTTTGTGGATCCTGATCATCCGACTCATGTCTATCGTTTGAAGAAGGCGTTATATGGGCTGAAGCAAGCACCCAGGGCGTGGTATGATACTTTATCAAAGTTTCTTTTGGCTAATGGCTTCTCTAAAGGTGTTGTTGATCCCACTCTATTCACTAGGAAGTCTGGCAAACATCTGCTTCTTGTTCAGATCTACGTAGATGACATCATCTTTGCCTCTTCTGATTCTGGTGAATGTGATCGGTTTTCAAAGGAGATGAGTTCTAAGTTCCAAATGTCAATGATGGGACAAATGTCATTTTTCTTAGGCCTGCAAATATTACAAAGTCCCGGAGGCATATTCATTAATCAATCCAAATATGCAAATAAAATATTGAAGAAGTTTGGATTTAATTCGAGTGACTCTGCTGACACTCCCATGGTTGATAGATGAAAGTTGGATGAAGACCTCTCAGGGATCCCGGTTGATCAAACTAAGTATAGAAGTATGATTGGTTCCTTGATGTATATCACCGCTACTAGGCCTGACCTCCTATTCGCTGTATGTATGTGCGCTTGGTACCAATCCAAACCAACCAAAAAGCATCTGGAGGCAGTGAAAAGGGTATTCAGACATCTTCAAGGCACTGTTCACATGGGTCTCTGGTATCCTAAGGACACCGCAATGGAACTCACGGCTTATGCAGATGCGGATCATGCGGGGTGTCAAGATACTCGTCGAAGTACGTCGGGAGGTGCTCAATTCCTTGGGGAAAAGTTGGTCAGCTGGTCTTCTAAAAAGCAGATGAGTACTTCAATATCATCTGCAGAGGCTGAATATATTGCCATGTACGCGTGTTGTGCCCAAATCCTTTGGATGCGATCACAACTTTCAGACTATGGCTTCGCATACAACAAGATTCCTCTGTATTGTGACAACAAAAGTGCAATCGCTCTTTGCTGCAACAATGTCCAACACTCCCGGTCGAAGCACATCGACATCAGACATCACTTCATAAGGGAACAGGTTGAGAAAGGGATTGTTGAACTCTACTTCGTGAGGACGGAGTTTCAGCTGGCATATATCTTCACTAAGGCACTCCCGAGAGAACGGTTTCAGTTTATTCTCCCGTGTCTTGGCATGAAGAGCTTGACTCCAGAAACTCTCAAGAGTCTTCAGGAAGAAAACGAGGAGTAATGGATTTGTTTCACATATCCTTGTATATACTTGTATATTTATTAAAACAAAAAGAAAATAGAAAAATATAAAACCTATAAAAACCCTAAAAATCAGAAAAACAAAATAGAAAATACCAAAAATAGTTGTTCCAGGCATGTCTTCTATTTATCGATAACATTTACGGTCTTAGAAATGTCATTCAATAATGACACGGGACTTTAAATGAAGCTCGAGCAGAAGTTATACAAACCGGTTAAAACATGTCTTAATGGCTTGCTATTTCTTTTGATAGCAACCCGCGTTTCAAAATGGGGAAAGCACGTCGCCAAAAAGACGGCTGTTCCTCCCACTGGGTGAAGTTCACTCGGGCATGTATTACTTTATATCCATGTTGTTCCTGATCTGATGTACGATTCAGTGCATCATTTCTTGTTTAAGAAGAGAAGTCTTCTTTTCACCAAAATCTTTCCCATCTATGATTCTTCAGGAGAGTTTTGGTGTTACACAAGGTGGTAACTGGACTTAAATTTTCACAAATACTTAATGCTCAATTGAATGACTACAGCTCTTTAAATAGAAAACGGGTCATTAATTAAGGGGGAGAGTATTTGCTTAAATTTATGACACCTTTTTAAACATTGTGCAACATCAGCAGTGACGCTCTCTGCGGGTTTGAGGGGGAGCATAGTATGCTCTATCATCAGAATACATTAAAAACTGACCACATTTTCTCCCATGTTTTCTAAACTTATTTAAATCTATTGGGATTACAAATCTCAACGGTTTGAAATTTTTGATCGGGGGAGAGAATGTGATTTAAATATGAAACCTGATGAAAATGTGATGTTTTGGACTTAAGTGTATGCTCTCCCATATGTGCTAAACTCTTTTGTATATCGATGCACATATTGAGGGGGAGAAAATGGTGTGACTACAAAAAGGATGTGGCATCTCATGTGAGCACAACTCAGACTTCATGAATGAATTGACGAAACAAAAACTGTCAATAATCAAAAGGACATATCTTGGCCGGGTAATAATTTCAAGCTAGTCTAACCAGTGATGTAAGTGTGTCTTGAAAAGGACGTGTCTGAGTAGAGTGTACCGTTTCGAGAAACTTTCTGTGGACTTGACCAGGCCGGGTAATAATTTCAAGCTAGTCTAACTAGTGATGTAAGCGTGTCTCGAATCGGTCATGTTCACTGAAAGTGGATCAATTCAAAAAGTGCGAACTCCACCCAACATGTGCAAATTTACAATAAAATCATCCGAGCACATGTTGAGGGGGAGCATTTGAAAAATATAAAACTCTCAAAGTGTTAGCAAAATGTGTTTCATAATCATGAACACTTTGAGAGATTTTTCAAGGATTTGGTTAACGGCAACATAGGATAGTCATGAAGTTATAAGGTGGCTGAGGTTAGGAAAACCGTCCTATGATCCGCCAGAGCCGGAGGGATCTACCCAAGGACAATACCGAATAGTTAGTATTAGAAAGTCCTTAGGAATGATTATGAAAAAAAGGAGTAATATAAGAAAGGAGAAAGAAGGGATTGAAGAATTAAAAAGAAATGAAATGAGAAAGGGTGAAAAGAAGCAGCCCTCCATTTATTCAACCTTAGGGCAGAAACCGGGTTCAATTCATATGCTACTGGTGGTTACTAAGGTAACACCGGTATTGAAGACAAGACGTCATGGACCCAGTGACGCACTGCACTAAACCTTCTAAGCCACTCAAGTTCTCTTAAAAGGACTTGTTTCATTCTCACGGGGAACCCTGCATAATCTATCGACTGCTCATTACGAGCTATGTTGATATTGAAACAGGAGACACCGCTCCAGTCTCCGACTACCAAAATTGCACTTATCGAGTCTAGAGCCACGAGATGCATAATAAGATCTCATAGGAACACGTGTTACTTATACACTGGTTGTTCAACGTTAAGGACACCAGTTGTAAACTTATGAGTCCTACGCAGATCTTAGCAATCTGCCAGAACATTTATGAGGGAATTTACAAATGTAATTCTCAGTGATTGAATGGAAATTCCTGCCAGGGTCAACATCAAACAGCCCTGAAAGCAGGTCACTTCGGTAATTCCTTGTGGATTACGCTTAGTGGTCGCGGCGGTTTCAAACGGTCTACAGTCGTGGAGTGAACTCCAGCGACTCACCTAATCGTTGATTTGCTACGGTAGATCTAGTAAGCCCTCTGTGGGCTTTCGATTTAGGAACGGCCTTGGTAAGGATTAGAGAGAGTTTTCACACTATGCTGTTAACAATCTCGAAGTCCGAACCTGTAAGTACCGGACGTTTTATTGCTAACTGTCGTATGCAGGAATACCTGGCGGTTGTAGCTGATTGCTGAACAAGATGCCAATCCATCACCACATGCTCACACTACTTCATCATCGTATTCGAAGAAGTCATGATAAACTAAAAGACCTTCAACTCTGCTTCTGCAAACTCTGATGCTGAAAATCATGACCCAGAATAGTGTGAGCACGTCGGCTCAAAGAATACCACATCACATGGAAACATACTGCTGAAAGATGACTCAGAGACATACGTTGGATGATGACATCAAAGAATCACCAAAGATCATCCAAGACAAAAGAACGGTCATCAAAAGATCACTGCTAAATGTACAAAGAGTAATGGATTTGAAGAATCAAAGACTACGAGCTGGGAAGATATATTCATGTAATAGAATGCTAGAATTCAAAATATTATTTCCGGGGTGACCTCCCTTAGGGGGAGATTGTTAGGAATATAAATATTCATATGAAGACTCGGTCACCCTGAGCATTTGTTAGCATTAACTAGCTCGTAGGACTATCAGTAATATTAGTATTAGTTTAGTTATATTTGTACTAGTGGAGTGGGTTGGGTCTTTACCCACTGTCAGCTCACTCCATAGCCCACTAGGGGCACCTTAGCTTGTAACTATAAATAGCCCTTCCCACACTTGGGAAGGGTTGGACCTTTCATAATACACACATCCTGCATTGTTTCTCTCTCAAGAAAGGCTCCATCTTTTCTCTAACTTCTCACTAAATTCGGCTGTATTACACAACTAATCTCAATCCAAACATGTTATACATATTATGAATATCCTACATTTAGCTTAGTACCGAAAAAGGAAGTAAGCGACGTGTAAAGGTTTTCTCCACCTAGAAGGGAGTTTGTTTCTTAGTGAAAGATAACTCTCGAGTTAAAGGCTCGAGGAGTGGAGTAGGGCAAGGAAGAGAGTCCTTGTAGCCGAACCACTATAAACATCCGTGTTGTGTGGTTTGATCTTTCCTCTCTTTACTTTTCGTATATATATATTATATATATATATATATATATATATATATATATATATATATATATATATATATATATATATATATATATATATATATATATATATATATATATATATATATATATATATATATATATATTGTGTGAATATTTGCTTGTGCATATTTCCATTGAATTCACATAAGTAACAAAATGGATAAAATTTTAAAACGGTAAAACTATTCAACCCCCTTCTAGTTTTCCACACATGTATCAAGGCCTCTTATGCTTCCAGTGATGTTCTGTCTAATCAGTGGGATAGATGTAATTCTATTGTTTTATCTTGGATTTTAAATTCTGTGTCTGAAGATTTATATCTTGGTCAAATCTTCTCTGAAAATGTTGTTGAGGTGTGGGCTGAACTTAAAGAAACTTATGATAAGCTTGATGGTTTTGTTATTTTGAGTCTTATGCAAAAAATCAAGAACTTTAAACAAGGAGAGCTAACTGTGTCTGAGTATTATCATAAGCTTAACTCCTTATGTAGAGAATTTGACATTATGACAAAATTGCCTAAGTGTACTTGTACTGCTAGAGAAGATGTGTTAAAACATAATCAACTCATGAAACTTATGCAATTCCTTACGGGTCTTAATGATATGTATCAGCCTATCAGGAGTAGCATTCTCTCCAGAGAAACTCTCCCAGATGTTAAAGATGCCTTTGTTGTTGTTTCCAGGGAAGAGTCTCATAGAGGCATTGCCTCTTCTTCTTCTAGTTCTGAGTCTAAAAATCAAATTGCTAGTTTTGTTGCTAAAACTAATTGGTCTAATAATGGGAATAAGAGATTTGATAACAAAAAAGGTTATGTTGCTGATAATAAGAAGTTTGTGAATTCTGGGAATAATAATAATAATAGCAATAACAGGGGTCCTAATCCAAACTTGCTTTGTAATAACTGTGGTAAAATTGGCCACACTGTTGACAGATGCTTTGATATTATTGGGTATCCCCCTGGTTATAATAAGAATCCTGGTCAGAAACAAACTAATGTCAAATCTTCTTATCATCCTAATTCAAGTACCTCATCTGTGGAAAATGGCTCTTCTATGACTTTTACTAATGAGCAGATGATGAAACTTATGAGTCTTATCAATGATATGCCTGCTAGCAGTGTGCAGGCCAATATGGCAGGTATATCCAGTTTTAGGAACAATAATGTTTTCTTTAATATAAACTTTCATAAGTATGTGGCCTGAATGCATCTTAACTGCTGCCTATCTGATTAACAGGTTGCCATCTTCTGTTCTAAGTGGGAAATCTCCTTTTGAGCTTGTGTATGGTCAAAAACCAAAACTGTCTCATCTGAGGAGTTTTGGTTGTCTATGTTTCTCTTCTACTCTCAACAATTCTGATAAGTTTTCTGCTAGATCTGAAAAATGTGTTCTAATTGGTTTTTCTACTACCAAAAAAGCTTACAAATTTTATAGCAATGACTCTAAAATGATCTTTCATTCCAGAGATGTTCAATTCTATGAAACTGTTTTCCCTTTCAAAATGAATTCTAAGCTGAAAACTGATCAGAACCTTGATTCTACATTGAATGATCAATATTGTTTTAATGAGAAACACTTTTATCAGGTAATTCTACAACACCCAATGATGATGGTGGTGCCTCTTCATGCCCTAGAAGTATACATACTTCTACTGATGGTGAGACTAATGGCACTGCAACATCAATGGGTGATAACACTCTGCATGAGGGAAATGTCCCTTCCAGTTCTAATCCTAAAACAGCTCAAGTCAATCCTACTCAGAACCTAAGTCCTGAGCAGCCTGCCCTTAGGAGGTCTAGTAGAAACACTAAGGCCCCTGCTAGGTTTAATGACTATGTTGTTAATAGTAGTGTTAAATGTGGGCTTGAAAAATATGTCTGTTATTCCAATCTTAGCCCTGCTAATTACTGTTTCCCCACTACTTTAAACAAATCTGTTGAACCCTCTTCTTATGATGAGGCTGCTAAGGATAATAATTGGGTTCAAGCTATGAATAATGAGATTACTGCCTTAAAAAGGAATAATACTTGGACTGAATGTGATCTTCCTAAAGGAAGAAAACCTGTTGGCAGTAAATGGTTGTGGGAAATTAAATATAAGTCTACAGGGGAGACTGATAAGTATAAAGCCAGGCTTGTAGCCAAGGGCTTCAGCCAGAGGGAGAGATTTGATTATATGGAAATTTTCAGTCCTGTTTTTAAAATGTCTACTGTTAGATGCATGATTAATGTTGCTATTTGTAATAATTGGAGTCTGTTTCAATTAGATGTCAACAATGCTTTTTTATATGGTGATTTAATTGAGGAAGTGTATATGACTCTGCCCCCTGGTTTTGATAATCATAAATTTAAGGTTGTGAAGCTTAATAAGTCCATGTATGGCCTTAAACAGGCTCCTAGACAATGGAATGCTAAATTAACTTTAACTTTCAATGAACATGGTTTTGTGCAGTCTAAATATGATTATTCCTTGTTCACCAAGAGGTTTGGGAGTGTGTTTTTGGCCTTACTTGTGTATGTTGATGACATTGTCATAACTGGCAATGATATTAATGAAATTGAGAAGTTCAAAGTGTTCCTGAAAATAAAATTCCAAGTCAAAGATTTAGGAAAGTTAAAATACTTTCTTGGAATTGAAGTTTTGGAAAATGAGAATGGTGTTTGTCTCAGTCAAAAGAAGTACTGTTTAGAACTCTTGCATGAATATGGGCTTTTTGCTGCCAAACCTGTTGACACACCTTTGCCTGAAAACACCACTCTTAATCACATTGAGTCTGTTGATGATAAAGCCTTGAAAAATATTGGGAACTATCAAAAGCTGGTTGGCAAGTTAATTTACTTAACCAATACCAGACCAGATATCTCTTATGTTGTTCATAGCTTAAGTCAGTTCATGCATGCTCCCCTTGAGTCTCACTTGGATACTGCATTAAGGGTCTTGAGGTTCTTGAAAGGCTCACTTGGTAATGGTGTGCAAATTAACAAAAATGGAAATCTTAAGCTCAGAGCTTATGCTGACTCTGACTGGGCAAGATGTCCTGTTACCAGGAAATCTGTGTCTGGCTATTGTGTCTTTCTGGGTGACTCTTTAGTCACCTGGAAAAGTAAGAAACAATCTACTTTATCCAGATCTTCAGCTGAGGCTGAGTATAGAAGCATGGCTTCATGTACTTGTGAGATTATTTGGTTAACCAATCTTCTTGGTGATATGGGTGTTAGTGGTTTATTGCCAGTGAAGTTGTATGGTGACAACAGTTCAGCTTTACAAATTGCTGGAAATCCTGTTTTTCAAGAAAAAATCAAACACTTTGAGATTGATGTTCATCTTTTTAGAGAGAAGGTTTCTGCTGGTGTTATTAAGACTAAGAAAATTCACACTTCTCAGCAGATTGCTGATATTTTGACAAAAGCTTTAGACTGCAAAAGTCATAAGTTTTTGAGTGATCAGTTGGGTATGTTGGACATGTTTGGTGTGAAAGTTTGAGGGAGGGTGTTAAAATAGCTTCCAAACTTCCAAGGATTGTTTCTGTCATTACAGAAACTTGTTTTATCTAACCTCTTATGTTTGTTCTCTGTTTGGCATGTTCTTATTATGTAGGGACTGAAGCTGCTTTCTTCCATAGTTGATGCCTATTTAGTATCTCTTCCAGCTCATAGCTCAAGGGCTTGATTCTTCTTCTTGGTATAATACATTATCTCTCTCTCTAAGAGTTAGCTCATAATCTTTTCTTTTGTCTGGTGTTGTAATCTGATATTATAATCTTATTTGAATCAAGGAGTGGTTGGTTGGATTCATTCTCAAGTTTTATTACCATTTCTACAAATTCTCTCTGGGAATCAGAGCATGCTCATCGCAATTCCATTTCTTAAAGTGCAAGTCCTGTTCTTTCAATTCCAAAGATATGGACCATCTTCCGAAGTTCTAAATAATCTAAAGCTAAGCGGCGGGCGGCCATTGACGAGCAAGTTGTTCCGTTTTCAACTTCGTTTCAGAAAAAAGTAGGGGGGATGGAGCAAGTACATAGTTTTGGAAGGATAGTTGGCTTGGTACAGAGGGTTGTTTAAAGAATAGGTTCCCTCGTTTATTTTCTTTAGAACTCAATTTGGTTTTGTTTTGCTGTCTATGTTCTTCGTTTTGTGAATATATTTTCACGTATTTCTCATACAGTTAACACATGAAGCTATCTCGTCCATTGGACGGGTCATGAAGCTAGTAACTAGTAAAACATATTACCCACCGGATTTTCAATGTTCAAACATAAAGCACATGGGACCCGAAGCTAGTAACTAGTAAAACATAATACCCACCGGATTTTCAATGTTCAAACATAAAGCACATGAGTCCCACTGGTTTTGTGTGTGTCCTACTCGATGTGATTATCTAATATGTTGAGATTGTTATTCAACTCTTGTTTTGAAATCCGACCCCAAGCATCCTCGTGAGCTCATAGCAGGTGTACCTGAAACATAGATGAGTGTCTTTTGTCAACTAATCTACTCTGGTAGAAGATCAAGTAGATGAGTAATTGTTGCTACGGGTATGAGTGGGTTAAACGAGTCAGGGTGAAAACAAGTAATCTGTGGTTTACAAAAACTAACTTTTAGAATAAAATGATACAGGAGTTTTAAACTTTGGGCGACATTCACTTCTTTCCGTTTTAAAGTATTTTTTATTTTCCTTTGACCCGTTAGACAAATTCATAGCCCAAATCGACCCATTCATAACTAAATGGATCGCAATTGCCGCCTCTACATTGAAACCAAATGAACTATTTATCATAAATCAACAAGGTGAGAATAATATTGCACTTACCAATCCTCACATCCCGGGCTCCGGGGGTCAGAGTACCATTATCATCAACTATGGCAATTTGTTGACAGTAATGTGACACATCTCACATACTTTCTCAAAGTTGCTAGCTCCATGGTGACCTTT
>CP139509.1:500643636-500846267 GCA_021014915.2 Artemisia tridentata subsp. tridentata
ATGCTTATATTTTGTTACATATAGCCGTTGTTGTTGTTGCTGTTTTTTTTTTTTTTTTTTTTTTTTTTTTTTTTAAACAAAATGACTAGCAGCAGAATAATGAGGAAGAAGATAGAAAAGGGCAAAATAATAAGAAGATAGCGGCTGCTAAAATATGAAAATGACTAGGGTTTAGTTTGTTTGGCAAAGTTACTTAAGGCCCATTTAGCCATTGTGGGCTAAGTTTAATCCAAACCACAAAAACTAAAAAGATAATTAATGGGTTGTTTCTTTTTTTTCCAGTTTCTAGTTAGTATCTGTGTGGATATATGTGTCCTGTTTCTAGTTAGTGTCTGTGTGGATAAATGTTATTTCTTTTTTATGCTTAATTGACCATCTTAATACGAGTTTTTTCCCGAACTAGTGTAGGTGGAAAAAATTTATAAAAATTCGAAAAAATTTATAAAAATTTTAAAAAAATTCGAAAAATTTTAAAAATTCAAAAAATTTATAAAAATTCAAAAAATTCGAAAATTTTATAAAAAATTCGAAAAAAACTTATTAAAATTTTTAAAAAATTCAAAAAATTTATAAAAATTTATAATTTTTTAAAAATTCAAAAAATTTGTAAAAATTTATAATTTTTTAAAAATTCAAACAAATTATAAAAATTCGAAAAAAAATTTTAAAAATTCAAATTTTTTATAAGTTTTTTTGAATTTTTATAAAATTTTCGAATTTTTTGAATTTTTATAAATTTTTTGAATTTTTATAAATTTTTTATAAAATTTTCGAATTTTTTGATTTTTTATCAATTTTTCGAATTTTTATAAATTTTTTTGAATTTTTATAAATTTTTTGAATTTTTAAAATTTTTCGAATTTTTTTAAAATTTTTATAAATTTTTTTGAATTTTCATAAATTTTTCGAATATTTATAAATTTTTTTAAATTTTTCGAATTTTTAAATTTTTTAAATTTTTTCGAAGTTTTCTAAATTTTTCGAATTATTTTTTCACCTACACTAGTTCGGGAAAAAACTCGTATTAAGACGTCCCGAATAGAAACAGCATCAAATTTTGCCCCCTTTCACATTAAGGATTCTCTTTTGCAATAAGTTAAAAAGAAACACCAAAGTTTCCTGTTTTCAGCCAGTTTTGTTACCAAACAGGACATTAAGCAGAAAGTAAACAGCCCCTAAGGGTGTGTGTGGGTAAGGTTATAAATTGGGTTTAGTTTTTGTATTGTTTTTTTTATATATAAAAGATGTTATTTGTATTATTTGAATGAAATTAATTTAGTTTATTTAGAAATTTGAATAAAAAAATAAAGTTGTAAGTGGTGGGCCCCAAATGAATAAGTTGATGTTAGTTGTTAGTGACGAGGTTAGTTGTGGAGGTTTGTTAAAGTGATGTGGCTCCCGGTGGGCCTCAAATGAGGAGCTTTGGTTGCTCACTCCACATTGTGCTCTAATACATAACATTATGAGTTTCATGGTTATTTGATGATGTCAGGGTTGTAGTCTAGTAAGTACTAGTTTAGTTTATTTAAGTACATTAGAGAATGTAGAGCACCTCTCTATGGTGCATTGTGGGGTAGTGTCGGACCCAACCTCAAACCGAACCCGAAAGAACTGAGAACCGAAAATAAAGAAAATGTGGAACCAAGAACCATCTTAAGTTTTTTGTTCGGTTCCTGTACGAGAATTTTTGGTAACAGTACCAAAGTGTTTAAAAAGCTTTTTTGTCATCATTCAAGGACATGTTATAACAATTATGCAAACTATTTATAATTTTATATCAATACGCGGCTATGCGCAAACTCGATAATTTAGTTTATCAATATAAGTGAATTTTTCGTATACGAACGTATACATCAGTATGTTCATGTATATGTGACCCGACGACTCCCAACGAATATCTTGGTCGCGTTTTTTACTTTGTCGCTAAATAAATTTTAGTCGCGTTTTTACTTTAGTGTATGGTCGTTTTGGTTCGAGTTTGTTGGGGTTCGCGTTTTAGTGGCGTTTTAATTTGTCTGGTCGCGTTTTACATGTTTTGAGTTTAAATTTTGGTCGCTTTTTTAATTTTTCGTGTTTTAATGTGTTGCGTTTTTAACACGTGTAGGGTCAAAATTTGTTTTCAAATGAATCTAACGGGTGAGAATGAAAAGTTCATTTTCGTAAATGAACACAATACACCATGATTTACCAAAATAAACCATCGAAAAGTGTGTTACCAAAATGAACATTGCGAGCAAATGAGTTTTGCTCTTCACTTTTCTTGCTCGCCTATCCCCATATGATGACACATGGACATTGTGAGCCGTCTAGATGATTACACGTAGCTATAGCGAGCAAATTGGTTTGCTCGCCCTATCATTTGCTCGCTACATTTCTTGTACAAAACAGAACTTGACGAGCAAGAATGGTTTACGAATGTAGAGTTCACATCATTTGCAACTTTAGTCGAGCCGGTTTGAATATATAGAGTGTTGAATGGGTTGTTACTTGACTTGCGTGTTGTATGTTTGTGTTGGTTCGCAAAATGATATAACATCTTTGGTTTCTCAAAGTTGACATGGAAGTTGACATGGTGAAGTGGTGCATGTGGCTGGGTAACGAACTGAGTATGCATGAACTAGTTGGATTTACTCATATGATACTAAGTTAAATATGTGCATGAATGGTTTATCTATGCTACATTTGAGCTTATATATGTGACGTGTTTGCAAAAGTTTGCATGCATAATATATGCAAAACACGCTTATATATGAATCATGTTGGAATGACACGTGGGGTATGACGGAACCAGGACTAAATATGATCGGGTGCACAAAAAAAATTGAACACTAATACTAGAAACATATTTTGATGGACCGGGTGCATTTAAGATGACTTAGGAAAAATCGGTGTTTTTTTTTTCAAAAATTAACACTACATTGAAAAAATCTATGGGGTGCCCGGGCACCTGCGGGAACCCCCTGGCTCCGTCCCTGTATAGGGATAACACATTTTTTTATATGTGAAATCAAAAAAAGAGGAGAGCAAATTATAGCGAACAAGAGGTTTGCTCGTAGGCTTTTTTGTCTTTTGCACGTTTTGTCTTTTTTTTTAAAGGGGCGAGCAAATGATAGTGAACAAGGGGTTTGCTCGCTCGAAGTGTAGATTTTGGTAAACTCTGTTGAAAGTGTTTATTTTTGTAATTGAGTGTGAGAAGTGTTTGTGTGTAAATTGATTTTTTTTTAAAACTTGAATAAATGAGTGACATCACTAGCATGATGTTATCATATGCATGGTGTTTGTCCTTTGGCCAAAAACTATTATTCCAATATATTATATGCTTTTAGACATTGCGTGTTTGGTACAAACTTTAAGAGCGAAGGGAGTAATAACGCCCCAACGCAAAATCGTCCTAGCTGGTTCGTGTTTCGTCCAAGTTATGATACCGAGTGGTTTGGCGTTGGCCTTGCGTTATAAACTTACGTTGTCGTAGTAAATCAAGTTATAACTTGAGTTATGGTCGTGTTATCACTCCCCCACATGTGTTATTTGGTGTTATGGCCAAGTTATTTGGTTTGCGTTGGTTTTGTATTTTTTTTTTAAGTGGGTCTCAAAAGGTTGTGTTATTTGGTGTTATGATAAAGGGGAATTTTTGGTGTTATGTTATTTGGTGTTGAAATGATGTGGCGCTGACGTGGCGGGGAAAATGGTGTTATTAGGTGTTATGGTACCGTTTGCTCTAAAGCTCAAAAGGGCAATATGAGATGCTATCAGTTGGCTAGCTTGTTTTTCGATTCATATATACATTTTTTTTTCTTTTACTATTTTAGACTTTTAGTACTCGTATTTAAAGCAATGTGAGATGCTATCAATGCTCGGCAGTGGCGGAACTTGAACATTCTTTTTTGGGGGAGGGGGGGCGAATCGGAGATTTTTTTGTAACCTCAACTAAATTACCCCTAAAACCTATAATATTTACACTAGATGCCGCAAATTTGGGGGGGGGGGGGGCGGGACCCTCTCCTACCCCTACATAGTTCCGCCCCTGATGCTCGGGTAAGGTTTCAAACTTTCAATTTGGTGTTGTTTAATTTAATTTTTGGTAGGTACATTATTTAAATGTTTTGCTAATAAGTGTCCACTGGGCATATCCGTGCAAAGCGAAGGTGTATAGAGGCAAATAATTATACTTGCGAAATCGTGATTCTGGTTCGACCCTTAATGCAAAGAGTGTATTTTTTAAAATTAATATAATATGTGTTTTTTAAAAGTTGTCAAGTTTATAATTGATCAAAAAAAGAAATAATTTAAGTTGTCAAGTTTTGAAAAGTTGTTAAGTTTAAAGGGTACTTACGGGTAATTAATGTTGGTTGTTTTGTGTCGTTGTGTTCCCAGAACAGGGTTAAGATAATCAATCAAGGTACCGGATATTCACTTGAAATCGTGTAATCACTTTCCAATAGAAACTATTCGACCCTATGCCTGGGTTACACGACTATCTCTATGGGATAAGACCAAGTGATGTTCTTGTTTTTAGGCACAAATCAAGAACCAAATCGTATTTAAGTGTTTAGGGTTTGTATGTCGTATATATCCATGCAGAAAAGTTATAATCTCTATTTATAATAGAGTTTACTCAAACCCTATCCCATGGAATTATGTATAATTAACGGCCCATTAATTATAATAGTTTCCATAATAGTAGGAGTCAGTGGTTATAACCAGCAGCAGAATCTCATGCCTAGCAGCAGACTCTGTCGCCTATCAGACCAGCAGCAACATTATTGAACTAGCAGCAGGAACAATAACACTAGCAGCAGAATTGTTCTGCATCAGCAGCAATAAAGCTAGCAGCAGAAACAGATAAAGCTAGCAGCAGAAATGATAATACTAGCAGCAGAATGATCTGCATCAGCAGCATCATCATTTATGCTAGCAGCAGAATGTCAAACCACTTAATATGAGTCAGGGTAAACATTGACCTGATGGGTGTACACTCCGTACCTCCAACCCCATTACCAGGTGTGAATTAATCCCTCAAGTGCACTAAATTTTCCAACAATCCTCCCCAAATTTAGTTCACTTCCTTTGCATGAAAAATTAAACACAAAACAAAACATATGCATAAATGAAAATATCTTGAAGATTGAATTCTCATCTTAGTATATTACACGTTCAAATATTCGAGAATCAGGGTGTTCTAAGAATTGAACCCTTCAACCCATTTGAATACCTGAAGATAAAATACACATACATTTTCAAACACTTAAATACTCCTGACACTATACAAGCCATGTGTCCATATCCAATTCATAAATGTTGTAAAAGCTAAAAGTCCAAAGCTTCCTGAAACGTCAAAACTTCAATATTTACATAGGTGGTTCATCTTTATTCATGCTCCTGCTAAGCACTTTTTCAAAGAAAATTAACCATTGAGAAGTAAAGACTTCATCCTCCTTTTCAGCAGGTTCTGAGCACAACCTTGGGATGTAAATAAAACATGTGCTCCAGTCCACTAAATGTTCAGCTTTCCACATTGAACTCAGCTTCAAAGTTTCCTCAGGAGGGAGTTGGGTGTTTTAGCATTCAGTGACTAAGTTTGACTTAAACCCATCCCTTTTGCAGACTTTAAAACCAAGTCTCTAGCCAAACCCTTCGTCAAGTGATCAGCTAAGTTTTGTTGAGATCTAACAAACTCTATATATACCACCCCATTCATGATGAGCTCACGAATCATGCTATGCCTGACACCTAAGTGTCTAGACTTCCCATTGTACATTTGGCTATAAGCCTTTGCCAATGTAGCAGGACTATCACAACGGATAGAAATAGGTGCTATAGGTTTAGGCCACAATGGAATCTCAAGAAGCAAGTTTTTCAACCATTCAGCTTCTTTTCCAGCAGCAACTAAGGCCACAAATTCAGATTCCATGGTTGAACTGGTGATGCTAGTTTGCTTCTTGGATGCCCAAGAAATTGCACCTCCACTGTAACACCCCGTAAGATTTTAGAAAGCAGCAGAAGACTTAAACGGGGTAATTACCAATTAGATCACAGTCGAAGCATAGATAATCGTTAAAAGTAGAATTTATATCATTCAATGAAAACTCAATATTCAGAGATTACACATTAGTTACCAAAAGGATAAGTTTTCACAAAAGTGATGGTGAGTTTGAAAAGAATGATATAATTATTTGAAGTAAAGTGGGGTAGATTCCCCGTGCCCATGCCAACTCCGTGCTTTGAGATTCCTTTGTTACCTGAGATAAAACATGCTTAAAATGTCAACACGAAGGTTGAGTGAATCCACAGTGTTTAATTTGTAATAGTTTGAACACAAGTCAAGTAGTAGTGAAATCAATGATATTGTGGTGTAATAAACGATTATATAAATATTGCCCTAAGCCTCATGACACGCAAACGTTAACTTGTAGGGGTAATAATAGGTGTAATAAATATCCCCCATCACAGCAATGATGTGGGTGATAATGCCCTCGTCGTAGGAGTTTTGCCAGACTCTTAATTCGAATAAAGTGCATTTGTCTATCAATCCGGCTAACACTATGGCTATCTATCCGGCTAGTACAAATGGGTTATCAACTTCCAATAGATCTATTCACAAAATTTGCGTTCACTCGCAAGTGATTAATGGTTCATGATATGAGGGACTTTTTTTGGCAGGGTGGTAACTTAGGCAATATTACTTAGCAATATCGATCAGGGAAGCATACAGAAAAATACTTGTGTTCAGGTTTATAGCATGTATCTCCCCACGGGATTTGAAAACATAGTAAAATGTGGGACTATGAACTCACCTTAGTGATACAGTAGTCAAGTAGTGATCAAGTGATGTAAGTGAATAGCTCCGACTTGCGACCTAGAGTAATATGATAAATTTAGATTCGTTGTTCTAGGTTTCGATGTAAAATGATGAGCGCGAAGGTCTTTAGGTGTGAGAGTGTCGGGTTTGTGTATTAAAATAGGCAAAATCCAAGAAAAGTCTTAATATGGATATAGTTGTTATTTACAAAAAGTCTTTCGAATAAAACTTGCTCGTATAAGTTGTTAGTTATAGTAAACATTAGTAAAAATATTTATTTTAAATATTTTTAGCTATCATAAAGTTATTTAAGAAAAATAAATGTGCATTAGTCACTAGTATGGATTCACATGGTATTTACAAATGGAATAAAGATATAATGTTTCTCAAAATTAGAATTAGTTACAAAACTTACCCTTAACTTTACAAAATTACAATTTTAATCCGAAGTTTAACATATTTATAATTTTAGTCAAAATCCTCAAGTTGTACCTTTTCACCTTAAACTTTATGTTTTTGACAGTTTGTACCCCTAAGTTTTATACAGAGTTTTAAATTTCAGGTTCGACCCAATAGTTTGACAGATTTTACATTTTTGACCCCTTAACGAAATATTTTGCAGTTTTAGTCCAAACCTTAGTTTTTGAAAAAGTTAACTTTCTTTCTTAACAATTTTGTCATTTATTACATAAAAGCTTCACGTAATTAGTTTTTCATTTCAAGGTTATATTTTGAATTTGGTTCTGCCATTTCGAAAATTCCATAAGAGAAAAGATCATGGGCTCGTTAGCCCATTAAGCCCAAAAACAGATTTTTAGACAATTAAGGAGGTGTGCGACTGAGCTTAGGATTTGGTCAATTCAAGATTGTGTCCAAAATTATATTTCTTGCATGTTTCGCCAATTTGATTTACCGTAGTATAAAGATTCGTGTGGTAGTAAAATAGATATAGGTCGTACGTTAAAATAAAAAGTTATCAAGGTGTTTCTAAGGCACTTAACGAATTCTTCACATGACATAGGCTTTAGTTTCTTTCATTAATTTCGACAATGAATAAATGTACGAATGAGAAAAGGAGTGAACAAGTAAGAGTGAGACAAGGAAAAACTTACAACACCTAAGAAGGTGGTGAAGAGTTCGAATGAGATAGGTGCGAGAGAACAAGGAGACGAGCAACGACTTGGAACTCTTTGCATGTGATAACCCATGATTTTTCGTTTTAAGTATATATTTTTCCAAGGGAAAAGGCAACGGATGCGTTTTCCCCGGGTCGTGTCCCAACGAAGGTCGAATATCGAGTTGTCGTTAACGTTGTCGAATTGTGTGGTGAATGTGTATGAAAAAGAGAGATGATTGGCGTTTTTATACTACGAACAATAAATGAAATCTACAAATTAAGCTAAGAGAAAAATTAAACTAAGCACGTAATACTAAAAACGAAAATCAAATTTAAAAAACGTTACGCGACGAAATTTAAAACGTAATTAAAAAGTGATTTTCTAAAATTTAAAACCTAAAAATGCAAAAATAATTTTCCTATATTAAAACTGATAAAAGAAAATTTTTGGAAAAAAGAAAAATATTTTTTTGACTTTTTAATAATTTTTTATGAATTAAAAACTAATTAAAACTATTTAAATGATTTAAAAATATTAAAACACTTTGGAAAAATCTGGAAAAATTTGAGTAAATCTAAAATTGAATAAGTAATCTGAGAAAAATAAGCTCAGACCCAGAATAAGCTCAAATAAGCAAAACAGCTCAATAAGCAATTGTGAAATAAGCTCAAAATAAGCAATAGATATCCAAAAATAACAAAAAGCTCAGAGATGATGCAACAGACTTATATAAGCTCAGAACAATTGAAAATGACCAAATAAGCACAAGCTTTAAGCAGAAAAGTAGCTGAATCAGTAGCAATGAAGAGATAGTAGCAGAGATCAAACAAGCAGTTTTGCAGCTTAATTATAAGCTAACCAGAGCTTAATTTGGAAAACCAGTAGCTACTACTTAAAGCTCATATGTGATGAAGCGAAAAGTGTACCGCTTTTAAGGGGTCATTTAAGCCCTAAATCGTATTTATTTGATCAAATATCGCCCTAAATCGTTCCTTTTGTCATTTTAGGTACTTTTGAGGAGAAATCTGGAAAAGGAGGCATTTTGGACGTTTTTGGAGCATAAAAGTGAAGAAAACGGCAAAGTCTCAAAATCGGCTGAAAGTTACCTTTGACGGCGTCACAATTTACTCTGGACGGCGTCATGCCTTGGCAAGAAAAGGTGGACGTGAAATTTACTCATGATAAGCCAGTGAAAATAGCATGTGAATTCTGACGGCGTCACGCTTTAACTTGATCAAGGGCGTCACGGCTTAAATCAAAAGGGGACGGCGTCACGTTCAAGGTTCGACGGCGTCAAGCCTTGATAAGCCAGAATGGATTTTGAAGAGCTCAAGAGGGACGGCGTCAAGAAGGTCATCCGGGAACCCTAGAAGCGGCGAGGTGACGGCGTCACACTCCATAAGGTGACGCCGTCAGATGTAAAAATCTATATATAGTTTTCTAATTTTTTGTCATTTGGGAGAGCTTAGTGTGTGGAATTTTGGGAGAAAACCCTAAGACGAATTTATCTTCTTTTTCAAGGCTTTTTGCCTTGAGATCTTCCATGTTACATTGAAGATAAGTTATCAATTAATCATTCAATATGTCTATGTGTTGTTTGATTTTATCTTATTCTTGTCTTTTGATTAACATGTTAGGCTAAATTTATCTTGTGTTTGCTTAGATCTAATGAAACCTAGCTATTGATTATTGGTTATTAGTGTGTTGTTAGTTGTATTGGATGATTGTTTATCTATGTTAGGCTTAAGAAAACTGGCTAACTTCCTATTCGGTAACTTGCTTGAACGTCTTAAGAAACATGAACCAAAGGCGTACTAAAGGTTTTTATGGTTGTATTTAATGCACAAGCGAATTCTAGTGATCCCATGTTAGGAGCTTCCTAGCCGGCTCGACATAGGAGTGAAGTAGGAGCTTGTAGAGTTGGGGAAGTACGTACGCCACCCCACAAATGGTATTAAGGAATACACCCGTCATCCACGCGACTAATACACACTAATTAACCGGTAAAAGATAGTTAGGGTGTAAGGAAATCTAAGTAAACACATTTCTCTACACATAAGTTTCTCACCACATTTTCATTTTTGTTATTTTATTTTATTTGCATCCGTAGTAAATTTGGGTTAGTTGACTAGCAACTAATTCCGCCCACTCTTTCAAACCCGAGATTTTACTTGCTTTCATAAAAAATTATAAAAACATAAAAAGAATCTTCCTCAACCCTTAGACCTAATTAGAGTAGTCTTTCACACCTAACGAACACTATTCCCTGTGGAGAACGATCAATCCCCCGTACTTACCACTACACTATACTACATCGGTCAGGTACACTGCCTGGTGGGGTTGTAAGCCTCTTGAGATCCCTCGAGAGGTAAAACCTGTTGTAAGGTTACAAAACCACGCATCAAGTTTTTGGCGCCGCTGCCGGGGAATAGTTATTGTTTAGGTTGAATTTTTATGTCTATTAGGTCTACTCACTAAATTCCTTTCTAGTGAGATTTTTATTTTATTTTTCTAGGTTTTCTTTAGTCTATCTATTTTCTTCGTGTCTTTGTTCGTAACCATTACCATCCGACATCATGGAAGATGGTAATATCCTTAACCCCCACAACCCACCACCACAACAACCACCACCTCCTAGAGCCCGTACTTTAGGAGAGTACTCCCGTCCTAGCCACCATGGCTATCGAAACACCATTGAGCTCACTCAAGGAGCCAATGTCACACCCTTGCGATCCGACACCATCTGGTTGGTGCAAAGCGGATGCGCATTCCATGGACTTCGTTCCGAAGATCCTAATCAACATCTCAAGGACTTTCTTAAAATTGTTGATTCTATAGACCTTGATGTTGCCACTCGAGAGACGACCCGATTGCGTCTCTTCCAATTCTCTCTGCGGGACCAAGCTAGTCAGTGGCTAGAACGTCAACCCGCAGGATCCATCACCTCTTGGGATGATCTCACTACTCGTTTCCTTGCTCAGTTTTTCCCACCGGGAAGAACTACCAAGCTAAGGAAGGATATCTTGATGTTTGAACAACGTCGAGGCGAAACCCTCTACGAGGCATGGACTCGATTCAAGGACTTACTCCAAAAAGTCCCTCACCATGGCATGGATCCTTGGCTACAAATCCAAATCTTCTATGATGGTGTCAATCATCAAACTAGAAGAGCCATAGATTACGCCGCCAATGGGAGATTGAGCAGGCTCAGTGTCGATAAGTGCTGGGAAGTCATTGAGGACTTAGCACAGTACGAAGAAGAAGAATGGGATGACTCAACATTCTCAGAAGAAGGGATTTTAAATTGCATGAGTGCAACCCAAGAACAGCTGTTCGCAAACATAAAAAGGCAGGTTGAGAGCTTAATGAAAGCTGAGATACCTACGGCTGATAAAAATCCCGATGAGTGCGTGAACACAATTGGTAAACATACGTTTCACCAATTCTCACGACAAGATGAATTTGAAGGGATAATGCTAACTTTCGTGAACAACCAAGAGAGACGTATCAAGGAATTAGAAACTCACTTGAAAAACACCTAAGATATGTTCATGGAACTAGCAGAAAAATTCATCTCGAGAATAAAAGAGAAAATTAGGGAAGAAGCCTCACACAAAAAGATCGAGAAGATCTTTGAACTCCCGGTCCCTAATGAACCATACAACGAATGGGATGATGAAACCCTCCTCCCCGAGCCTTCACTTTTAAAACCCTCTTATCTATTTGGATCCTCTCGCGAGAAAAAGAATTCTCAAGATCGTAGCATTTTCGTGGGAAGCATGGTTTTCACGCTCCCCAACTTTCATGAGGCTAGAAAACGATCTTTTGGCTTTAAGCCAGGTGTGAGAAGAACTCAACTAAAGCACATCCCCATATCGAAAACCCCCTGTAAAAGCTCTTCACACTCCCTGAATACCTGCCGTGACGGAGATTGGAACCTGAATGTGACGTCAACCGGCCCTTTTCAACATTTTACCACATCCCGTGACAGTAACAAAACATTTGACCCAGGAGGAACTTGTTAACGAGACTAGCTATCAGGATCATTGACCCTGACTAGCTGCTCTCTTAAAGTACGAGGGGCTCATTTGTAAACTGGCACAAAGTAGCAAAATACGCTAATCTGACGGCGTCAGAATTTAAACGTGACGCCGTCACCCCGTCTGCACAGCAATAATAACTTAATTTCCATCACTTTCATCACAAACCCCACAAACCATATCCACTCCAACCCCACCTCCGATTTTCCCAGGACAAATTCGCCAATTCCCGCTTCCAATCTTCACGTGGTAAGTAATTTTTACTCATTCTTTTCGCTTCAATTACTCATAGGATTTGTAAATTTCGAAAATCCCCAACTCGTGAAACCCTAGGATTGATTCATGCTTAGAACTCATAATGTGTTTTAATTAGTGTTATTTAACAAAGATTAAAGCATTTGATGATTGGCAATCAATTGGGTCTATTCACTAATGGGGAGGCCACGAATTTGAACCATAACCTATGATCCAATCACCCATTTTGCTGTAAAAAAGGGCGTTTGGTTTATAAGCTTAAAGTTTGAATATTGATTTTTCCCTCGTAATTTTGGATTTAAATTTGGTTGAACCTGACGGCGTCACCTATCAAAGGGTGACGGCGTCAGACCTGTCTGATGCGCCACCAAGTCTTTAATTCACATATTAACACTTTTGTTCCTCCCTGCTTTGTTCCAGATAATGAGTAAGCGTCAAAGACCCAGCCGAGGAAGTTCTTCCCGATCTCAACAAGAGAGCTTTGGGGATACGGTCCTCAGTTGGGGTGTCTTTGACAACGATGCTGCTACAAGCAAATACGCACAACTGCTACTACACAAGGTCGAAAATGGGGCCGTAGTTGATTGGAACTTTCTGAGGAGAGAAGGTCTTGAGCAGACCTTTCTCCAAAGTTTTCAGACGGATGGGTTTACCGGCCCCCAGTGGGAAAGACTGTTTAAAATTCAGGAGCCGGTATATGAGGAATTGGTACGGGAGTTCTTTGCCACCTTTCATTTTGACATGGCTGAGGCAAGGACCGATGTGGGCGGTACCACGATCTATTTCAGGCTGGGGGTGAGCTAAGGACGTGTTCGGTTACTGAGTTTGGGTGGAGACTTGGGTTGTACGATCAGCATGATACCATTCAGGCAGGGTTCATGCAGAGGTTGTTGCATGGGGAGTCGATGAAGAATGATTTTAGGTGTTCCATGTTCTGGCAGACTATTGGGGATGGGGTGTATACCTCGACCACTGTGGCATCCCAAATCAGGGATCCTAGGGTTCGGTTGACTCATCGCTGCCTCACCTACAGCTTGACAGGGCGTCACAGCTCTCACCACCGTGTCACTGCTTCTGATCTCTTCTACCTGTACACCATCTACTCTAATGATGTTTACTGCAACATCCCGTTTTGGGTTGCTAGCTTTATGCATGGTGGAGTTGGGGAGAGGGAAGGTGACAGGATTTATGGTGGGATGTTTATCACCCGACTGGCCCAGTCTTATGGAGTCCTCAGGCCCGAGGTCATGAGGTATTTGAGTGGTGATGCATGCAGGACGGTGAAGGAGAGGTCCCTGAAGCAGATGGAGGTGATTATGGAGATGCATGACGGGTCCTTTATGTGGTATCATCCGGTCGGAGCTGAGGATGATGATGATGAGGATGATGAGGAGGAGAAGAGCCCCAGCAGCAGCAGCATGAGGGGTATGAGGCCGGTACAGCTGATTACTACCGGCACATGAGCAGGGGGGACTGGCAGGCTCACCAGGGGACCTGGATGGGCCAGGTTGATACGTGGAGGACCAGGGTGGACGAGAGGTTCGACTGGATGTACGATCACACGGTTCGTCAGATGCAGCATCTTTCTACACGTGATCATTGGACCGCACTGCAGATTGACCCTTTCCCGGTCGTGAGCAGATTACCCACCATATGGTACTACGGCACCTTCCTCCTGGCTATGACTACGCCAAGGTCCCCCACCCCAGTGATGATGTGATTGATGTTTTGATGTTTGAACAGTTTGATATTTGGTTGTATGTGTTGAAACAATATGTCTTAATAATTTAGGGAAGGCATCTGTTTGCCTTAAAACATTTGTTACATTGATTTTTATATTTATCGCATGCTAGCCTTATTTGAAATTATTTGTTTTATTGTGCTTTGTGTTTATTTTATTTGTTTGTTTGATTTTATTTTCCGTATGTGTGTTTAATTTTTATTAGTATTGATTCATGTTCAAAACTAAGTTGTGAAAATGCTTTATTTTGTTTTTAACTTCGTCTTAACTACATATAAAGGTATTTTGCAAAAGATAAGTGTAAGGGAAATTTAAATCGGTTTATTAGAACACAAATGAACATGAATCATAATAATAATAAGGTAACATACATATTCGTATTTGTTTGAGTCAAATGCTTGTATCGAGTCATAATGATGTTTTGCAGGATTTCCAGGAAGTAAGGTAAAGGTTTTTCCAGAAATTTTCCGGAAACTTAAAATGAAAATTTTTGTCAGGTCATTTCTGACGGCGTCAGGGTTTATAACCTGACGGCGTCAGATTTAATTTTCAGAAATTTTTGAAAGTTTTGTTTTCATAAAAAGTTTTTATTAAAATCTCCAACTTATAATCTCCAGGAATCTGCAAAATTATCATTCCACAAGCATTATATCCTTATATATAGATTTTATCCCGCTGATGTTATGCAGGTTTTCGTGTTTGTTTTCTCAGGTTTAACAGGTTATTTTGGACAAGGAAATGTTTATGGAATCAAGCTTGTGGCAATGCATTAGTCATGGAGCTTCAACATTCTCCTTGGAGGAAGATTTAACCGTGTAATTTCATTATCCACCGAGCGAATCAGGGGAGTATTTGATTTCATTCCTTTACTTTTTTCTTTTACATCTTGTTATTTGAACATTGGGGACAATATTCATCTTAAGTGTAAGGGGGGTAAAAGTACGATTTTAGAGAATGCTATTACGCTTGATTTTTGTTTGTTTAATAGTAGATGTGTAATAAAACTGAGATAAATACCTGTTAGGGCAATTTTAGTGCCAAATTTAAATTTTTTTACAACATATAGGAGTGAAACTTTGGTCTTAATGAGCGTCTCATGGATAGGAGTTATATGACTAGCACAAAACCGTACCACTAAAAAATTTTCCACCCCCAAATATGTGAGGTTCGCCCCTAGAATTGGTAGGAAAAGCATTTATGCTATGATGTGTGTACCGGTAGCACTTAGATTCTAGAACTTGCGTTAGGACCATTCCGAAGCCACAAGTGAGACTACATTCGTGTAGTTAGATTTACTACATGATAAGAGGCATTAGGATTAACCCATTGTTTTACACCTGTGTTTTTGTTATAATTACGTTGGCTACATTGGTCAAGTAATTCTCCCACACCCTTTGCGTTGTACTCATTTTTAGTACACGATACCCCTAGTACACCCCTCAGAGCCTATCTTTTCGTTTCGACCTTTAAGCATTTTACTTAAAGGAAGAATTTGTTACACCCCACTAAAATGTACACCCAAATCGCCTTAGCCTACCTTGTATGCACTCATTTTTAGTGCATTATTGTTACAACATTTGTTTAAACCCAAGTTAATTATCTAGTTGATTACATGGTTGCTAAGTCGAGTCATATCCTTGTACATATTGTTTTGGGACGATTGGGACTCATGGGTAAAGTACTAGTGTAATGGAGTAATGGGGAAGAACATCATTTATTACCCCCATATGTGCTAAATGTTTTAAAAAGTACTCCAAGTTTTTCAATTATCTTAATTCGAGTAATTAGATTAGTATTTGTAAAGTTATGTAAAAGTTCAAGTGTAAGGGGAATGCAACGCCCCTATGATGTATTATTTTGGATGGTATGGCAAAAGTGTATGCAAAAAAAAAAAAAAAAAAAAAAAAAAAAAAAAAAAAAAAAATCGAAAAAATCAAGAAAAATACAAAAAAAAATGAGAAAATGAAAAAAATAGAAAAAAACATACGGACTACCATCCCGTTTCATTTTATGTTTGTTTTATGTTTTTGTTTTTGTTTTTGTTATTTCATTTCTAGCTTAAGATCGAGTCTAGTCTTGGCTTAGCAACATTGTATAGTACATGTAATTGATCAAGATCTTTAACTCGCCACCAGTAAAATATCCCTTATCCAACAAAACCGTGTTTTCCTTTTCCCTACACCTAACGTTATAACCCATTTAAAAGCCCTCTTTGATAGTTTATCTTTAGTGCTTACGCCTAGTGGAGGAGGTTTTCGATCCTTTCCCAAGCCTATGGTAATCTATTTGCTATGACAGGTAGTGAGAGATATTATCCGTTTTCATTTATGAGATTTATTTTGATGACACTTGAGAGATGTGAGTATCTAAACACTACTTGTGAGGTGCTAGTTTGTAATCTCCGTGCTTATTATGATTGAAGTGGAACGATTATTTGTTGTAATTACTTTTATGTTTGCATTAAATGACCCCTAGCTTGTATTTTGATTAGAATAAAAGCGCATTTGCTTGAGGACAAGCAAATCTCAAGTGTAAGGGTATTTGATGAAGCGAAAAGTGTACCGCTTTTAAGGGGTCATTTAAGCCCTAAATCGTATTTATTTGATCAAATATCGCCCTAAATCGTTCCTTTTGTCATTTTAGGTACTTTTGAGGAGAAATCTGGAAAAGGAGGCATTTTGGACGTTTTTGGAGCATAAAAGTGAAGAAAACGGCAAAGTCTCAAAAATCGGCTAAAAGTTACCTTTGACGGCGTCACAATTTACTCTGGACGGCGTCATGCCTTGGCAAGAAAAGTTGGACGTGAAATTTACTCATGATAAGCCAGTGAAAATAGCATGTGAATTCTGACGGCGTCACGCTTTAACTTGATCAAGGGCGTCACGGCTTAAATCAAAAGGGGACGGCGTCACGTTCAAGGTTCGACGGCGTCAAGCCTTGATAAGCCAGAATGGATTTTTGAAGAGCTCAAGAGGGACGGCGTCAAGAAGGTCATCCGGGAACCCTAGAAGCGGCGAGGTGACGGCGTCACACTCCATAAGGTGACGCCGTCAGATGTAAAAATCTATATATAGTTTTCTAATTTTTTGTCATTTGGGAGAGCTTAGTGTGTGGAATTTTGGGAGAAAACCCTAAGACGAATTTAGCTTCTTTTTCAAGGCTTTTTGCCTTGAGATCTTCCATGTTACATTGAAGATAAGTTATCAATTAATCATTCAATATGTCTATGTGTTGTTTGATTTTATCTTATTCTTGTCTTTTGATTAACATGTTAGGCTAAATTTATCTTGTGTTTGCTTAGATCTAATGAAACCTAGCTATTGATTATTGGTTATTAGTGTGTTGTTAGTTGTATTGGATGATTGTTTATCTATGTTAGGCTTAAGAAAACTGGCTAACTTCCTATTCGGTAACTTGCTTGAACGTCTTAAGAAACATGAACCAAAGGCGTACTAAAGGTTTTTATGGTTGTATTTAATGCACAAGCGAATTCTAGTGATCCCATGTTAGGAGCTTCCTAGCCGGCTCGACATAGGAGTGAAGTAGGAGCTTGTAGAGTTGGGGAAGTATGTACGCCACCCCACAAATGGTATTAAGGAATACACCCGTCATCCACGCGACTAATACACACTAATTAACCGGTAAAAGATAGTTAGGGAGTAAGGAAATCTAAGTAAACACATTTCTCTACACATAAGTTTCTCACCACATTTTCATTTTTGTTATTTTATTTTATTTGCATCCGTAGTAAATTTGGGTTAGTTGACTAGCAACTAATTCCGCCCACTCTTTCAAACCCGAGATTTTACTTGCTTTCATAAAAAATTATAAAAACATAAAAAGAATCTTCCTCAACCCTTAGACCTAATTAGAGTAGTCTTTCACACCTAACGAACACTATTCCCTGTGGAGAACGATCAATCCCCCGTACTTACCACTACACTATACTACATCGGTCAGGTACACTGCCTGGTGGGGTTGTAAGCCTCTTGAGATCCCTCAAGAGGTAAAACCTGTTGTAAGGTTACAAAACCACGCATCAATATGACAAACAACTTAACTTCCAATAATGCCCAAAAGTTCTCACCAAATGCTAGCTTATTTGCTCACTAGATCAGGTGCCAAAAAAAAAACAAAAGCTGATGCAGCAGATTAAGCAGTGTAGAGAGCTTATTTGCAGACAAGTTTAAAGCCACTTAATAAGCTACAAATGCTGAAACCAGATGATGCACTAAAAGCCTACTTTTTGAATTACTTGTAAACAAAAAATCAGGGTCTCAGCTTAGATTAATAAGCCCCAATCCCTTTCAGTTCAGCAGCTAAAAACTTGAATTCTGCACAAAAGTGCCCTGGTGCAGCAGCAGGCTAACTTTGAACAAAGCTTAAGCAAATTTTACTGAACCTAAACCAACCTTATGCAATCTCACTTAGAACTCTAAGTTACACAAATCTAACCCAAAATTTACCACAAATTTCAAACTCAACTGATAAGAGCTTATAGTGGCAGCTAAACTTCTAATCTATCATCTACAAACTAAAAACTCAACTAAACTTCAAATCACCTTGTAACTTCTAACAAACTTCTAAATTCCATTATAATAAGCAAAATTAAAATATCAAAAGTGACACAGCAACAGTACCAACCTAATGCACCACTAACAGTTGCTTATCCCAAACACTCTTTATAAATTGTTTTTTGAACTTTTAAACTGCAAGTGGAAGAGATAAGCTAAACTACTAACATACTATTGCATAACTAGCTTAATCAAACAATAATAAGCAATATCTAATTCTAAAAAGAACACTAATAAGTAGTTCACTCTAATAAGCTATGCATACTAATCAAATGAAACTTACAAGTGACCTTATGTAAAAACAACTGATCTGAACAGAACAAGGAACACCAGGGCTTTTCAATAAGCCCAAAAATACCCAATAAGCACCTAGAACAGCTTATCTCTTTCAGAAGTGCTTATTTGACTGCTACTTTGACTTTTGTTGACTTTGATGGAAATTGAGACTAAAATCAGATTTGAACTTATCAAAAGCTTACAATAAGCTACTGAGCTTATATAAACTTATATGTTTCAGAAATCAGCTTATTGAAGCTGGAGTTTTAACTATTTTTTTGTATTTTTCAATATTTTTGGAATTTATTTTTGGAATTTTAAAAAGAGATTAACAAAAGTTGAGATAGAAAATGGAAATAAGCTAGAAATGATTTGCAATAAGCTAATAACAATTTAAATAAGCTAAATTCAGATAAACAAATTAACTAAAACAGAATCAAAATAAAACTAAAATAGAAATTTCATTAATAAAATCTTAAAGTTTACAATAGAAATTTAAAATTACAAAACATAAAGTAAATTTGACAGAGTAACACTACTAAAAAACTAACTCCATTACATGAAGATCAAGCTCCTATTTATAGCCGGATGAGGAAGGATCTAGGAGGTGATTGCCAAGCTGGCAATCCGTGTGCCTTGTGCTTCTTTGAATCATCATCAGCCCTCAGATCATCCCTAATCATCAACCTTTCAATAACGACCCTTGGATTAATTTTTGTGAGGTGTTCGGACCAATGGGAGAGTGCCACGTAGCCATTCGTGTGCTTCTTCTCTTCTGACATCACTGACAACTTCTAGAACCCCTATTGATTGTACGAATCTACCCTTAATTTCGGTGAATTTTGTGTACGGGGTAAACTAGGGTTTATCTGGGTAACTTTGGGGATAAGGGGAAGAACATGGGCGGGTAATCTTTTATTATTTTTACTATTGTTTGACCTGTATTAAATAAGGTTTGACCCCGGGTTTGTGGATGGATCGGGTCTTAGTTAATGAAAGTTGGGCTCGGGTTGGGTAATGTTGGTAGATGGGTTGGGTTGTTTAGAGTTGGGTTTGGATTTAGATTATTTGGACTTGTTGTATTAAATCCGGATAGAAGTGGTTTAAGGTATTTGGTGATTTTTTGGTTAACAAAGATTGAAGGACCAAAATTGTAATACTTGAAATCTCAGGGACTGATCTTGCCATATCTTCAAAAATATAAATACAAGGGCCATTCTTGTCATTTGATGAAACTTCAAGGTTGACTTCGACTTTTTGCATCCCGGCATCGGCTAAAAATAACACTTCCATATCTCGTGCTCGGTTTCCCGGTCTTTGCTTGATTTTTGTCCTTTTCTTCGATATCCGTGCCTGCATATGTAAAAACACAAAAACACAATATATTTGGCATAATTGGTTAGTTTTTGGTCTATTTGGGTCCGGTTTTGATCAAGAAAAGGTATGTGTTTAAGCACATACCAAAATTCCCCCAGACTAAGCTATTGCAATGTCCTCATGCAATGTCATAAAAACACGTTTTTAAAACTGAAAATTTCTAATCTCTTTTTACTAACTTTGAGAAGTAGCAAAATTTTCAAAATAGATCAAGAAATCCAAAGTTCTAAAAACTCCCTGATTTTCCTTTTTATTCTATTTTTTGTATTTTTCTTATAATCATGTGACGGTTTTGTTGACAATCATTATCTCACGATAACTTTAAGGGTCATTGAGCAGGAAACACGAATCATAAAGTAGTGACCGTACGGATAAAATTCGTCGTTCCTGATTTTTCGCGAGTCCCCAAACTAAGCTTAAAAACGAAATCATTGTTATTTACAAGTTAGATTGCCAACACTACCCAGAAAGCTAATTGTGGACTCTTTGTTCCCAAATTCCTATTTTCCTCTATTTATTTTATTTTTGGTGAGAAATGAATTTCTTCAAATTCTCGTTTCGATAATTTTTAATCCGATAAAGATACCTAGTTTAGACGCTAAGTAGTTTTCAAACCTTCCCTCGAAAACCGTTGCATACAAAAATGAGGTCCACATCAAGGTCTCTGATTTAACACGATTTTGAGGATATCCCTTTTATATACGACCGAAACAACTCATCTACAAGTCCAGAGACAGAAGCTTTTATTAGGATATCCCCGGAGTCGAAGTTTGGCATTTTTTAACATTATTAAGTACATTAACGTATTTAATCCTTGGCCTTTTATAACAATCACAACATCGGTTACGAGCCGGCAAGATGTGATAATCTATTATGACCTTGGAATTTTTCCTCTGCCTTTATTAGAAGTCTACAACATCGGCTGCGAACCGGCAAGATGTAGAAAACTTTTTATGGCTTTGGATTATTATTATACATTATCATATTCATTAATTATTTGTGTTGCCAAACCCCAAGTCCTACGGCTTTTATAACAATCCCAACATCGGCTGCGAACCGGCAAGATGGAATAGTCTATTACACCGTAACACTGACAGTACCTTGATGTGTACCCAACTTTCATAAGCAAGAATTCTCTAAGGAAGAAATAAAAAATAATTATCGCCAAAACCAAAATACCTTTAATTATTCCTAGATTACTATTATTGGGTGAAACAAGCTTATGGGAACAAAAAGCCACAAGTAACTTTGATGAGCTCTAAAGAGATCCAACTACTCCACGTTTAGCAATCTAACTTATAAACAACTCTATCATTTCTCGTTCTTCGCAAATTTAAAATCTTAAATAATAAGATCCGCGAATGCTTAGCCAAATAATCAAGCCATGCATATATAAAGTCGATACGGGAACTTGCAAACTCTTAAAAAGAATTCGCATTTTATAGCTCCTTGTGTAAAAGACTAGCACGAGCTTATAGTTTATAAATGGTTAAGGGGACAAGCTAGGGCTCAACACGCCCGGTCAAGTCAGAATTTTATTCCTACTCTCACCAGCGGAAAGTCAACAAAAATGTCAAAATTTATTATATTTTTGCAAAATTTTTTAAAATTTTCTCATTTTTTTGGATTTTTGAAGGAAAAACGGGTTGCATGAGTAAACGGCAAAAAATGCAAGGCAAAAATTAAATCGAAAGATTACCCCCCCCCCCCCAGACTAAAACGAGACATTGTCCTCAATGTCTTAAAGGTAAGGGTTCTCCTACATAAATCTAAGGCCGTTTATTAATTATGCCAAAAGATAGATGTAAAACGATAAGATTAAGGATATCGGATAAGCAACGAATGATGAAACTCGAGTGGAGAGAAGTAAACCACGAGCACGAGAGTCTTCATTATTCGGGCAAATCCTGGACATATCACAGAAAACCACGAAACACAAGATATGGAAGAGGAGACCTCTTCATGTTTTATTAGAAATAAGATAAGAGGATAGATAGATAAGCATGGGGTGCCTCCCACGAAGCGCTTATTTTTGGTAACCGAGTCACATGAGCTTGACTCGACCCCGAATTTATTTGTCCTTGGGGGAGCAAGTGGAAAAAGAAAATTTCCATCGGACTTTCGTTCAAGATGTTTGGATAAACACTGAAGCATACGAAAGTTCCACTCCGATGAGATACCCGCGGTATTTTTAGAAAGAAGAACCAGAAATGGTAATACCGGGGTCAAAGATGGTATCCTCACTCCCGAAGGAGTGAAGGATGGGAGAAGGCACAGTAAATGTGATGAAGAGCATAAAGATTTTGATGATGATCATAATAAGCTCTTCATCATCAGCAGAAGTTTTGTCATAAGTCTTGGGCGGGAGGGTTGGGATGAAATCTTCATGAGAAGGTATACCTCCCCCCAGACTAGAATCTTCCTCCAGATCAAAATAGAATTTATCATATTCCGGAGGAGATAGAAAGAAAGAAAGTTCATCGGAGAACTTGTCGAGATAAAGATCATTCATATCAAAATGAAATGATTCATATTCGGGAGGAGAGATATGAGCATGAGAAGTGGTACTGCCACTACTCGTCTCCTCCGAATGATCAATATCAAAGAAGAAGGTTTCAAAAGATGGGATAGAAAGATTGAGATCAGAAGTGGGATTGCCACTAGCCGTGTCAAACGTAAAACTCTCATATTCGGTACAAGCATCCTCGAGCTCGAGCTCCAAAGGATCTGACGGCTTCTTTTCAAGATTAACTTCTTCATAAACTTCCTCCGGGGGAAGGGAAAGGAACGGTTCATCAATTATTTTTAATGAATCATCTTCCCCCGGATCACTGTCAGTCTCAACAATTTTCGGAGAAATTGGAGTTTTATCAAAGAACACCTCGACCTCTTCCCTAGAGATAACATTTTCTTTAATCGTAGGAGAAGGATGGGAAGAGTCGGAATTAAGAATCTCGATGTGATAAATTTGTTCTGGAGGTGGGACAAGTGGTGTGCTCTTAGAGCTAGCAATTTCCACCGCTTCCGTTGTAGTCTCCGATTCATCTTCATCATCGTCGTCAAGAACACCTTAGTATTTGCAGCACAACACTCAAACCATTCGCTCGATCCAGGAGTAATTTTCATGGCCTTGAGCTCAGCACGTTTTTCTGACATACTCTTGACCGTGAATCTTGAAAGGTTTGGATCAAGTCTTTTAGGAGCAATTACGGGATCGGACTTTTGATCAACCGTAGCGACATTGCATTTTTCGGTTTGAGGTTTCGAGTTTGGATTAATATTGAACGTAACTTTTTCCTTATCGACCCGCAAAGTAATTTCTTCACCATAGACATCGATCAAAGCACGCCCGGTCCTCAAGAATGATCTTCCGAGAATGAGAGGAACCCGGGGGTCGGCGTCAAAATCAACTACCACAAAATCTGCTGGAAAATGGAACTTCCCCACCTTTACAAAGACATCCTCGGCTACACCCTTAGGAAGGGTTATGGACCGATCCGCAAGCTCGAGGGTCATGCAAGTGGGGGTGAGATCGGGTAGAGACAATTTCTTCCAGATGGATAACGGCATTAGGTTGATGCTCGCACCAAGATCGGCCAAGGCGTGGCATTCAACCATTCCCGGAAATTCACATGGGATGAGAAATTTTCCGGGATCTCCAAGCTTTTCCGGAAGCTTTTTGAGAATTGCCGCTGAGCAGTTTTCGTTCACTGGAGTTTTTGCTAGTTCCGATAATTTTTCCTTATTGCTCAACAAACTTTTGAGGGTAGAAATGAATTTAGGCATCAAAAGCAAAGCATCCGCGAAGCTTATGTCGAAATGTAACTCTTGAAAATTTTGGAAAAATTTCTCCATTTGAGTTGAAGCTTTCTCACGGAGCTTTTGATCACTTAATCTCGAAGGATACGGAAGGTTTTCTTTGACGGGAATTTCTTTTGGTTCAACATTCTTCGGTTCAGATGGATGGATGACCGGAGGTTGGACGTCTTTGGTTCCTCCGTTGTTAGTAGGAGGTTCCATGTCCTTGGTCGCCTCGGGTTCACGGTCGACTACCTTAGGAGGTAGAGAAGAAGCGGTAGCCGGAGCCGTGGGTCCATCATATGAAACACCGCTCCTTGTAGTGATCGCCTTAGCATCGCCCCTCGGGTTGGCGATCGTGTTGCTTGGGAGAGAAGTAGTACCCGAACCCGAGGGTCGATCATTTAAAGATTTTTTCATCTCAGTCATTTCCTTAATCAAAAACCTAGTTGTTTCTTCTTGGTTTTTGTTAAATTTTTGTTGTTGTTGACTTTGAAGGAGAAGTTGTTTCAAAATCTCATCCGAGGGCGATTGGTTTTGCAAAAATCCTTGATTTTGATTATTGTTAAGATTTGCCCCTCGGGTGTTTTGATTAAAACCCTGGTTGTTGTTTTGAAAATTTCCCTGATTTTGAAAATTTTGCCCTTGATTAGAATTCCCCTGATTAGCCCGATTTTGATTTTGATTGACTTGATAAGTAGGGTTTTGCACATTCTGATTCTGATTTGGAGGGAAACCGGGTGGTCCGAGGAAGTTGTTAGAACGGTAGCTGAGCAAATTACGGTCACCTTGGGGTTGGTAACCGTTACCTCCCTGATTAAAGGTTCCCGTTGCAGCGTAAACGTTTTCTTGAGTGTAGCCACCGGCGGCTGGGCACTCGAAATACTGATGTGGACCACCACATGTCTCACAACTATGATTAACAACATTGACTTGATTGTTGTTGTTTTGATTCATAGTCTGATGCATTCTCAAGATAACCGTTGACATATCATTCATTTGTTTAGAAAGTGCGGCTATCTCGGAGGTAGAAGAATCAGTGCTAGATCTTGTTGACTCATTCCTCTCGGCAGAGGAATCCCAAAAATTATGGTGGGTGGTCATGTTTTCAATAAGATCATAGCACTCTTCGGGTCGACGTTTCATAAACGTACCACCGGCAGCAGCATTAATCGTATCACGGTGTCGTAATGTCAAACCGTTATAGAAGGTATCTATAATAGTGACCAATAACATATTGTGGTTCGGACACCGATCAATCGATAACTTGTAGGGTTCCCATGCCTCAAATAATGATTCATCGGGAAGCTGACGGAAATTGCTAATCTCATTCCTTAATTTCGTCACCATCGACGGTGGGAAATATTTCACCAAGAACTTCGTAACCATTTCATCGAACCTACGAATGGAGTTCTTGGGAAGACGATCAAACCAAGCGGTGGCATGATGCGTCAAGGAATAAGGAAAGAGATATAGACGGAGGGCGTCATCGGAGACCCCATTTTGTTTCATACTTTGGGTGACGGTTATGAATTTGTCAAGATGCTTGTTGGCATCATCACCCGGCAAGCCATGAAATTGGCACGAATTTTGGACTTGTTGAATCATATGGTGCTTAAGTCCAAAATCAGCGGCTTGAATATTGACGGGGGCAATCGGGCCACCACGTCCGTGCATTGTGGGTTGGCACAGCTCCTCCATCGTTCGGAGATCGGGAGCTGGCATGTGATTTTCACCACCCATCGGCGGGTGTTGATTGTTTGGGTCGTCGGCCATTTCCTCAACGGTTGAGAAATGAACACGGTTGTTATGACGAATAATCCTCTCGGGATTTGAGAGCGGTGAAAGAAGAGGTTGAGAAGAAGAAGAACGGGTGTGCATACACCAAAAACAAACACAAAATCAAAAAGGAAAACCAAATTTGAAAATAAAATATTTTTGGATTTTTATATTTAATGAAAAATTAGATTTATTATATTTTTGGTGATCGTTGATCAACCGTACTCGTTTCTTTCAAAACTACGCGCAGCGTGGCGGAGAAGCAAAGGTCCACTCGAAGGTGATTAAAAACCCGCCTCTTTCGGTCTGCAATTTAATGTCAAGACCATCCTTAAACCCCGTGTATAGGTTGTAGCAAAGAAATAATCCGAGTAACGTTTAATTTCACGATCTCTTTTGTTGTTTTTTTCGGAATGGTTTACAACGCCCTCTCAAGAGCGAGGATTTATTATTAATGGTGAAAACACTTTAGGAAAAGTGTTTTATTTATTTTCTTTTTGTATTTTAATTTTTATGAAAACAAAAACTTCCGAGGAAGGGTCTTCAAAACACGATCCGACGAACGAAATTCAAACTCTTCTCAAGCCTTCCCCGGCAACGGCGCCATTTTTTTTGATTTGTCATTTTAAGTATATATTTTTCCAAGGGAAAAGGCAACGGATGCGTTTTCCCCGGGTCGTGTCCCAACGAAGGTCGAATATCGAGTTGTCGTTAACGTTGTCGAATTGTGTGGTGAATGTGTGTGAAAAAGAGAGATGATTGGCGTTTTTATACTACGAACAATAAATGAAATCTACAAATTAAGCTAAGAGAACAATTAAACTAAGCACGTAATACTAAAAATGAAAATCGAATTTAAAAACGTTACGCGACGAAATTTAAAACGTAATTAAAAAGTGATTTTCTAAAATTTAAAACCTAAAAATGCAAAAATAATTTTCCTATATTAAAACTGATAAAAGAAAATTTTTGGAAAAAAGAAATTTTTTTTTTGACTTTTTAATAATTTTTTATGAATTAAAAACTAATTAAAACTATTTAAATGATTTAAAAATATTAAAACACTTTGGAAAAATCTGGAAAAATTTGAGTAAATCTAAAATTGAATAAGTAATCTGAGAAAAATAAGCTCAGACCCAGAATAAGCTCAAATAAGCAAAACAGCTCAATAAGCAATTGTGAAATAAGCTCAAAATAAGCAATAGATATCCAAAAATAACAAAAAGCTCAGAGATGATGCAACAGACTTATATAAGCTCAGAACAATTGAAAATGACCAAATAAGCACAAGCTTTAAGCAGAAAAGTAGCTGAATCAGTAGCAATGAAGAGATAGTAGCAGAGATCAAACAAGCAGTTTTGCAGCTTAATTATAAGCTAACCAGAGCTTAATTTGGAAAACCAGTAGCTACTACTTAAAGCTCATATGACAAACAACTTAACTTCCAATAATGCCCAAAAGTTCTCACCAAATGCTAGCTTATTTGCTCACTAGATCAGGTGCCAAAAAAAACAAAAGCTGATGCAGCAGATTAAGCAGTGTAGAGAGCTTGTTTGCAGACAAGTTTAAAGCCACTTAATAAGCTAAAAATGCTGAAACCATATGATGCACTAAAATCCTACTTTTTGAATTACTTGTAAACAAAAAATTAGGGTCTCAGCTTAGATTAATAAGCCCCAATCCCTTTCAGTTCAGCAGCTAAAAACTTGAATTCTGCACAAAAGTGCCCTGGTGCAGCAGCAGTCTAACTTTGAACAAAGCTTAAGCAAATTTTACTGAACCTAAACCAACCTTATGTAATCTCACTTAGAACTCTAAGTTACACAAATCTAACCCAAAATTTACCACAAATTTCAAACTCAACTGATAAGAGCTTATAATGGCAGCTAAACTTCTAATCTATCATCTACAAACTAAAAACTCAACTAAACTTCAAATCACCTTGTAACTTCTAACAAACTTCTAAATTCCATTATAATAAGCAAAATTAAAGTATCAAAAGTGACACAGCAACAGTACCAACCTAATGCACCACTAACAGTTGCTTATCCCAAACACTCTTTATAAATTGTGTTTTGAACTTTTAAACTGCAAGTGGAAGAGATAAGCTAAATTACTAACATACTATTGCATAACTAGCTTAATCAAACAATAATAAGCAATATCTAATTCTAAAAAGAACACTAATAAGCAGTTCACTCTAATAAGCTATGCATACTAATCAAATGAAACTTACAAGTGACCTTATGTAAAAACAACTGATCTGAACAGAACAAGGAACACCAGGGCTTTTCAATAAGCCCAAAAATACCCAATAAGCACCTAGAACAGCTTATCTCCTCCAGAAGTGCTTATTTGACTGCTACTTTGACTTTTGTTGACTTTGATGGAAATTGAGACTAAAATCAGATTTGAACTTATCAAAAGCTTACAATAAGCTACTGAGCTTATATAAACTTATATGTTTCAGAAATCAGCTTATTGAAGCTGGAGTTTTAACTATTTTTTGTATTTTTCAATATTTTTGGAATTTTAAAAAGAGATTAACAAAAGTTGAGATAGAAAATTGAAATAAGCTAGAAATGATTTGCAATAAGCTAATAACAATTTAAATAAGCTAAATTCAGATAAACAAATTAACTAAAACAGAATCAAGGTAAAACTAAAATAAAAATTTCATTAATAAATTCTTAAAGTTTACAATAGAAATTTAAAATTACAAAACATAAAGTAAATTTGACAGAGTAACTCTACTAAAAAAACTAACTCTATTACATGAAGATCAAGCTCCTATTTATAGCCGGATGAGGAAGGATCTAGGAGGTGATTGCCAAGCTGGCAATCCGTGTGCCTTGTGCTTCTTTGAATCATCATCAGCCCTCAGATCATCCCTAATCATCAACCTTTCAATAACGACCCTTGGATTAATTTTTGTGAGGTGTTCGGACCAATGGGAGAGTGCCACGTAGCCATTCGTGTGCTTCTTCTCTTATGACATCACTGACAACTTCTAGAACCCCTATTGATTGTACGAATCTACCCTTAATTTCGGTGAATTTTGTGTACGGGGTAAACTAGGGTTTATCTGGGTAACTTTGGGGATAAGGGGAAGAACATGGGCGGGTAATCTTTTATTATTTTTACTATTGTTTGACCTGTATTAAATAAGGTTTGACCCCGGGTTTGTGGATGGATCGGGTCTTAGTTAATGAAAGTTGGGCTCGGGTTGGGTAATGTTGGTAGATGGGTTGGGTTGTTTAGAGTTGGGTTTGGATTTAGATCATTTGGACTTGTTGTATTAAATCCGGATAGAAGTGGTTTAAGGTATTTGGTGATTTTTTGGTTAACAAAGATTGAAGGACCAAAATTGTAATACTTGAAATCTCAGGGACTGATCTTGCCATATCTTCAAAAATATAAATCCAAGGGCCATTCTTTTCATTTGATGAAACTTCAAGGTTGACTTCAACTTTTTGCATCCCGGCATCGGCTAAAAATAACACTTCCATATCTCGTGCTCGGTTTCCCGGTCTTTGCTTGATTTTTGTCCTTTTCTTCGATATTCGTGCCTGCATATGTAAAAACACAAAAACACAATATATTTGGCATAATTGGTTAGTTTTTGGTCTATTTGGGTCCGGTTTTGATCAAGAAAAGGTATGTGTTTAAGCACATACCAACCCACGATCCAAAGTATTTACCCTCAACTTTGGAACTTGTAATGTAACCCAAATAAGTTTGCTCCCTTCTCTTCTTTAGCTCGACAGTAACCCAAAGAAACAAGTGAAATGTTGGTTTTAATTGTGTTTGCTTAGATGAGAGCAAAAGGTGAGAAGTGAAGATCCTTTTATAGGCGAAATGGGTATGGTTTTAGAAGTATTTTAATCTTCTTTTGCATGGTTTCAATGTGAAAAAGATGAAGCATTCTTTGGTCAAATCGACTGGAACATAGAGGTGTGAGGTCTCGCCGATGTTTGTGGGTGGCTTGCTTTCCTCACACATTACACGAGGTGCTACAATTTGATGGTTCAACCATGCTATGTACTAGTATTGAATAAAATAAGGAAAAAAGGGATGGACTTGCAACATTTTGGAGGTATGGAGGCATAAGATCCTTTAGTTAAACATAGTTCAAAAAGGAGGTGTGGGTTTTAGTATTGTTTATGTGTTAGACTTGATTTTTAGGGTGGCTTGACTTGTTTGGATGGTCTTATACGCAAGCAGGAAAGCAAGGAACAAAAGGAGAATGCATTGTGCTTCTTTGGTTGTGTCTAGTCGTATGGCAGCAAACCAAAAAGGAAAAGAGTAACAAAACTTTGCAATATGTATATTAGGAGATTAAATGGAATGGTGGGCTGTGTTGGTGGGTTAGCTCGGCCCAACTGAAAAACAAAGGAAATAATACAATGGGGTGGGCTTGATGTGGTGCTCGGCCCAAAGAAAAGGAGAAGAAAAGAAAGAGGATTTAGTCCGGTTTGATTAGTCTCGGTGTTTTATTTTTAGAGTCGGTGCACAAGTGAGCTATTCGTAGTGTATTTCGAAATCATTCGGGTGACTTGGTGATTGTTGCTTCATATATATATATATATATATATATATATATATATATATATATATATATATATATATATATATATATATATATATATATATATATATATGTATATAAAATATATATAACCCGCATAAAAGGTTATTTAACAATAATTGGGAATTATTCGGTGATTAGCATTATTAATGACGATGGATTTTTATGAGGTATTACAGTACCCACCCGTTAGACTGGATTCGTCCCGAATCCTAAAGTGTAGTAGTTGTTGGAGTTGTTTTATCAAACAAGTGGGGGTATTTAGAATGGATTAGATCTTCGCGTTCCCATGTGTATTCCGGTCCTCTCTTAGAGTTCCATCTAACTTTAACTATGGGATACGACTTTGCTTTAATTGCTTGACATCTCTATCCAGAATTTCCCTGGTTCTTCGACGAAGTTTAGCTTATCGTTGAGTCGAATTTCTTTCAATGGTACAACCAAGGTTTCGTCAGATAAACACTTTTTCAGATTTGATACGTGGAAGGTACTATGTACTCTACTAAGCTCTTCAGGAAGTTCAAGCTTGTATGCCACAGGACCAACCCTTTCTAGGATTTTGAATGGTCCAACATATTGTGGATTTAACTTTCCACGCTTCCCAAATCTAATCATCCCTTTCCAAGGAGATACTTTCAACATGACTCGGTCTCCGACTTGAAACTCCATAGGTTTCCTTCTTACATCGGCATAACTCTTTTGTCGATCTCGGGCGGCTTGTAAACGTTGTTTGATTTGGACAATCTTTTTGTTGGTTTCGTGAATGAGTTCGGGTCCTGTGATTTGTGCATCCCCAACTTCAGTCCAACAAATAGGTGAACGACATTTCCTACCATAAAGTGCTTCGAATGGAGCAGCTTTAATGCTAGTGTGGTAACTATTGTTGTATGAAAACTCTGCTAACGGTAAGTGTTTATCCCAACCTTTTCCAAAATCGATCACACATGCTCGCGGCAAGTCTTCCAAGGTTTGGATAGTTCTCTCACTCTGACCATCAGTCTGCGGGTGGTAGGCGGTACTCATATCTAACTGAGTATTCAAAGCTTTCTTCAATGACCGCCAGAAGTTTGACTTAAAACGGCTATCTCGATCTGAGATGATGGAAACCGGCACTCCATGCCGTGAGACTATTTCCTTTAAATATAATCGTGCAAGTGTACTCATGTCGTTGGTATGTGCTTAAACACATACCATTTCTAGACCAAAACCGGACCAAAATAACCAAAAACCCAACCAAAATGCCAAAAGATATTGTGTTTTTGTGTTTTTGCATGTGCAGGGATGGATATCGTGAAAATTGACAAAAGACACAAGAAAAACAAGAAAACGAGCACGAGATACGAAAAGGCTCAGAACCGGAACCGGGAACAAAGAAAATGGTCAAAAATGCATCCGAGGTCCTCCACTATCAAAGATTGTCAACTCCAACCCTTAGATTATCTTTTAAAAAAAATGACAAGACCAGTCCTTGAGAATCCAGAAAATACACATTTAGTCCCTATGATTAAAACCTTTAAATCCTTACACTACACAAATACCCGGATATATTATAAATTCACCCAACAATACACTTAATCCAATCCACCATCTATCCGGCCCACCCCTTTTCCTCCAAACTCGAGCCCATCTCCCGACCCACAAACCCACTCGGTCAAAGTTAAATAAGATAAAAATAAAAACAAACACACCTTATCTCACTTTACCTTATCTCTCTCTCACAAAAAAATAATAAACCCGATCCCCTTTTTTTCCCCCACCCCCAATTCACCATGAACCCTAATTTACCCAAGTACAAAATTACGGCAATTAAGGGCTTATTAGTCAAATCAAAGGGCTTCTAGAATGTCAGGAGGTGTCAGAAGCAAACAAGCACACACGGGGACACATGGCAGCAGGCTATTGGTTCGAACACCTCATATTTATGATCGTACGGTTAATTGAAGAGCAAGATGATCGAAGGGTATTGATGGAGCTAAGAAGCACGCGGATTGCCAAGGTGGCATAGACCCGAAGGTTCGGTGTAAGCCTATAAATAGAGGAGGGTTTTTCTCATTTTCATATGTAATTTTTCTTTAGCAACGTTATGCTGTCAAATTAGTTTTAGAATTTTAGTCTTTTAATTCGGATTGTAATTTTCTGTTTATGTTTAGTTGATTCGATTATTGTAATTTTTACGTTTTAATGAAAGTTTAATTGGAAGTTCATTTGAATCCGAATTCTCAGTTAGTTAAAATTGATTTCAGTGTTTAGTTTACTTACTTTGTTTTATTATCTGATCATCACAAAAGAAAAGAAAAAAAATAATAATAATATATATATAAATCAAAATGTTAGTTTAAAATCAAGCTTCAACAAGCTTCTTTTGCTGTTTACCAAGCTTTTATTAGCTCAGTAGCTTTTGAGAGGTTGTTTAGAGGTTTCATTCAGTTAATTCCAAAGGTTCATCAATTCGGTCAACAAAAGTCAAACTCAGCTTATTCAATAAGCTGAGTTTAATCCAGAAGAAGCTGATAGTCTAGGGGAGATTTGGAAGCTCCTAGCCTGTCTAAAGACAGGCAAGCATAGTGAGAACCCCTCTGTTGAGCTGAGGGGTTGTTTTATTGTGAGTGCTCATTTTCAATTTTTCATTCAATTCTATAGCAGTAGCTTAAGGTAGTTTAGATTTGAGTTCATTGGTTAGCTGTTGTTTAGTTTTGCTCATATGATCTTAACATTGAGTGAAAGTAGTGTTTACTTAATTTGCATATTGTTTAGTTTGAAAGTCGTAGGTTGAAGTTTAAGAATAAAATTCATGGCTGATTTTGTAGATTGGATATCAGTAGGATTAATTGGTGTTTGATGTTTGATCTGTGTTGTTTTTCAGTGTTATTATTGTTAAATTGTTGCTGCTAAGGTCATTGGTTCTTTTGAATAATTGTTACTTATAAAATTATAGCATTCTATTTGATTATAAAATTGTGTTATAAATTTGTGTTATTGTGTTCATAAAATTGTGGTTGGCTGCTAGATATATACTCAGTCCTTCTCAGTCATAAGCTCCATTTCACAAGTTGATTTCTAGAATTCTAATTGAGTTTAGTAAGTGGATAGTGGGGCAAAAGCTAGTCAATATAGCTGTTAATTAGATTCTATTTTTGGTTTTGACTTTTTAGCTTATTTGGTCAGCTTATTTGAGTCCAATTGAGAACTTGCTGAGGCTGTTTTCAAGTTAAGTACAAAAACTCCACTGGTCTGTGTATAAGCTGTTTTCCAGCTCATTTCAGCTTGTTCTTGATCTTTCTTTTTCATAAAAAAATAGTGATTATTAGTTGTTAGTTGATTTGCAAAAGAAGGAAAATTAAAAAAATTAGTTTGGATAAATGTTAGCAGCCTAGGATCGAACCTGGGTTGCTTACTAGTATAAAACGTTTTCTTTAATTTCAGAATTTTCAATTCAGTCCTTGAGTTTCATTTTTAACGAGTTTGGTCCTTGTTTTTGTTTCAAATCGATTTTAGCTTTATTAGAGTTTCAAAAATTACAGTTTAGTCCTTGTCTTTGTTTTAAAAAAGTTTTAGTTTAAATCAAGTTTCAAAAAAAATACAAATCAGTCCCTGTCTTAGTATAAATCGTTTTAAGTAATAAAATAGTTTCAGTTTTGACGCTTTTAGTCCCTTAACTTTTAAATCTCTTGTTTTCTTTAATTTTCTTCTATAAAAGTAGTTTCGATAAGTAATATTTTCGCCCTTTAGATTTTTATTTTTTCTTTTTATTTTAGTATAATTTCACTAATAGATTTATAAATCTCGGGATTAGCCCGGGATTTGCATTTATTTGAATTTTCTTTGTGTGCATTTATTTTAATAGCGTAGATTGCTTTTAATTTTTCTCATTATAGTGTAATCAATTCTAAAAAATATATCTTTCACATCACTTATTCACTTCACATATTCACGACTCCGATTCGACAAATTCGCCGTCAAACCTTCGTTGGGAGAACGACCCGGGGAAATATTTTCACGAGTATTTCTTCGGACTTAAAAAACGATTAATCAAAATGGCGCCGCTGCCGGGGAAGGCTTGAAACGAGTGCGTCGATTTCGTCCGTTGTTTTTGTGATTTGAAGATCCTTCCTCGGAAGTTATTGTTTTTCTTAAAAAATAAAAAAATACAAAAATATAATAAATAAAACACTTTTCATAAAGTGTTTTCATAAATAAAAAACACTTTTCCTAAAGTGTTTTCACCTTAATAATAAATCCTCGGTCTTCCGTTGAAGGAGGGCGGTTGTAAACCATTCCGAATAAACAACAAAAGAGATCGTGAAGTTAAACGTTTCTTGGATTATTTCTTTACTACAACCTAATTACGGGGTTTAAGGAGGTCTTGACATTAAATTGCAGACCGAAGAGAGATCCATTCTTCTCTCCCGCCACGCTGCGCGTAGTTTTGAAAGAAACGAGTACGGTTGATTAACGATCACCAAAAAGATAATAAATCTAATTTTTTTTTCTTAAATATAAAAACCCAAAAAGATTTTCTTTTCAAATTTGATTTTGTTTTTATGTTTGAAAAACCAAAAAGAATCTCCGTTATCCTCTTCATGTTTGATTCTCTTCTTTTACCCTCTATACCGTTTGATTCTTGATCTTCTTACCCTCTAAAGTTTGATTCTTCTTCTCACACCCTCTTATGTTTAATTCTTATGGATCCTATTTGTTTTAAGTGTGGAGAACCCTTCTTCGGAGGGTTGTGTGTTTGGTGTACGTGCGAACAATGTGGTGGTGATATTCATGACGGAGTTTGTTGGAATTGTAATTCTAACACGTATGTTCAAAGGTCGTTCAACAATCTTTCAAACGTTCCCGATTACCCTCCACCGCCGCTTCCATTCACTTGTTTTAATTGTGGAAATCCCTCCGAAGAAGGAGTACCTTGTGGACAGTGTTTTTGTAATCAATGTGGATACACCAATTGTATGTGCTACGCCCCGAGTAATGAAACGTCTTACGCTTATGATACGAGCTTTGATAATTATCCTCAAAACGATTTTGATCTTCCCCCTCAAAATTTTTATGAACAAGAACCGTGTTTCAATAATGATTCATCAACTTTTGAATATTGTGAGGAAACGTTTGAGAATATTTATCATGCGCCGAATCCGTCACAAAACTATGAAGAAAGCGGTGAAGACGAATCTTTGAAAGAAGAAAACGAAATTAATTCTTCGAGTGGCAATCCCACTCCATCTTGTGAACCTTTAAATGATGAAAATTTTGCTATGGCATCTCTTGACGACGATTTCTTTAAACTTAGGGCTTTTAAGATAAAAATGGAACAACTTTACGCCTTGTCAAAAATTTCGAAATGTCGTGTTGATTATGATGGACCATCGATTCCTACTCCCTCTCCGGTGAGGGAAATGGAACGAGAAGCCGAGGTGACAAAGGACCCGGTACTTTCCACTAACAATGGAAGTGCTAAATATGTCCAACCTACGGTTGTCCAAGAATCAATGGTTCCTCCTAAACCGTCAAGATTTGATCCGAGCCTTTCACGATTTACGGTTAAGAGTGTGTCAAGTTTACGTGCTGAGCTTAAAAGGAGAAATTTGCCTAATCAAGAACAAGAACCGGAGTCCATAACGGAAGTGGTGGAAATTCCTAGCTCTCAGAGCACACCACTTGTCCAACCTCCGGATTCTTCGAGATGTTCTTCGAGCATTGTTATTGATGATTCCACTTCGTTCATAATTGTTGAGCCGTCAGATCCTTTGGAGCCCGAGCTCAAGGATTCTTCATCCGACTTTGAAAAATATGTTTTGATAATCTCGTTGATACGAATGATGAGCCGTGTGATGATATTCATGTTGAGAAGAACGATGATGAGATGTACTCCGATTCCGACAATGACGATTCGTTATCTTGTGGAGACATCGATTATGTTGATGAGGTACCTTCTGAGCTCGTCAGCTTAGAAGAAGAGAAGGATGAAGAAGATAATGATACTGAAATCCAAGATGAAGCTCTTCGTGAAAAATTATTCCTTGTCAATCTTCTCATTTCTAGGATCGAGGCATTACATGATCCTCCGACTTCTTCTTCTCCTATCCCCGATATGGATAGTGATTTCTTACCCGAGCTTGAAATTTTTCGATTTGAAGAGACGAGTAGTGGCAGTCCCACTATTCATGATATCTCTCTTCCGGATTATGAGCGTTTTGATTTTAAAATCGACTCTGAACTTAATAATCTCTCCGATAATCCGTCACGTGACCCTCTTTTAGAGGATGTCGATCTATTTCTTGCTACGGATGACTCAATACCACCGGGTATTGAGAATGACGAGAATGGTCTTATTGAAGATAATGATTTACTTTCTGATGTTGACTCCTTTCTCTTCGATTTACCATATTCTCGTCCACCCGCGAAACCACCGGATGTAGAATTTGAATCCGATACGGATGAAGTTATTTTTGGAGTGGTGGACGAGATTTCTGAACATGATGTTCCGGTACTTGATATTTTTCCCACCCAAACCACCCGTGATTCAGAATATGACTTACCTTTCGTCATCCGTGTGTTTCACCCATTCTTCACTTATCCCTTCCTTTCTCCATTTTTCCACTCCTCCGGGAGTGAGGATACCGTCTTTGACCCCGGCATCTCCATTCTTCGTGCCGGGTGTCCGTTCCATTTGCTCCCCCAAGATTAAGTAAATTCGGGGCGAGTCTAAGCTATACGACTCGATAAATAAACAAGCGCTTCGTGGGAGGCACCCCATGCTTATCATTCTATCTTCTTATCTATTTTCTAATAAAGTGAGTGAGGAGGGTTCCCTCTTCTATTTCTTGTGTTTCGTGTTTTCTGTGATGTGTTCAGGAATGCCCGATGATGAAGACTCTCGTGCTCGTGGTTTTCTCTCCACTCGAGTTTCATCATTCGCCACTTATCGATATCCTAAAATCTTCTCGTTTTACATCTATCTTTTGGCATAATTAATAAACGGCCTTAGGTTTATGTAGGAGAACCCTTACCTTTATGAAATTGAGGACAATGTCTCGTTTTAGTCTGGGGGGGGGGGGGTAATCTGTCGATTTGATTTTTGCCTTGCATTTTTGCCGTTTTCTCATGCAACCCCGTTTTTCCTCCAAAATTGAAAAATCCAAAAAAATGAGAAAAATTTTAAAATTTTTGCAAAAATATAATAAATTTTGACATTTTTGTTGACTTTCCGCTGGTGAGAGTAGGAATAAAATTCTGACTTGACCGGGCGTGTTGAGCCCTAGCTTGTTCCCTTAACCGTTTATAATCTATAAGCTCGTGCTAGTCTTTTACACAAGGAGCTAGAAAACGCGAATTCTTTTTTAAAGAGTTTGCAAGTTCCCGTATTTGACTTTATATATGCATGGCTTGATTATTTGGCTAAGCATTCGCGGATCTTATTACTTAAGATTTTAAATTTGCGAAGAACGAGAAATGATAGAGTTGTTTATAAGTTAGATTGCTAAACGTGGAGTAGTTGGATCTCTTTAGAGCTCATCGAAGTTATTTGTGGCTTTTTGTTCCCATAAGCTTGTTTCACCGAGAATAGCACTCTATAAATAATTAAAGCTATTCTGGTTTTGGCGAAATTTAGTTTTTAATCCTTCGTAGAGAATCCTTGCTTATGGAAGTTGGGTACACATCAAGGTACTGTCAGTGTTACGGTGTAATAGACTATTCCATCTTGCCGGCTCACAACCGATGTTGGGATTGTTATAAAAGCCGTAGGACTCGGGGTTTGGCAAATAATATATAATGAATAATGTATAATAATAATCCAAAGCCATAAAAAGTTTTCTACATCTTGCCGGTTCGCAGCCAATGTTGTAGACTTCTAATAAAGGCAGAGGAAAAATTCCAAGGTCATAATAGACTATCACATCTTGCCGGTTCGCAGCCGATGTTGTGATTGTTATAAAGGGCCAAGGACATAATAATATGTGCTTAATAATGTTAAAAATGCCAAATTTCGACTCCGAGGTATCCTAATAAAGGCTTCTGTCTCTGGACTCGTAGATGAGTTGTTTCGGTCGCAAATAAAAGGGATATTCTCAAAATCATGTTAAATCAGAGACCTTGATGTGGACCTCATTTTTGTATGCAACGGTTTTCGAGGGAAGGTTTGGAAACTACTTAGCGTCTAAACTAGGTATCTTTATCGGAAAAAAAATTATCGAAACGAGAATTTGAAGAAATTCATTTCTCACCAAAAATAAAATAAATAGAGGAAAATAGGAATTTGGGAACGAGAAGTCCACAATTAATTTTATGAGTAGTGTCGGCAATCTAACTTGTAAATGACAATGATCTCGTTTTTAAGCTTAGTTTGGGGACTTGTGAAAAATCAGGAACGACGAATTTTATCCGTATGGTCACTTCTTTATGAGTCGTGTTTCCTGCTCCGTGATCCTAAAAGTTATCGTTAGATAATGATTGTCGACAAAAGCCGTCACATGAATAACTTGAATAATAAGAAAAATACAAAAATAGAATAAAAGGAAAATCGGGGAGTTTTCATAACATTGCATGAGGACATTGCAATACTTAGTCTGGGGGATTTTGGTATGTGCTTAAACACATACCATTTCTAGACCAAAACCGGACCAAAATAACCAAAAACCCGACCAAAATGCCAAAAGATATTGTGTTTTTGTGTTTTTGTATGTGCAGGGATGGATATCGTGAAAATTGACAAAAGACACAAGAAAATCAAGAAAACGAGCACGAGATACGAAAAGGCTCAGAACCGGAACCGGGAACAAAGAAAATGGTCAAAAATGCATCCGAGGTCCTCCACTATCAAAGATTGTCAACTCCAACCCTTAGATTATCTTTTAAAAAAAATGACAAGAACAGTCCTTGAGAATCCAGAAAATACACATTTAGTCCCTATGATTAAAACCTTTAAATCCTTACACTACACAAATACCCGGATATATTATAAATTCACCCAACAATACACTTAATCCAATCCACCATCTATCCGGCCCACCCCTTTTCCTCCAAACTCGAGCCCATCTCCCGACCCACAAACCCACTCGGTCAAAGTTAAATAAGATAAAAATAAAAACAAACACACCTTATCTCACTTTACCTTATCTCTCTCTCACAAAAAAATAATAAACCCGATCCCCTTTTTCCCCCACCCCCAATTCACCATGAACCCTAATTTACCCAAGTACAAAATTACGGCAATTAAGGGCTTATTAGTCAAATCAAAGGGCTTCTAGAATGTCAGGAGGTGTCAGAAGCAAACAAGCACACACGGGGACACATGGCAGCAGGCTATTGGTTCGAACACCTCATATTTATGATCGTACGGTTAATTGAAGAGCAAGATGATCGAAGGGTATTGATGGAGCTAAGAAGCACGCGGATTGCCAAGGTGGCATAGACCCGAAGGTTCGGTGTAAGCCTATAAATAGAGGAGGGTTTTTCTCATTTTCATATGTAATTTTTCTTTAGCAACGTTATGCTGTCAAATTAGTTTTAGAATTTTAGTCTTTTAATTCGGATTGTAATTTTCAGTTTATGTTTAGTTGATTCGATTATTGTAATTTTTACGTTTTAATGAAAGTTTAATTTTGAAGTTCATTTGAATCCGAATTCTCAGTTAGTTAAAATTGATTTCAGTGTTTAGTTTACTTACTTTGTTTTATTATCTGATCATCACAAAAGAAAAGAAAAAAAAAATAATAATATATATATAAATCAAAATGTTAGTTTAAAATCAAGCTTCAACAAGCTTCTTTTGCTGTTTACCAAGATCTTATTAGCTCAGTAGCTTTTGAGAGGTTGTTTAGAGGTTTCATTCAGTTAATTCCAAAGGTTCATCAATTCGGTCAACAAAAGTCAAACTCAGCTTATTCAATAAGCTGAGTTTAATCCAGAAGAAGCTGATAGTCTAGGGGAGATTTGGAAGCTCCTAGCCTGTCTAAAGACAGGCAAGCATAGTGAGAACCCCTCTGTTGAGCTGAGGGGTTGTTTTATTGTGAGTGCTCATTTTCAATTTTTCATTCAATTCTATAGCAGTAGCTTAAGGTAGTTTAGATTTGAGTTCATTGGTTAGCTGTTGTTTAGTTTTGCTCATATGATCTTAACATTGAGTGAAAGTAGTGTTTACTTAATTTGCATATTGTTTAGTTTGAAAGTCGTAGGTTGAAGTTTAAGAATAAAATTCATGGCTGATTTTGTAGATTGGATATCAGTAGGATTAATTGGTGTTTGATGTTTGATCTGTGTTGTTTTTCAGTGTTATTATTGTTAAATTGTTGCTGCTAAGGTCATTGGTTCTTTTGAATAATTGTTACTTATAAAATTATAGCATTCTATTTGATTATAAAATTGTGTTATAAATTTGTGTTATTGTGTTCATAAAATTGTGGTTGGCTGCTAGATATATACTCAGTCCTTCTCAGTCATAAGCTCCATTTCACAAGTTGATTTCTAGAATTCTAATTGAGTTTAGTAAGTGGATAGTGGGGCAAAAGCTAGTCAATATAGCTGTTAATTAGATTCTATTTTTGGTTTTGACTTTTTAGCTTATTTGGTCAGCTTATTTGAGTCCAATTGAGAACTTGCTGAGGCTGTTTTCAAGTTAAGTACAAAAACTCCACTGGTCTGTGTATAAGCTGTTTTCCAGCTCATTTCAGCTTGTTCTTGATCTTTCTTTTTCATAAAAAAATAGTGATTATTAGTTGTTAGTTGATTTGCAAAAGAAGGAAAATTAAAAAAATTAGTTTGGATAAATGTTAGCAGCCTAGGATCGAACCTGGGTTGCTTACTAGTATAAAACGTTTTCTTTAATTTCAGAATTTTCAATTCAGTCCTTGAGTTTCATTTTTAACGAGTTTGGTCCTTGTTTTTGTTTCAAATCGATTTTAGCTTTATTAGAGTTTCAAAAATTACAGTTTAGTCCTTGTCTTTGTTTTAAAAAAGTTTTAGTTTAAATCAAGTTTCAAAAAAAATACAAATCAGTCCCTGTCTTAGTATAAATCGTTTTAAGTAATAAAATAGTTTCAGTTTTGACGCTTTTAGTCCCTTAACTTTTAAATCTCTTGTTTTCTTTAATTTTCTTCTATAAAAGTAGTTTCGATAAGTAATATTTTCGCCCTTTAGATTTTTATTTTTTCTTTTTATTTTAGTATAATTTCACTAATAGATTTATAAATCTCGGGATTAGCCCGGGATTTGCATTTATTTGAATTTTCTTTGTGTGCATTTATTTTAATAGCGTAGATTGCTTTTAATTTTTCTCATTATAGTGTAATCAATTCTAAAAAATATATCTTTCACATCACTTATTCACTTCACATATTCACGACTCCGATTCGACAAATTCGCCGTCAAACCTTCGTTGGGAGAACGACCCGGGGAAATATTTTCGCGAGTATTTCTTCGGACTTAAAAAATGATTAATCAGTCGTCGGTTTCTTTTATTGCCAAGAAGTGTGCGGATTTAGTGAGGCGATCAACGATGACCCAGATAGTGTCAAGTCCACCCGATGTCTTAGGTAGCTTTGTGATGAAGTCCATTGTGATCCTTTCCCATTTCCATGTTGGAATTTCTGGCTGTGTCAACATTCCGGACGGCCTTTGGTGTTCTGCTTTTACTCTAGCACATGTCAAACATTTTCTGACATACACAGCGATGTCGGCCTTCATGTTTGGCCACCAATACAACTTCTTGAGATCCTGATACATCTTATCAGACCCCGGATGAATGGAATACTTTGACTTGTGGGATTCGTGCATGATAAGATCACGTATTCCTCCGTAAAGTGGAATCCATTTTCTGTCATTGAAACACAGCATCCCGTCTTGTTTTCTCACAAAACCATTCTCGTTTTCTGGAATTCCATAGATTTTCTCATTTGGTGTATTTTCTTCCTTCAGGGCTTCGGCCTGAGCTTCTAAAATCTTTGCTGGAAGTGGTGACTTAATTGTCATTCCCAGAGATCTGACTCTAAGAGGTTTGATTCGCTCCTTTCGACTCAAGGCATCGGCCACAACATTTGCCTTTCCAGGATGGTAGCGAATCTCACAATCATAATCACTGAGTAACTCCAACCATCGGCGTTGTCTCATATTTAGCTCTTTCTGATCTAGAATATGTTGAAGACTTTTGTGATCTGTATACACCGTGCACTTGGTGCCATACAAATAGTGCCTCCACATCTTAAAAGCGAAGACTACTGCTCCTAATTCAAGGTCATGGGTGGTGTAGTTCTTCTCGTGGGTTTTGAGTTGTCGAGAGGCATATGCAATAACTTTGTTCCTTTGCATTAATACGGCACCTAGTCCTTGGATAGATGCGTCGCAATAAACCACGAAGTCTTCACTCCCTTCGGGTAATGCTAATATTGGAGCTTCACAGAGTTTCTGCTTCAAGATTTGAAAGGACGACTCTTGCTTTTCTCCCCATTCAAACTTCTTCTTCTTTTGGGTTAACTCGGTCAAAGATTTAGCGATTTTCGAGAATCCCTCGATAAATCTCTGGTAGTACCCGGCAAGTCCTAAGAATTGTTGTATCTCTGTGGGATTCGTGGGAGATGCCCAATCTTTCACTGCCACAATCTTTGCGGGATCTACGTGAATGCCTTTGCTATTAATTACGTGCCCTAGGAACTGTACTTTCTCAATCCAGAAATCACACTTGGAGAATTTAGCATATAATTCCTCCTTCTTGAGTAGCTCCAGGATAGTCTTCAAGTGCTTTGCGTGTTCTTCTTTGTTACGTGAGTAGATGAGGATATCATCAATAAACACGATCACAAACTTGTCCAAGTATGGCTTGCACACTCGGTTCATTAGGTCATAAACACAGCGGGTGCGTTTGTTAGGCCAAATGGCATTACTTGGAACTCATAGTGGCCATATCGTGTACGAAACGCTGTCTTCGGTATATCCTCCTCCTTGACTCTCAGTTGATGGTACCCTGATCTTAAATTGATCTTCGAGTATACACTCGATCCTTGTAGCTGATCAAATAAATCGTCGATTCTAGGTAGTGGGTATCGATTCTTCACGGTGAGTTTGTTCATAGTGTAAAATAACGAGGTGTTAGTGGACTATTTTGGTTGATAGTGGTAGGGTATCAAATTTGTCTTTTACATGGTAATAGTTTGTAAAATGGTGTAATAATAGTTTATAAGATACGTGGTAAAATATGGAGTGCAAAGGGCGACTGTTGGAACATCTAGTTGATATGAGATTGTACACCAATTCAAGGTTCGTAGGAAAGTACTTATTAGAAGAGTGAGACATAGTAAGGATGTTCCTATTAATGGACGTTAGCTTAAACATGAAAAGGCCAGAATAAATCACGCCCCTCATAATATGATATCATAACATACAATATTGTTTTCATAACTTGATTCATTTGCTTACAAAACAATCAAATACAAGATCTTTTATTACATCACAATTAGTACGCTAGATGTCTAACCACAACTGATACAGTAAAATCTAAGAACTACCCGATGCCCCATCCAAGCGGCGCTGTAGTGCTCGAACTGTCTCTGTCAACTCCTCAATCCTAGCATCTCTCTGTCTCTCCCCGCCTCCAATCTCTGAATGCTACGTCTGGCCATGTGGAGCTCTCCATCCTGTGTCTCAATGATGTCCTGCAAAATCCTAGATATATCCCCCTGGTCGTGGATATCCTGCCTCATGCTCTCCTGTCTCTCCCCCATATCTGTGATGAGGTCCCGCTGATCCTGGACCTCCTGCTCCATCGCCTCTACCCTGTCCCAAAGCTCAGCAATAATCTCTTGCGCCTCTTGGAGGCTAGTACCCATCATATCTAAAACCTCATCCATGGCTACTCTCCCCACTACGAGGTTCTCTACCTCCTCCTCAATACACTCGATACGCTCGAGTGAAACATCCTCCATGAAACTGAGTATGGCATCAAGACGATCCTCATGCCTAGAGAGTCTAGCTGCTAGCAGTGGAATAGTATGATGAATGGGCTCTCCCGTGACCGGAAGAACTCTAGCAGCAGCTGTAGATGAACTCTCTCCTAATTCCGCAGTACTCGGGGCACCCTCCTGTGCCCTCCAGCTACGGATCTCGACCAACAGAAATGACCAGCGGCGTGCATCAACCCTCCTACGGGGTTGAGCAGCGGCCTCAGCAACAGCCTCGACATACGGATCTGATGATGAAGGGCTAAAGAAACGTGCCTTGTTGCGGGGAGGCAAGGGGTCACTAGGCTCGGTCGAATGGGTGGGTGACGGGACTGGAGATGTCACCGGGACAGTAGTGGTCTGGTGATAAAAGACTGTAGGTGCTGGGGTGAATGGGTATGATCTAGTATCTGAGTCGAGCAGAGAGTCAGCTCTGACTGGTGGTGGTGATGGAATCATATAAGGGTGTGGCTGAGGTGATGGTGGTGATGATGGTGGTGTAGGTGATGCTGATACAGGTGATGGTGATGAGGATACTGGTGCTGGTGATGGTGGTATAACAACTGGTGGTGGTACCAATGGGGCTGAAGGTGCACGTGCTCGTTTCCGGGCAGTGTATTTCCTAGGTGGGCCCCTTTGGTAAGGCACATAAAGTTGCCCGAATGGTGCGGGCTCATAAGGCTGTAGAAATCTGACTACCCTACGCCGGCGAACCGGTGCAGGTGGTGGTGGTATAGGTGAAGCCAAGTCAGAAGAGTTGGACTCAGACGACTCGTTATCCGCCTCTGTCCCAGAGGAATGGTGAGTCAAAACTGGTGGTGGTGATGGGAGACAATCAACAGGTAAAAACTGCTGGGACTCCATGTACTTATCCCATGTCAGGGGACCGTACACAGGTGAAGTCGGGTGACAAGGAGATGTAACAGTTGGGGTAGGAGCAACCTCACCCCTCGAAGGGCTCAGTCTCTCCGGACATGGTCTCGGGTAAAGTGGTGGTGTGGTCAACTGGCATGGTGGTATCGGTGTCAGCGTCAGACAAAATGATAATAGTAGTGGGTGGAGTAGCTGATGGTACTGGTGTCACTTGGGTCTCAACATCAGACAGAATGATGACGGGGATCGGGGAAGACATGGTACTGTAATATCCCAATAATAATAATAAGTGTAAGTCATTAATAATATAAACAAGCATTAATCATAATAACATTCGTAGGTGATAAAACTAATTCGTTATGCATAATCTGCCAAGCAAATCTCAATGCTATATTCTATAGTGATAAAATTCGTTCGTTATGCATAATCTGCCAAGCAAATCTCAATGCAAAGGTGTAGCGAAGTGGCACGGAGGGCATAGGGTGGTAAGGTTTAAAATGGTCCTTTTAGAAATCACGGTTATAGTCCAATGTTTTTAAAAAAGCATTTGGTTCTCTATAACCTGGGCTCTGATGCCAATCTGTAACACCCCGTAAAATTTTGGAAAGCAGCGGAAGACTTAAATGGGGTAATTACCAATTAGATCACAGTCGAAGCATAGATAATCGTTAAAAGTAGAATTTATATCATTCAATGAAAACTCAATATTCAGAGATTACACATTAGTTGCCAAAAGCATAAGTTTTCACAAAAGTGATGGTGAGTTTGAAAAGAATGATATAATTATTTGAAGTAAAGTGGGGTAGATTCCCCGTGCCCATGCCAACTCCGTGCTTTGAGATTCCTTAGTTACCTGAGATAAAACATGCTTAAAATGTCAACACGAAGGTTGAGTGAATCCACAGTGTTTAATTTGTAATAATTTGAACACAAGTCAAGTAGTAGTGAAATCAATGATATTGTGGTGTAATAAACGATTATATAAATATTGCCCTAAGCCTCATGACACACAAACGTTAACTTGTAGGGGTAATAATAGGTGTAATAAATATCCCCCATCACAGCAATGATGTGGGTGATAATGCCCTCGTCGTAGGAGTTTTGCCAGACTCTTAATTCGAATAAAGTGCATTTGTCTATCAATCCGGCTAACACTATGGCTATCTATCCGACTAGTACAAATGGGTTGTCAACTTCCAATAGATCTATTCACAAAATTCGCGTTCACTCGCAAGTGATTAATGGTTCATGATATGAGGGACTTTTTTTGGCAGGGTGGTAACTTAGGCAATATTACTTAGCAATATCGATCAGGGAAGCATACAGAAAAATACTTGTGTTCAGGTTTATAGCATGTATCTCCCTACGGGATTTGAAAACATAGTAAAATGTGGGACTATGAACTCACCTTAGTGATACAGTAGTCAAGTAGTGATCAAGTGATGTAAGTGAATAGCTCCGACTTGCGACCTAGAGTAATATGATAAATTTAGATTCGTTGTTCTAGGTTTCGATGTAAAATGATGAGCGCGAAGGTCTTTAGGTGTGAGAGTGTCGGGTTTGTGTATTAAAATAGGCAAAATCCAAGAAAAGTCTTAATATGGATATAGTTGTTATTTACAAAAAGTCTTTCGAATAAAACTTGCTCGTATAAGTTGTTAGTTATAGTAAACATTAGTAAAAATATTTATTTTAAATATTTTTAGCTATTATAAAGTTATTTAAGAAAAATAAATGTGCATTAGTCACTAGTATGGATTCACATGGTATTTACAAATGGAATAAAGATATAATGTTTCTCAAAAATATAATTAGTTACAACACTTACCCTTAACTTTACAAAATTACATTTTTAATCCGAAGTTTAACATATTTATAATTTTAGTCAAAATCCTCAAGTTGTACCTTTTCACCTTAAACTTTCTGTTTTTGACAGTTTGTACCCCTAAGTTTTATACAAAGTTTTAAATTTCAGATTCGACCCAATAGTTTGACAGATTTTACATTTTTGACCCCTTAACGAAATATTTTGCAGTTTTAGTCCAAACTTTAGTTTTTGAAAAAGTTAACTTTCTTTCTTAAAAATGTTGTCATTTCATTACATAAAAGCTTCACGTAATTAGTTTTTCATTTCAAGGTTATATATTGAATTTGGTTCTGCCATTTCGAAAATTCCATAAGAGAAAAGATCATGGGCTCGTTAGCCCATTAAGCCCAAAAACAGATTTTTAGACAATTAAGGAGGTGTGCGACTGAGCTTAGGATTTGGTCAATTCAAGATTGCGTTCGACATTATATTTCTTGCATGTTTCGCCAATTTGATTTACCGTAGTATAAAGATTCGTGTGGTAGCAAAATAGATATAGGTCGTACGTTAAAATAAAAAGTTATCGAGGTGTTTCTAAGGCACCTAACGAGTTCTTCACATGACATAGGCTTTAGTTTCTTTCATTAATTTCGACAATGAATAAATGTACGAATGAGAAAAAGGAGTGAACAAGTAAGAGTGAGACAAGGAAAAACTTACAACACCTAAGAAGGTGGTGAAGAGTTCGAATGAGATGGGTGCGAGAGAACAAGGAGACGAGCAACGACTTGGAACCCCTTTGTGTGTGATAACCCACGATCCAAAGTATTTACCCTCAACTTTGGAACTTGTAATGTAACCCAAATAAGTTTGCTCCCTTCTCTTCTTTAGCTCGACAGTAACCCAAAGGAACAAGTGAAATGTTGGTTTTAAGTGTGTTTGTGTAGAACCTAAGACCTTGATAGATCTTTGAGCGCTCGTGGATCGTTAGTAATGTTTATGTAATCACAAACACACTAATAGAAAGTCTCTAATACTTGTATTCTAAAGCGGAAATTAAACACAAGTAAGAACACGAATAACTAAGAACACTTTGATCCTCTATGGATCTTTTATTAAACTAAAACTTGTTTTTCTTAACTCGTACATCATACATAATAACGTGTTCCTTTTATAGATAAGGAACCCTAAATCCGTTTCACTAGAAACCCTAAACCGTTTCACAAGAAACGTATATCTAAAAACTAATAGAAAATATGCTATATAATTTCCTAATAAAACTCGTGCATATCCAAACTAATAACAAAGTACGCTGAATATCTATATCAGCAGAAACAAACTACGCAGAATCTCTACTTCCGCAGAAACACTTCTTCAGCAGAATCCAACACTTCAGCAGATTCCATCAGCAGTAACCGTCAGTAGAATTCTTCCTTAGCAGAATTCCCAACAATCCTCCCCTAATCTTGATAGATCTCTAACACTTCAGAATAAGAGGATTGAATTCGAACATCATCAGCAAAGAATCAAAGGAACCACATCTCTATGAATGGCAAAACTTTAAACTTCAGGTCTTTGCAGCAACAAATGACATAATGTACATCAAAACAGTTTAGTTTCAGACTATTCTCATCACATCCAGGTGTGTAAACTCCTGTGAGAGGTGAATCATTGAAAATAATGGATTTGATGTCTCTTTACCAATAGCCATCACTACTGGAGTAGCCAAATGTTTAAGTTCGAAAACTATGGTACACTGATAACCATATGATTTTTAGCAAATCATCAGCTATAAACGGATTTGAGATGTCTTTACCTGTAGCCGTTTGCTCAGGACTAGCCAATTTTTTTTGGTTTCAACTGAACCTTGGTGAATTGAATACCAAATATGGATACCAAATGTCTTTACCCCCACAAACCATACTTTTGTGGACTAGCCAATTCTTTGGATCCCATAAAGGGTTACATCCATGGTGAATTGAGAACCATTTCAACTCTTAGGAATAAACCATCGGTGAGTTGAAGTACCCTATAGCTTTGAGCAAGCTATTACAGCTATCAACAGATTTGATGTGTCTTTACCAAAGCTGTACCCTTTGGACTAGCCAACTCTTTGATGGACACAAGTCACATCTGGTGAGTTGATAACCATCAATAGAGTGATATACAACAAACCTGCAGAAAAGTTAGTACAAATATACAATTTTTTTTTTTTTTTTTTTTTTTTTTTTTTTTTTTTTTTTTTTTTTTTTTTTTTTTAACTAATGAAAAGAAGAAAATAAGAAATAAATGAAATAAAGAAAAATAAGATACAAAAATAATACACAATACCAGAATCAAGTAGAAGCTTTGTGGTGCAGAAGCTTGGACTTGATTAACCCAACCAGCTGTGCAGCATGAGTCTCATCATTAGCCACTGGATCAGGAGGAACTTCCAATTTTCTTCTAAGCATACGTTTCATCAGAGGAATGGACCAAGGATAATGCTGATCAGAAAACATACATACCCTAATGCCAGACTTTGTTTCAACAACATGCACATTAGGCATAGGGTAAAACCTCCAAGTATCAACCCTCCATTTGTGTGAATTCTCCCAGATTGAGTAGCCTTTTCCATTAGGAGAGTGAGAATCAAACAGAACTTGCAGATCTCCCAATAAGTACAAACCAGCCCCTTGTGGTGTATGAGAGGCATAGTACTCTGTGACCATTCCATAGAGAGTATGCAAATCTTGCCTATAGATGGTGTTTATCTGTCCATCTGTCAATGTCCATTTGACCAACACATTGTAAGAACCTTCAGGAAATGTCTCAGAAGAACCCACTTTGATAAAGGTTGTATCAGCAGCATTGAGATCCATATGCTTAGAAGAACTCCCCTTTTTAGACTTATGTGCTCTAGAAATCTGCTCTCTAGCTAACCTCACAGATCTTCTGATAGCAATTTGTCTGCTGTGTGCCATCCTTTTCTTCCTTCTCCCAGGTATATATATCCCCAGAGGACTAACATTTTCAGATGCACCAGAAGCATCTTCAGGAGGAATGGAAGAAGTGGGAACAGAACCACCTTCTGCAAGCAACTTCTCAGTATCTTCTCTGGCCTTTCTAGCCTCAGCAGCTTCTAGTTCAGCTTTCCTCACCAAATCTGCATTGTAGTTGGAAATAAGTGATTCCTCTTGTTCAGCAGATGCAGAAGAAGGAATGGTAGCAGCCTTGGTAGAGGTGTCAGTAGATTGATTGCCTTCAGGAGTTGCCTCAGCAGAAACAGCTTGAGGGAGCAGCTGGTCTTTATCACCAGAAGATGAAGTACCAAGCTCAGCTGTTTTGATCCTTTTAGCTTCGGAAGCATCTATACTTGCACTAGGCCTCTTCAATTGAGTTTGAGGTGAGTGAATAGCCTTCATAATCTGATTATATATTTGATGCAAATCAGATTCAGATAAGGCCCAGACTTGCTTCTTGGTCAAAGCAGAGTTATATACAGAAGTATATTGATGATAAACCACATTCCTCATATAATTCTTGGTTTGTGCCTCAGTCTGGGTTTTAGCTCTCTTAGCTTTGGCCTTCTGTGTAGCAATGGCCTTTCTCCTTTCTGCTGTAGCTTTCTTCCTCTGTTGACCAAGAGCTACCATTTGTGCAGCAAAGTTTTACTATCAAAATCAGCTCCTAAGATGCTTTGGGCCAAAGTAGGATTGGAAGCAGCTTGTTGAGTATAAGAATCCCATTGTGCATCAGTAAAATGAACTGATTGCTCATCTAGTTCTCTTTGCCTTTCTGGAGGCAAATCTGCAGTAAACTGAGCTGTCATCTTTTGTGCCAAAGCTTGACTCTTCATCATATCCTCATACTCTTTAACCAGTCTAGCTTGCTCCTTCCTTTCTTTGTCACTCACAAGATCTGTACCAAGATCTTCATCAATCATCACTCCTTGCTCATTGCCAGAGATGTCAACACTAGGAACTCTGTCAATATTTTCAGAAGAAACACCAACAGAAGCATCAGCAGAAACATGTTGAGTGGTAGATTCAACATGTGGAGTAGAAATCTTAGCATCAGGATTCAAGACAAAAGATCTCCCAGCAACAAACACCTCAGCAGAAACTTCAGAAGGTGTGACATCAGCAGAAGCCATATCAGTCATTGATTCATCTGCCTGAACATGATCACCATCACCTCGGTCATGAACAACCTTCAAACTTGGCATCTTAGAATCCTTGCTCAAATACTGTCTTCTCCTCTTTCTATAGAACTGTATCTGCTCTTTTTGTTGTGATGATTCAGCAGCTTTGGGTGAAGAAGTATGAGTCTGTTGAGCAGCTTCAGCCAATAAATCAAGATGATCCAAATAAATATCCTCCTGCTCTTCATCAGAGGCAAACACAAACTTTCTTTTCTTTTTCTGCCCAAGTTGATCTTCTAACTCCTGAACCCTCTTTTTCAACACCACAATCTCATCACCAAGTGAGGATTTGGTATCTGCAAGCTCCTTCTTCAACTTCTCAATTTCTTGATCATTCCTGTTGAGCAAATTATACAGAGAAGTGAGAGTAATAGGGTCCTCAGCTCCACCAGCAGATTTCTCAGTGGTAAAGGGAGCTTCATTGGGCCTTTCAGAAGAAACATGTATATGCTCAAAAGTAGGAGTGCTTTCATCAATTGGTTCTCTAAAAGGGCTAGGAGTGGACAGTCTGGTAGTCTCATATTCAAGAGGTGTAGACACATGAGTGTCAAGAGACTGAAGTGTCTCCTCAACCTCAGGAACAAGCTCATCAGGAGCTTCATGAGTTTGTGATGGAATAGGACTGGGTGAAACATGTACAGGTGAAGGTGCAGGTTGGTCAGGAGAAACAATGGGTGCTTCAGCAGTTGTGGATGGACCCTCATCCCTTTCCACTGATGGATTACCATCAGCAGTAACACTTGGAATTGATGGAGTACCATCATCAGCAGCATTGGGAGATGGTGGAGCATCAGCAGCATTACCCTCATCAGCATTATCATTGCCATGTGGCAACATAGCTGGTAGCAGAGGGTGATGTTCCCCAACATAGTGAGTTTTCATTGAAGCAAACAACTTAGCACTAAGGGCTCCTATGGGATAATGGCCTCTATCTTGGGTGTTTATGTCTAAAATTATTTGAAGAAACCTAGGGTACATGAGAAACTTATGCTTTTTCTTTTGAATATTTTCAACCATATTATCAAAAATAAACTTAGAGAAATTATAAGTTAAACCCTGTGATAGACATACTATACCACAACCCAATTGGGTAGAGAATTGATCCCATCCTCCAGACTTGTTGCTAATGCACTGAAGCAATGTGTGCACCAAAAACCTCCACTTAGGGCAAAACTTGTTCTTGAGCCACATAACTGTATCCATACTTTGATAACCAGCAGCTCTCAGCCCATCAAGTATCTCACCAGTGTTGGTGTGATAGACACCACCTTCATCAGCCAACTGCAATCTTGTCCTAATCAATGACTCAGTCACCACATACTCTGCTCCATCAATCATTGCTACAATCTCTGTATCAGAACGTTTCTCAGCAGATGCCCAAAATTGCTTGACCAAAGATTCGTGTACTACATCTGGATAATGAGTCAGTGCAAAGTGAATCTTGGAACGCTTCAAGAAATCCACCATAGGTTCATACATTTCATGTCCCTTTGCTTTTCCCAGAAAAGCAACTTTGTTATGATCCTTCTTAAATTGTAGAGCCTCCATTGAAGAACTTATGAGAGATAGGGTATGAATTAAGTGAATGGAAAATGGGTTTAAATTTGTCGAAGAGAGAATCAGTTGATTTTGGGCGAAGATTATATGAAGTAGGTTATAAATAGAAGTTACCCAATTATGGTCAAAATTTATCGGAACTAATTGTTGACCGTATCTGACGTGTAAAGTAACTTCAACATTCAAAATTAACTCTTCAGCAGAAATGACGGTCAATCTGCTGAAGTGAGAAGTCAATCAGCAAAATCAACTCAAGAGTAATAATATCTTCAGTAAAGATCTTGAGTTTTACTTTTCCACCCAACTCGCATTAATTACCATCAACCCTTGACTTCGACTATAAAATAACCCCAAATCTCAATCCGCACATATCAATTAACCCCAATTTACCATCAAACCCTCATTCAACCAAGATCAATCATCAACAACATGAACAACCAGCCAGAAGTAGTTGATCTCACCTCTGAGTCATCAACAGACTCAGGAGATAACATTCTCCAATCACCACCAACACACCAAGCCTCCCAATCATCCTCACAGCCTTCCCATAGAAGGTATGGTCTTACCACAAAACAAGCCCGTAAGATAAAACATGATGTGGGCTCATCAAGCAGACCAAACAACCCACCCAAAACGCCATCATCATCATCATCATCTGAGGATAGTCGTCCGTTATTTCGATACCCCTATCAGGATGAACCTCGTCCTTTGAAGTCCCTCTTTCTCCCTTCATCTGAAGATGATAGTGTGGTGAATCCAAGTGATTCACCTAGGGGCTCTGATGACTCCACAGAGCGTCTAGAGCCAATCTTCAATAGATTGGTGAGAGAGGAAGAGGAGAGGGAAGCAGCAACAGCCAGGGAAGAGAATCCCCAACCTTCACAACCCCAACCTAGGCTACACACCAGAAATCCACCACTCCCAGTGACAAGGGAGGTGGTTATTGGTCTTCCTGCTCCAAGGTCTGGTGTTTCATACCACAGAGACAAAGGAAAGGGCAAGGGTGCAGAGGTGACCGGTAAAGGAAAGGGTAAAATGGAGTAGGTGATGATGAGATGTTGCCAAGGACCAAAGATATAAAACTAGGTTCTTCAGCATCTTCATTCCTGGTCATGCATCTCCAACAACTTTTGAAACCATGATGATAGGATCTAGAGTCTGTGTAGGTTATCTTGTATAGGAATGGTCTTTTATTTCAATTTGAAGTTGTTTGTATGCTGTAATTTCTTTTGAATGAATGAACAACTTCTCTTTTATCTTTCAATGATTATCACTTGAACTGTGCTTCAGCACTTCCATTCAGCAGAAACAATCTTTAAGCTTACTTGACCATTTCCCATTTAACCAATCTTTAAGCTTACATCAAGGCATTCTGCAAAACAGACACATAAAACAAACCAATCCATACACAACTTAAAGTACATTAGCTAGTTAGTGTGTTAGCAAATAGCAAACATAATCTACAAAATAAATTTTACAACAACAATCCTCCCCTGAGGCATATGCCTCCCCTGAGGCCTATGCCTCCCCTCAAACTTAGCATTTAAGGGTTAACCATCCCAATATGGACAACTAAGTGTTGAAACCTAGGTCCATCAAAAGCCTTAGTCAATAAATCTGCCACATTATCATCTGTGTGAATCTTAACCACCTTAATCAAATGTTTTTCATATGCATCTCTTATAAAATGATGCCTGATTTCAATATGTTTTGTTCGATTATGAAAAACTGGATTTTTGACAATGCAAATGGTACTTTGATTATCAATGAAGATTGTGGTGTTCATAAAATTAAACCCATAATCCAATAATTGATTTTGTATCCAAAGAACCTGTCCACAACAATTGGCAGCAGCAACATACTCTGCTTCAGTAGATGAGGTAGCAACAATAGTTTGTTTCTTGCATTGCCAAGAAATCAATCTTCTTCCAAGAAATTGGCAACCTCCAGTTGTGGATCTCCTATCCAGATTTGCACCAGCATAATCACTATCACTATATGCTTCCAACTTAAAAGGAGACTCTTTTGGGTACCAAAGACCTAAGTTAGGTTGGCCTTTGAGGTACTTGAAGATCTTTTTGACTGCATTCAAATGGGAAGTGAGTGGAGTGACCTGATGTCTAGAACAAGCACTCACAGCAAATTTAATGTCAGGCCTTGAAGCTGTCAAATACATCAATCACCCAATCATGGATCTGTATAGGTGAACATTAACTGCAGGATCTGGTTCAAGATTGTTCTTTGGTTTTGGAGCTTCATAAGGTGTAGTGGCAGTTCTGACATTTTCCATATCAAACTTCTTCAAGATATCTTTCACATATTTATCCTGACTGATAAAGATACCATCTTGTTTCTGCTGAACTTGTAGACCCAAAAAGAAAGTAAGCTCCCCCATAGCACTCATCTGAAACTCTCCCGAGGCTCTGATACCACTTGTAGAACCTAAGACCTTGATAGATCTTTGAGCGCTCGTGGATCGTTAGTAATGTTTATGTAATCACAAACACACTAATAGAAAGTCTCTAATACTTGTATTCTAAAGCGAAAATTAAACACAAGTAAGAACACGAATAACTAAGAACACTTTGATCCTCTATGGATCTTTTATTAAACTAAAACTTGTTTTTCTTAACTCGTACATCATACATAATAACGTGTTCCTTTTATAGATAAGGAACCCTAAATCCGTTTCACTAGAAACCCTAAACCGTTTCACAAGAAACGTATATCTAAAAACTAATAGAAAATATGTTATATAATTTCCTAATAAAACTCGTGCATATCCAAACTAATAACAAAGTACGCTGAATATCTATATCAGCAGAAACCAACTACGCAGAATCTCTACTTCCGCAGAAATACTTCTTCAGCAGAATCCAACACTTCAGCAGATTCCATCAGCAGTAACCATCAGTAGAATTCTTCCTTAGCATAATTCCCAACAGTTTGCTTAGATGAGAGCAAAAGGTGAGAAATGAAGATCCTTTTATAGGCGAAATGGGTATGGTTTTAGAAGTATTTTAATCTTCTTTTGCATGGTTTCAATGTGAAAAAGATGAAGCATTCTTTGGTCAAATCGACTGGAACATAGAGGTGTGAGGTCTCGTCGATGTTTGTGGGCGGCTTGCATTCCTCACACATTACACGAGGTGCTACAATTTGATGGTTCAACCATGCTATGTACTAGTATTGAATAAAATAAGGAAAAGAGGGATGGACTTGCAACATGTTGGAGGTATGGAGGCATAAGATCCTTTAGTTAAACATAGTTCAAAAAGGAGGTGTGGGTTTTAGTATTGTTTATGTGTTAGACTTGACTTTTAGGGTGTCTTGACTTGTTTGGATGGTCTTATACGCAAGCAGGAAAGCAATGAACAAAAGGAGAATGCATTGTGCTTCTTTGGTTGTGTCTAGTCGTATGGCAGCAAACCAAAAAGGAAAAGAGTAACAAAACTTTGCAATATGTGTATTAGGAGATTAAATGGAATGGTGGGCTGTGTTGGTGGGTTAGCTCGGCCCAACTGAAAAACAAAGGAAATAATACAATGGGGTGGGCTTGATGTGGTGCTCGGCCCAAAGAAGAGGAGAAGAAAAGAAAGAGGATTTAGTCCGGTTTGATTAGTCTCGGTGTTTTATTTTTAGAGTCGGTGCACAAGTGAGCTATTCGTAGTGTATTTCGAAATCATTCGGGTGACTTGGTGATTGTTGCTTGATATATATATATATATATATATATATATATATATATATATATATATATATATATATATATATATATATATATATATATATATATATATATATATATATATATATATATATATATATATATATAAAGGTTATTTAACAATAATTAGGAATTATTCGGTGATTAACATTATTAATGACGAGGGATTTTTACGAGGTATTACATCCACCAAGTAGGAATACCCAGCCACTAGTAGACGAATTGTCTTCAGTGTTACTGATCCAACTTGCATTAGTGTACCCTTCTAATACAGAAGGATAACCAGTATATGAGAGACTATAATCCATAGTTCTCTTCAAATACTTCAGTTCCCTCTGAATTGCTTGCCAATGATGAGCACTAGGATTACTAGTATACCTGCTCAATTTTCCCACAGCAAATGCAATGTCAGGTCTAGTACAAGTCATGGCATACATTAAGCAGCCAATCACCCTAGAATACTCAAGTTGAGATACAGCCTTACCAGTATTAAGCAAGAGCTTCTCACTTGTATCCATAAGAGTACTCACTGGAGTACAATCAAAGTAATTAAATTTCCTCAACACTTTCTCAATATAATGAGACTGAGAGATAGAAATTTTGCTACTTTCATGTTTAATCCTTATACCAAGGATAACATCAGCCTCCCCCATATCCTTCATGGAGAACCTTGATGACAAAAATTCCTTTATTAGGTCAACTTGATTTTGGTCAGTCCCAAAGATCAACATGTCATCAACATATAGACAAATGATGACTCCTTTACCAGATTCATCAAATTTGCTATATACACATTTGTCAGACTGGTTAAGTGAATAACCACTAGACAAAACCACTTCATCAAATTTTTGATGCCATTTCTTAGGTGCATGTTTTAGTCCATACAAGGACTTAATCAGTTTGCACACCTTCTTTTCATTGCCAGGCATGATGAAGCCTTGAGGTTGGTTCATGTAAACCTCCTCATCCAATTCACCATTCAAGAAAGCTGTCTTCACATCCATCTGATGTATAATCAGATTGTGAATAGATGCTAAGGCATCCATCTGATGTATAATCAGATTGTGAATAGATGCTAAGGCAATCAACAATCTTATGGTACTGATACGAGCCACAGGGGCATAAGTATCAAAGTAGTATATTCCTGACTTTTGTTTAAAGCCTTGAATGACTAGTCTAGCCTTGAACTTTTCAACAGTTCCGTCTACCTTCATTTTCTTTTTGAAAATCCATTTGCAGCCTAGAGGCTTGCAACCAGGTGGTAGATCAGCCAACACCCAAGTGTTGTTGCCCATGATGGAGTCCATTTCATCATTCATTGCTTCTTTCCAGAAAGCAACATCTTGGGACTTCATTGCTTCATCAAATGTTTTGGGATCATCCTCAACATTAAAGCAATATGAGTGTTGGTCAGAGACCTCATCCCTTGTTCCTTCAATTAAATACAATTGAAACTCAGGTCCAAATGATTTTGGAGTCCTGACCCTTGTGCTCCTTCTGAGCTCAGGTTCAGGTTGTTGTTCCACAACCTCATCAGGAACCTCATCAGAGATTTCTGACACACCAACATCATTAGTTCCATTAGGAATCATCTGACTTGGTCTAGGGACTGATGAGAATCTATTTTAATCAAAGATTGCATCCCTTGATCCAATTATAGAGTTAATTGAAACAGATTCATTAGGTTCAATAACATAGAACCTATAAGCCTTGGAATGCTCAGCATATCCAAGAAAGATGCATTCAATGCCTCTTTCACCCAAAGTCTTTAGCTTTGGATCAGGGAGTCTTACAACAGCCCTACAACCCCAAACCTTGAGATAATTCAGGTTGGGTTTCCTTTTAGTCCAGAGTTCATAAGGGGTTGTCTTGTTCCTTTTGTTGGGAACCCTATTTAGTAAATAGCAAGCTGTTAACATAGCTTCACCCCAGAACCCTTGACTCAGCCCAGAATAGGACAACATGGAATTAACCATTTCCTTCAGCACTCGGTTTTTCCTTTCAGAAATACCATTTTGTTGAGGAGTATAGGGGGCAGTCGTTTCATGGATTATACCAATAGACTGAAAATACAGAGTATCCATGTACTCACCTCCCCTATCAGTCCTTAATCTCTTGATCAGGGACTCTTGTTGCAATTCAACCTCAGTTTTAAATACTTTAAATTTATCTAATGCTTCATCCTTAGTATGCAATAGATAAACATAACAATACCTAGAAGCATCATCAATAAAAGTCACAAAGTATTTCTTATTCCCCAAAGAGGGAGTAGCATGTAAATCACATAAGTCACTATGAATCAGTTCCAACACATTAGTTTCACGTTTTACACTTTGAAATGGTTTCTTAGTTATCTTGTTCATCATACAAGTTTTACACTTTTCAGTGTCCATGTCAAATGCTGAGACATATCTTGCATCCTTTTAAAGTGTACATGGCCAAGTCTAGCATGCCAAAGGGTTGAATCATATAACTTAGATGTCGACATAAAAGCAGAATCAACCATATCATGAACAATATTAAGTCTAAACATCTGATTACATAAATAACCAAAACCAATAAACACACCATGTTTAGATAAAACAAATTTATCAGATTCAATAACTTGTTTGTAACCACAATTATTCAAAATACTACTAGAAACCAAGTTCTTCCTAATATCAGGAACATGTAAAACATTAAACAAAGAAACAATCTTTCCAGAACTAAACTTCAAATCAACACATCATCTTCCATGCACCAGGGCTGTTGACTCATTTCCCATATGAAGAATAGAACCGTCATTCATTGACTCGTAGGTCTTGAACCAGCTTCTATCTTTACACACATGGATTGTTGCTCCAGATTCAACCCACCACGCAACATCATCATCCTGCACAAAGTACAATTCAGATATATATGTAACATAATAAATCTCAAAAGACTTATTAAATATATTTTGACCTTTCAGGGAATTGGTGTTACCATTCCCAGATCCACTTGTGCCTGATCCATTGGTTTTTTTTGCCAATCTTAACTCCTTTACAATCCTTCCTGAAGTGTCCAGTTTTACCACACTTCCAACAAGTAGCTTTTGACTTCTTGTTAGGATCAGTTTTGGTGTTATCCTGATGCTTACGTTTGCCCTTGTTGTCATTGTTCCTGGAGGAGTTGTTATGCTCCACCATATTGACAACTGATGGACCAGCAGCAGTGCTGCTCTTTGGCTTGTCACTTTCATGTGCCTTGAGTGATTCCTCAATGCGCAAATGACTGCCCAACTCAACCAGAGTTAATTCCTCCTTCTTATGATCTTTCCAAGAAGGAGGTAATTTATCGATGATACAAGAGACTGAAATAGCCTCATCCATGTTCATCTTGTGTTGTGTGAATCGACCAAGTATACTAAGAAGTTCATTGTATTGTTCCATGACAGGTCTAGAATCGACCATTTTGTAATTGTTAAAATTACTTACAAGGAACTTCTTACTTGATGCATCCTCAGCCATATATTTGGCTTCCAAGGAATCCCACAGTTCTTGAGAAGATTCAACATTTTGATAAATGTCAAAGAGAGTATCAGACATACCATTGAGGATTAATCCTCTGCAGACATAGTCATCATTCTCCCATTTGCTTCTGCTCCTCATCTGTTCCATCGTAGCATCATCCCCATGATCTTCAGGAGTAGGTGTGGTCAGAACATACGCCACATTCATGCTTGTCAACAAGAATTTCATCTTCTTCTGCCATCTTCTGAAATCGACACCTTCAAACTTTTCCAGTTTGGAAAAGTTAGCAGCCATATGCCTCATAGCAGCAACCATTGATTATCACTAAAATAGTTTCTATTGATTGTTGGTTGTTTTGTGTCGTTGTGTTCCCAGAACAGGGTTAAGATAATCAATCAAGGTACTGAATATTCACTTGAAATCGTGTAATCACTTTCCAATAGAAACTATTCGACCCTATGCCTGGGTTACACGAATATCTCTATGGGATAAGACCAAGTGATGTTCTTGTTTTTAGGCACAAATCAAGAACCAAATCGTATTTAAGTGTTTAGGGTTTGTATGTCGTATATATCCATACAGAAAAGTTATAATCTCTATTTATAATAGAGTTTACTCAAACCCTAGCCCATGGAATTATGTATAATTAACGGCCCATTAATTATACCATAATAGTTTCCATAATAGTAGGAGTCAGTGGTTATAACCAGCAGCAGAATCTCATGCCTAGCAGCAGACTCTGTCGCCTATCAGACCAGCAGCAACATTATTGAACTAGCAGTAGGAACAATAACACTAGCAGCAGAATTGTTCTGCATCAGCAGCAATAAAGGTAGCAGTAGAAACAGATAAAGCTAGCAGCAGAAATGATAATACTAGCAGCAGAATGATCTGCATCAGCAGCATCATCATTTATGCTAGCAGCAGAATGTCAAACCACATAATATGAGTCAGGGTAAACATTGACCTGATGGGTGTACACTCCGTACCTCCAAACCCATTACCAGGTGTGAATTAATCCCTCAAGTGCACTAAATTTTCCAACAATTAAGACAACCTAAATTAATTTAAATTTCAAAATGAGATTTGGAGGTTTCGATAATCTCATTTTATATTGTTGATTTGGGCTATATTTAATCTCTATCAGGTGAAATCGAATATATATTTTAGAACTTGGCTAAATTGATATCAAGATAACTTTATCTAATCTAAAAACCTTAAATTTCTTATTAATAAGTATAAATTTTTAATCTGCCCACGTTTATCAAAGCATACAAATTAACAGATAGGTAATTTTAATGAAATGTTTGTGCAGTAGAGGCTATAGATAAGGGTTCTTGAATGAGAAAACTATGGTGTAAACTATCGTTTATACTCAGTTGATCAAACTTAAACTAGCAAAAATGGAAATCGATGAAACATGTTGAACAAGTATTGTTCAGAAACTTCTGTATACTATACATTATGTGGCAAAATATCTTCCCTAGCTCTTGAATACATTCGTAGAAACTCCGGTTAGTAATTTGAAGGTTTTTGTACACCATTATTGTCCAACGTGGACTTTATTTAATATAATCAAGAAGGATTCGGTCCACTTCGATACAACCTCAGTGATTAAGAAAGTGAAATAGGGTGGCGCCTTACGCTTAGTTCTAATTAATGGAACGTAAATAACAATGACTTGATTTACTTTAAGTGTAGTAACTATAGTGCAACACTAATCCTGCATCTGAATGGGGTCAAGATATCGATGCCAGTGTATATGTGATGGCTGACGATTCATCAGTGTAAAGATTTGAGTATTATTTTAACATCGTTCACAGTTGTAGTGCGTTTTGTTCATATGTTGCCAATGCAAAGAAGTGTACGTGCTGCCGAAAATCCTAATGTGATGGTGAAACTTGCTATATTTACCTATATGATTTGATGTTATTCTTCAGTTCTTTGTTGACTTGGAATCCCATAATCTAATCTACAGAGACTTGACGTTTCCATACCAGGATGTGGCGTGGCGTGGATAAATTTTGACACACTCTAGAAAAACGCACTTTCTGTACATATATTATCTTAACAACAATATTTATGCAATGGATTCCCTATCTATGGTTCCGGGTGGGTGGAATTTTCTTCTTTGACTTTTTAATAAAGAGCGTCGTAACTTTGACTTAAGATCATGATCGCCACAGCTACTTAATTTACATAGCTGTTTGTTAAATGGACCAATTAGTTCAGTGACCTACAGTGTTTTTGGAAAATAGCCTTGCTTTTTATCAACTCAAAACCGTTAGCCCACAATCTCAAGATACAACGTCATGTTTGCTTTTTCTTTGTTTTAGTACCAGTAGACAAACTGAGGACGGTAAGGGTATTGGTCGAGCAGTACCGGCAGCAGCAAGCACGCAAGCAACAGTCAGCGGATCTTAAGATTTTGGTTGTTACTAAATCAAGTGTACTTATTATCAGAAACTGAAAGTGCTTAATACTCAAAATTGAGCAGCATTAACACACAAACCTTGTTGTCCCAATTCTTGTCGAAATATAAGTTGCAAAGTATAATGATGAATAAGTATTATTTCTAACCATTCAAATCGAGTACATACAAACATACATATATGTTACCAATCGGCACAATCTAACCATTGTGTCCCTTGGTATTTTGTAACCATTTTTAACTAACTAACCAAATTAACTAACTAACCGAATTAACTACCATTCGGTTATAATCTATCTATTTAACAATATTGGTCCTTCATCTTTTGTTTAGAAGCAATGTGTCAAGATTACTTGACCACATTCTCCTCCTTAATCTTGATCGTTGCTTCGTCCTAAGTCTTGAACTCTGAGCATTTGTCGCATAGTCACGAACTTCAATCTTGGTAGAGCATTCGTTAGAATATCTGCTCTCTGTAGTTCTCCGCTGACATGTTCCACATTGATGTGCCCATTCTCTACGCATTCACGAATGAAATGATAGCGAATGTCGATGTGCTTGCTTCTTCCATGAAAAACTGGGTTCCTGACAAGTGCTATTGCTGAAATGTTATCCACCTTCAACGTTATCCTTTTTTCTTCCCATCCAGTTAATTCATTAAGTAGTCGCTTTAACCATAAGGCTTGACATGCTGCTCCAGTAGCCGCCATGAATTCTGATTCACATGATGAGAGCGCCACTGTTGGTTGCTTCTGAGTACACCAGGTAATAGGTGATTCTCCAAAATAAAATACTATCCCAGTAGTTCCTTTTCCTTGATCGGTGTTGATTCCATAACTACTGTCACTGTAACCTGTAATCTTGCAGCCGCCTTCTTTCTTGTATACTATGCCATGCTCCTTCGTTCCTTTGATGTACCGGATTACTTGCTTTACTGCCTTTAGGTGATGATCCTTCGAGTCTTGCATGAATCTGCTGAGTAGTCCGACTGAGTAACTAAGATTTGGTCTTGTATGTAGTAAGTACCTGAGACTTCCAATTAAGCTTCTGTAATAAGTTGCGTCAACTGAGTTTCCATCTTCCGCCTTGACCAACTTAGTACCGGGATCCATTGGTATCTTCGTATCATTACTGTCCGTCATACTTGTTTCTTTCAAGATCTTGTTAATATATCATGCCTGCTTGATTGTAATCTCTCCTCCTGTCTGTGTAACTTCTATCCCAAGGTAATAAGCTAACAATCCTAAGTCGCTCATTTCAAATTTATCTTCCATCTGGGATTTGAACAAATCTATTTCCTTCCTTGGAGTGCCCGTGATTATCAAATCATCTACATAAACTCCAACTATAAGTGTAGAAGTCTTGCTTCTCTTCGTGTAAACTGCTTGTTCGAGATTACATTTCTTAAAATCTAATGACTTTAATGTTTGATCAAGTTTCACATTCCAAGCTCGCGGTGCTTGTCTTAAGCCGTACAAAGCTTTAATGAGCTTGTAGACTTTCCCTGAATTTCCTTCTTGAATAAATCCTTCAGGCTGTGTAACATAAACTTCTTCCTTCAAATCTCCATGTAAAAATGCTGATTTTACATCTAAATGATGTACTTGCCATCCATGATATGTTGCCAATGCTAATATCAACCGAACCGTCTCTATCCTAGCAACTGGTTCAAATACTTCATCGAAGTCTATTCCTTGTTCTTGTACATATCCTTTTGCTACTAATGGTGCTTTGTATTTGCTGATCTTTCCTTTTGCATCTCTCTTTGTTTTGAAAACCCATTTAAGTCCTATTGCTTTCTGGTTTTCAGGAAAATCAGTAAGAGTCCATGTTTTATTTTTATTGATTGAATCCAATTCAATCTCCATGGCTTCAATCCATTTCTTATCCGTTGATGCCTCCTTGTAATTACGTGGTTCTTCTTCCGTAAGTAGTAAACTTGCAGTTTCAACTTTACGTGTATTTTGATAAATTTTCTTTATTTCTCTGAAACCTCGTACTGGTGGATCATCAATTCTCTGATTTGAGTTCTCAAGTGAACTAGTAGTAGCTTCTTCTTCTTCCTCTTCTGAGTGTGAGTTGTAAGTGTATGTAGGTGGGGTAATGGGTGAAGTTGGATCTGGATTTAGATCCTGTTCCTGATATATGTTATCAATATTTTCTGTGTTGACTGGTATAGGTTTTTCATTGTCAACTTCTTCTACCACAAAACTTCCCCAAAATGAGTCTTGTGTTCCTTCTTCTTCTTCATTCTTATCCCAATCCCACGGTTTCATTTCCATAAACTTTACATCCCTACTAACATGTTTCTTCTTTCCTATTGGATCATACAACCTACATGCTTTTGATCCTTCCTCTATACCTAAGTAAACCATTGGTATGCTTCTATCATCCAGCTTCTTTATTGAGGTATTGTTATCTTGGCATAAGCTGTACATCCAAATATTCTTAGGTTTTCCAGGTTTGGTTTTCTGTTGTAGAGTGCCTCATATGGAGTTTTATCTACCAGGGCTCTTGTAGGTACCCGGTTGAGTATATAAATTGCATTTTTAACTGCTTCCGCCCAAAAAGTTAAGGGTAACTTCATTGCTTTCATCATACTCCTCGTAGTTGATAATACTGTCTTATTTCTTCTCTCCACTACTCCATTTTGTTGTGGTGAGTAAGGTGCTGTCAACTGTCGTGCTATTCCATTTTCCTTACAGTACTTGGTGAATTCATTAGATGTAAATTCACCTCCTCTATCTGTTCTTAGCATCCTCAATTTCATTCTCATCTCCATTTCTATCTTCTGTCTAAATTCCTTGAAAGTACTAAATGCCTGATCTTTTGACGTCAGAAAATAGGCCCACATGAAACGTGTACAATCGTCCACGAACAAGAATATGAGTTTCTTGCCAGAGTGTGTTGCTGGACTTATAGGACCACAGAGGTCTCCATATACTAAGTCCAACGGGTTCTTTGATCTGAATTTAGCTTGATTTGGAAATGGTGTTCTACTGTGTTTTCCTAATAAACATGCATCACAAATCTGCCCTGCATGGTTTATTCTTGGTATTCCTTCTACTAGACCCTTCCTAGTCATCTTGTTGATATCTTCAAAGTTCAGATGACCTAATCTAGCGTGCCATAACCATGCTTGGTTATCTACATTTGCTAAGAGACATATAGGTGCTTCTATCTGTAGTTTAATACTGTAAAGTCGATTCTTAGATCTTTCTACCTTCATCAACAACTTCTTGCTCCTATCATACAAAGTCAATTTGTTTCCGTCCATAATGACCTTACAACCTATCTCCGTAAGTTGTCCTAGACTTAGTATATTGCTCTTGAGGTTTGGTATATAGTATACATCCGATACTATCTTCTGTTCTTGGTTTCTACAACCTAACAATATAGAGCCTCTACCCTTTATCTGTACATACGATCCATCTCCAAAGCCTACTCGTCCTGTTATGCTTTCGTCAATGTCTTTAAAATGACTCTTAGTTCCCGTCATATGGTTACTTGCACCATTGTCTAAATACCATATGCTTGCATCTGCTGAAGCATATTTTCCTGGTTGAATTTGGCCTTCATTCAGCAATACTTCCTCGTATTCTGTTTCGTGTGTAGTCATTAACAGTGATGGTTCATCGTCTTCTAAGATAAGGTTTGATTGTTCCTGAGTTGTCGATGTTCCTCTACAATCTTTCTTAAAATGTCCAAGTTTCTGACACTTAAAACATCGTACTTTACTCAAATCCCACTCACCTTTATTCCTATTTGAATTTCCTTTGTGATTTGAGTTCCCTTTTTGTGAGTTATTTCTGTTTCTATTATTCTGCCAGTTTCCTCGTGAAAAATTTGATCTACCTCCGCGTTTACTAAATCGCCTTCCTTTTCCCGAGTATTCGCCTTGTGTAAATAATAAATTTTCCTGGCTTTCAACTTTTCCTCCTTTCTGGAGTTTTATCCTTTCCTCAAATGCCTTGAGTTTTCCCGTGATCTCATCTAAAGTGATATCGTCGAGATCATTTGATTGTTCTATGGATGCTATTATGTGAATGAACCTATCTGGTGTGGAATCTAATAGTTTTTGTAATAAAAGTGATTCATCCAAAGTTTTCCCTAATTCTTTTGCCTTAGTGGCATAGCCGTTTAGTTTAGCCGTAAATGCATCCACCGTGTCGTCTTCCTTCATTTGAAGTGTTTGAAACCCAATCATCAATGATTGTAACCGTGCTTGCTGCACTCTCTCTTCTCCAACGTGTCTCCTTTTTAACGATTCCCACAATTCCTTTGCCGTTTTACAACCCGCTACTTGTAAAATTACATCCTCGGACAACGCTTGATATAGGAAGGCAGTCGTTGCCTTGTCCTTCTTATCATCTACTTGCGTGTTTTCCTTAGATTCTATCGCTTCCCATAAACCGTGTGCTTCTAATATGACCTTAATTTGTATAGCCCAAACAGTGTAATTTGTGGTTTTCAATTTTGGGCATTGATATTGTGCGATTGGTGTTATGGGTTTTGGTGGCGTAGTACCATTTGCATCATCACCCGACATCTTAATTGTGTTTAATATCTTCACTTTCTAACGTGTGGGTTATCCTTACTATTATGGGAAATCCTAATACTATAGGGGTAATAATAGTTCTCGGGAATCCTAATAATACGGGATCAATAAATAATTCTCGGGATTTCCTAATAGTATGAAAATAAATCCTATACTATCCTAATATAATTGAAATCCAGAAATTTTGACTTGTGACCTCGTTGTTGTTCCCTTTGTCTTGCGTTAGTAATAACGTTTACCAACGACTCGTTGTTATTCCCAAGTTGGTTCCCTTGTTTCCTTGTCTCGTTGCTATTTTGTTTCCAACTCCAATTCGAACACAAAACAAATGGACCTTCGGCCTCCTTTTTTCTTTCGAATTTGTTTTGCTTCGAACAAAACCCACGGTTTTTTTTTACTTTTTGTTGTCGAATTGTTTTTTCTACCCAACGATCCAAAACAGAACCACGGCTTCCTTTTCTTGTTTGCTTCTTGTCGAATTCCTTTCTTTGAACCAAACAAAAAACGTCACAAGCCTCCTCTTTGTTGTTGTCGACTTGTTTTATATTCGACCAACCCAAAAAAAACTTCCTTTCTTTTCTTTGGTATACCACACGTCCTCACGTTGCTTCAAGTTTTCCTTGTGTGTTGTTCTTGATCTCGTCTCCACAACATTTCCCAAACGTTGTCTCTTCTTTATTTACTACGAAGTCCAAAAAATTTCCTACATACAAACTTGGTACTAACCTTAGTAACCTACACCGAAACAAACTATGTATTTGTTTCCGATTTTCATTGTTGTTGTCTTTTCCTTTGTGTCGTCCGACACGTATTCCACACTAAACCTTCCTTGAGTACTCCTTTGTCCTTCTTGTTACACGTATACGTTTCAATCTTTACCACAACAACGTTTCCCGCGTTATACCCCGCGTTTTTCTTCTACCTTGTGTTTTGTTATAACCGGTTTCGCAAAGCTTTCTCTCCCACTCGTTTTATGATCAAACGATGTGTATCTCTTTTCTTTTCCTGTGTCGCGTTAGCAGCAAACACAAAAGAAAACCTTCAGCGCTTATTACTCTTTGTTCCACGTTTCCTTGTGCACGACAAAGAGTTTCCTTCCTTCCCTTCGATGTCTCCAACGAAATTTTGTCCCACCAATGACGTTTGATGTATACGTTTGCAACTTCTACACAAATAGATCGTGCACTATCTTTTTGCGTCTACTTATTCAAACCGTTTTCTTCTTTGGAAGAAAAGAAAACAAATCGTTCCTACTGAAAACCAAGGATGTTCTCAGCGTGTATTTCTTCTTATGGCCTTCTTGTTCGAATTCTTGGTACCCTTCGAGTGTATATAGAACCTTGCTCTTGATGCCAATTGTTGTCCCAATTCTAGTCGAAATATAAGTTGCAAAGTATAATGATGAATAAGTATTATTTCTAACCATTCAAATCGAGTACATACAAACATATATATATATATATATATATATATATATATATATATATATATATATATATATATATATATATATATATATATGTTACCAATCGGCACAATCTAACCATTGTGTCCCTTGGTATTTTGTAACCGTTTTTAACTAACTAACCAAATTAACTAACTAACCGAATTAACTACCATTCGGTTGTAATCTATCTATTTAACAATATTGGTCCTTCATCTTTTGTTTAGAAGCAATGTGTCAAGATTACTTGACCACAAACCTGTCTACCATAGTCCATAATTATATAAGAATCTATTTATCTGCAGCTATTAGTAGTATGCCTTAAGTTCAGCTTCGTACAAAGGGGTGTGGAAAAGTATTATTCGGTGTGGTATGGCCATTGACGAGCAATTTATTCCGTTTTCAACTTCATTTCAGAAAAAAGCAGGGGGAATGGAGCAAGTACATAGTTTTGGAAGGATATTTGGCTTGGTACAGAGGGTTGTTTAAAGAATAGGTTCCCTCGTTTATTTGCTTTAGAATCAAACAAGGAATGTTTATTAAGCGATCATTCGAAGATTCATGGTGACGAATGGGCTGGTAACTGGAGTTGGCGTTGTCCGCCTCGTGGTAGGGGATTAGATGAGTTAAACGCATGCCACAAGTTCTTGGTTCCGTTTATGTTGATATGGACATGCCTGATGGTTGGATGTGGTCTTTAGACTCTAAAGGATCATTCACGGTCAAGAACTTGACTAAGCTGATCGATGGCAGATTCCTTGAGCCTTTCAAGTTAGGCCATAAATTTGAGTGGAACAATTGGGTCCCAAAGAAAGTAAACATTTGTGTTTTGAGGGCGGCTATAAATAAGCTTCCATCAAGACCGTTATTGGCATCAAGAGGGGTGAGCATTGTGTCTCAGATGTGTCCGTTATGTGATGAGGTGAGTGAAACTATCGATCATAGTATGTGCAGTTGTCATAAGGTCCGAACGATTTGTCGAAAGTGCTGGAGTTGGTGGTAAATCACAAGTCCCCTGGATATTCTCCATTGCTGATGCCATTGTTGAGGTGAAAATTTTAAGAGACGTTGATGTTAAGAGAAAGGTTGTGCAAGGGGTGTATTACATTTTAGTTTCGGCTATTTGGAATAGGCGGAATCAAATTGTCCATGCTCCCGAAGAGAGAAAGCAAGCTATGAGATCAGAAGATATCTTCGCTGAGGTTCAACGACTTTCTCTTACATGGATTTCTAATCGGTGCCGGATGATTGGGTTAGATCGGGAAATGTGAGTGTTGCGGCCATATGAGACATTCCAACATGTTTAGGTAGCTTGCGGCGTTAGGTTTAGATTGTGGCGTTCTTTCTTAGAACTCAATTTGGTTTTGTTTTGCTGTCTATGTTCTTCGTTTTGTGAATATATTTTCACGTATTTCTCATACAGTTAACACATGAAGCTATCTCGTCCATTGGACGGGTCATGAAGCTAGTAACTAGTAAAACATATTACCCACCGGATTTTCAATGTTCAAACATAAAGCACATGGGACCCGAAGCTAGTAACTAGTAAAACATAATACCCACCGGATTTTCAATGTTCAAACATAAAGCACATGAGTCCCACTGGTTTTGTGTGTGTCCTACTCGATGTGATTATCTAATATGTTGACAACAACAACAACAACAACAACAGACCCATTCCCGCCGGGCCAGGGTATGGGGGAGGTAGAATGTAGACAGATCCTACCCCTACCCCAAAGAAAACCCTGGAGTAGAGAGACTGCTTCCAAAGATACCTCCGGCAAGTGCATATGTGTGCGTGAGAGAGAAAAAGCAGGAAAGCAACCAAGAAAACGAAACAGGCAACGAGCATGCACAACAAGAAAACACATAAACAAAGCAGACATAAAAACACCAAAAGCAAAGAGCAAAGCACCAAGGAAAGCAGACAAACCTAAGGGGCAAAGCACGGGGCCTAAAGCTAAGGCAAAGGCGAAGCAACCAAACAAAGCAAAGCATGGCAACGCACGGGGCCTAAAGCTAAGGCAAAGCAACCAAACCCAGAAGCAAGAAAACACAAAAACAAGGCAGACACAAAACACAAAGAGCAACGCACCAAGAAAAGTGTGTCCTACTCGATGTGATTATCTAGTATGTTGAGAGTGTTATTCAACTCTTGTTTTGAAATCCGACCCCAAGCATCCTCGTGAGCTCATAGCAGGTGTACCTGAAACATAGATGAGTGTCTTTTGTCAACTAATCTACTCTGGTAGAAGATCAAGTAGATGAGTAATTGTTGCTACGGGTATGAGTGGGTTAAACGAGTCAGGGTGAAAACAAGTAATCTGTGGTTTACAAAAACTAACTTTTAGAATAAAATGATACAGGAGTTTTAAACTTTGGGCGACATTCACTTCTTTCCGTTTTAAAGTATTTTTTATTTTCCTTTGACCCGTTAGACAAATTCATAGCCCAAATCGACCCATTCATAACTAAATGGATCGCAATTGCCGCCTCTACATTGAAACCAAATGAACTATTTATCATAAATCAACAAGGTGAGAATAATATTGCACTTACCAATCCTCACATCCCGGGCTCCGGGGGTCAGAGTACCATTATCATCAACTATGGCAATTTGTTGACAGTAATGTGACACATCTCACATACTTTCTCAAAGTTGCTAGCTCCATGGTGACCTTTCCATAATAATGCAAACCTCACAAACATTTACCAATGATTAAAATAGCAGCCTAATCTACTTTTGCACTGGAACATTTAGTAGAAAAACAAGAACAGAAAGATATTAATAATAACAATAATAAAAGTTAATCTGACGATGGCGTCATACAACAATCTATAATATAACTGTATTTATTTTCCAAAAGGAAAATAAAACCCTAGCCAACAAGATACAATTCAGCAGCAGAGACACACACAAACAAATAAGCAGCAGAGAGGGACGTTGAACAACCAACTCCTTTCTCCTCCTTAGTACATTTATGAGTTTATGCATTTCAACACTTCCAAATACCAACAGACTTTTACACTTTTCAGCAACTTGGAGAGAAACTTCAGGGAAAATAACAGCCCGACAAGAAGAAGATACAGCCTCCTTCTCTAGGTCTTCTTGTGAATGCTTTTCTTGGTCTTGTGAAAGATGATTCTTCTTCTTCTTCGTCCTATTCCTCTTCGACTTTTTCTTCGTATTCATCTTCTTGTTTATCCCCTCTTCAGTTAAATATGTTGGACTTAATTGTATAAGTCTTGAGATAAATAGTTAAAGTATTAGTGTTAGAAATTGTAAATCAGAATAGTATATGTATGTATTCTGTAAAGTCTATAAACCGACCCATTGTGTTGGGCTGGGCTGATTAGAAATGGATATAAACGGTTATTTATTTTTAGGGTTATAACGTTTAGAAGCATTGTAACGTTTAGTTTTTAGGAATCGACATGTCTCTTGTTGTATCAGACATGTAGGCAGCGATTCATCTTGTATAAATAGAATAGGATTCTGTAAACATTAATCAACCCTTCAGTTTAATAAATATCAGTTATGAGGGTTCACCCAATCTCTCTTGTTTCATTTTTATTCATTCTTGTATGATAGTGGCATGATTGTTTGTTTGATCATTCGATCCTGGAGATATGGAGATATCGAGATTAAGACCTGTGCAACGATTCTACAGTGGCATCAGAGCCCAAGGTTAAAGATCCTGGAGGAACAAAAGAGACCTGTGAAAGAATGAAAGAAAGAAAGATTGCAAGATTACAAGTTTTGATTCAAGTTTTTTATCAAGAAGATCAAAAGACTTAGAAGGGAAGAGACACCAAGGATTGTTGGCGCAACAATTCTGAAGAAAAGAAGTACGTTTGCTATATGTTGTTGGTTATCAGAAAGAAAGAAGAAGGAATACCCGTTCACTTGTCGATTGGAGAAGTAAGAAGAACGAACAGGAATAGGTTCGAAAATTCAAGAACGAAGAGGAGAATTAAATTGGCCTGTTTTGATTGCTGTTCGAGAAAAGAAGAACCAATTGAAGGGGCTGCTGTGATTCTGAAAGTTTACAGGAAGCAAACTCGATTGGAGAGGAAAAGGAACGATTTTGTGGAAAGACAAGACAAGAAGAAAGACAAGCAAGAAGAGTCTTAACACTTTAATAAAGACGATGAATGAACCCTGTTATGAAGAACGGAAGAAAGCAAGAAACAAAGAACAAAAGAAAGCAAGAAACGAAGAACAGAAGAGAGCAAGAAACGAAGAACAGATTTTTGTGGAACAAACCTCCGTGGTACAAATCCTCCGTGGAACAAACCTTTGTGGTAAAAACCTTTGTGGTGTTAACCTGTGTGGTACGATCAAGAAAGCAAAAGGAAAACCTGTGTGGTACAAGCAAAACAAAGAAAGAAAAGAAAAAAGAAGGCAAGGTAAACGTAAGTAAGCACGTTTACAAGAAAGAAAGCGTAAGTAAGCACGCTTGAACAGAAAAGATACGTAAGTAATCACGTACCAGAAAGAAAGAGAGATAGAAGAAATTAAAGGCGTTGCCATGAAGAACGGTAGAACGCAGAGCAGGAGCATGAAGATTCAATGAAAAAAACTTAAACAATTAGGGGGGAATATGTTGGACTTAATTGTATAAGTCTTGAGATAAATACTTAAAGTTAGAAGATTAGTGTTAGAAATTGTAAATTAGAATAGTATATGTATGTATTCTGTAAAGTCTATAAACCGACCCATTGTGTTGGGCTGGGCTTATTAGAAATGGATATAAACGGTTATTTGGTTTTAGGGTTATAACGTTTAGAAGCATTGTAACGTTTAGTTTTTAGGAATCGACATGTCTCTTGTTGTATCAGACATGTAGGCAACGATTCATCTTGTATAAATAGAATAGGATTCTGTAAACATTAATCAACCCTTCAGTTTAATAAATATCAGTTATTGTTGGGAATAAAATGTTCAAAGTCAAAGAGCCTGCCAAAGATGTTGAAGAGCCTGCTAGTTGATTTTGAAGAATACAAAGATGTTCTACCAGTACCTTCTGGGTAGAAGGTACTGCTAGTTGATGAAGAGCCTGCCAAGCTTATGTCAAGTCGATTAGATATTTTGTAATAGATATTTAGTTGAATTATTAGTCTTTGTACATTGTTATACGTTATGTAGAAGTAGTTTAGTCTTCTGTGGTGTACAGAAGAATATTATCAGAGTTATACATTGGTAGTTGTATTTAATTGTAGGCGCTAATATAGTCAAAGTATAGTATTATATTAAACCACTTGAACAACTTGTAATAAGGGTCCTTATCTTATAAAAGGATACCTTAGTCACACTTCATGCATGCATCTTTCACAACTATTAACCAAAACCAAACTATCTCTCAAGTAACTTAGTTACTCAATTCACAAATCCTTTTACAATCTTAGATTCAAGATTACTTTGTAATCCCGGTGATATTTAGATCATCCGTATTATTTCATCAATAATATTGAATCGTTTTGTGTTAACCAAAGTTGTGTTCTTTGTTCATTGCATTCTCACGTTTACTTAAACTCACCACCTTGTGTTCTTTTAAGTGTGTTGTAGTAGATTCCGCATGCTAAACACATTCAATACATAAATATCTCAACGAACAAAACCGTTCCACAAGTGGTATCAGAGCCAGGTTTGATATTTACTAATTTAAAAGAACAATGGATGTTGAACATATTCAAACAAATGTTGCAGCTAAACTTCCATTACTTAAGCAAAATGAGTTTGAAATGTGGCGACTAAGGGTAGAACAATACTTTCAAGTGCAGGACTATGCACTTTGGGAGATCATTGAACAAGGCAACTCATTTAAACCCGGAATCACCACTACAACAGTAAATGATGCTCTTGTAACACGAATACAAGACCAACCATCAAATGCAGATGAAAGAATTCAGAAGAAAAATGATCTAAAGGCAAGGAGTATGTTACTGATGACTATTCCAAATGATCAGCTTCTGATCTTTAACAAATACAAAGATGCCAAAACCCTTTTTGAAGCAATTGTGGCTAGATTTGGTGGTAATGATGCTACCAAGAAAACACAGAAAACACTTCTCAAACAACAATTTGAGAACTTCACAGCCACAACCAATGAGTCTTTGGACAGTATGTTCAATAGACTTCAGAAGCTTTCAAGCCAGTTAGCCATCCATGAAGTGATGATAACTCAAGAAGACCTAAACTCTAAATTTCTTAGGAGTTTACCTTCAGAATGGTCTATGCATGTCATTGTTTGGAAGAACAAGTCAGATATTGACCAGATGAGTCTTAATGATCTCTACAACAATTTCAAAATAGTAGAGCATGAAGTAAAGAAGACTACTGGGTCAAGCTCAGGAAATATGACATTTGTTTCATCACCAAGCACCTCAAAGGTTGATAATGAAGAAAAAGGTGGCAGAGAAGAAGGTACTGCCAACACAACCTTTGGTACTGCTAGTACTTCTAGTAGTACCAAATCCATTTTAGATGAAACAATTGGGTGTGCTTTTCTTACATCTCAACACAATGGGTCCGTATTAACATTTGAAGATCTTCAAGAGATTCATCCTGATGATCTTGAAGAGATGGACATAAAGTGGCAACTTTCACTGTTGAGCATTAGAGCCAAGAAGTTGTTGATGAGGACTGGCAAGAAGATAATGATAAATGGAAATGAGCCTGCTGGCTATGATAAGTCAAAGGTGGAGTGTTACAACTGCCACATGAAAGGTCACTACTCTAGAGAGTGTAGAAGACCTAAGAAGCAGGATGACAAGGGTAGAGGGTTTGACAACAGGAATAAAGGAAGCTTTGAAAGCAAGAGTAAGGTTGTTGAAGTTGCTGAGCCAAAAGCAATGGTTGCTATTGATGGCATGGGTTTTGATTGGAGTTTCATGGGTGAAGATGAGTCAACTTCTGATGAATTGGCTTTGATGGCATTCTCCACTCCTGAGGTACAAACTATCAAATGTTCTAATAATTGTGAATTTCTTAAAGAATTAGAATTTATAAGAAAATCTTATGATGCACAAACATTAGAACTCAGAAAAACCCAACAAACATTATTTGACCATAAGTGTGGTATGGCCAAACTAGAAAAACAAATCATTCACTATAGAGAAAATGAACTCACTTTTTCTGATGCTAAAGCTGCTCTTAATAGACAAATATTTTTGAAAGATTCAGAAATAGAAATGTTAAGGACTGAGTGCACTAAAGTGACATTGGCTAGAGATAATATTCAACTGACTGTTACTAAATTGGAAATTGCTTCTGAGTGTACTAGGAGCATAGTAGAGAATCAGATGAATAAGAGAATAAAATCAGGGATAGGATACAATGAATGTCCACCTCCTTATAGAGGAATTCCTTGTCCTCCAGGATCAGATCTTGCTGCATCAGGTTTACATGAAATCATTAACAAACCATTGGCTAAACCTGTAGTGATAAGTGAACCTTCTGAGAGTGCTAAGAATGCCTCACTCTCCAAGGTGCTCACTGATAAGAGACCAGATGTCCTAATTATTGAAGATTGGGTATCTGATGATGATGAAGATGAGACTATTCCTATCAAAGGAATCAAAGTAGGACCAACCAGTCCTAAAAGAGTAGAAGTTAAGGCTAAGGCTAAAGCTGTTTTGAAAACAGTTGAAAGTTGTGAAAAATGTAATAACAAACCTAGGGGAAGCCAAAGAAATTGGAACAACCTTAAGTCACAACAACTAGGTGATGACTTTGTTATGTTCAATAAGGCTTGTTATTATTGTGGTAGCTTTAATCATCTTCATGCTTATTGTAATAAATGGGTTTCTAGGAGTAAATCAAAGTCTAAAACAAATGTTACTCACCCCAGAAAAAGTTTGTTAAGTCTAACACCACAAATGTTAAACATACTGTTAGACAAAATAAGCTTGTTATTGCAAAACCAACTGATAAGGGTACAAGAAACACTTTCAAATGTGTACCAAAAGTTGTGAATAGTCCTATTCAAAAGAAATCTGTGGTCAAAACACAAATTTGGACACCAAAAACCAAAGGTCCTGCTAGACCAAAAGGTCCTGCTAGACCAAATGGTACTGCCAAAATTGATATTACCAAAATTGGTACTGATAGACCAAAGACCACACAATGGATTAAAAGGGAAAGTGCTGTTAAGTCCTCAGCATGTTGGATTTGGAAACCAATCCAATCAAAAGGTGCATCAACAATCCTGAAAAGGTTTGATTTCATTGATGCAAGAGGCAAACCCAAGTCTGTCATGGCTTGGGTACCCCAAGGAAACTAATATGTTTATTCATGTGCAGGAACATTCATCTGATATTGGAGATCAAGGATATGTTGATAGTGGATGTTCAAGGCACATGACAGGCAACATGTCATTCCTCTCAGACTTCAAAACATTTGATGGAGGATATGTTACCTTTGGGGGAGGAATAAAAGGAAAGATCACCGGTAAAGGTACTATCAAAACCAGTAAACTAGATTTTGAAAATGTGTATTTTGTGAAAGAACTTCAGTTTAATCTTCTTAGTGTCTCACAAATGTGTGACAAAAAGAACAATGTTCTATTTACTGACAATGAATGTATGGTTCTTTCTTCTGATTTTAAGATGCCTGATGAGAGTCAGATCCTTCTTAAAATTCCAAAAAGGAACAATATGTACAGTGTCAATTTAAAGAACATTGATCCTAAGGAGAGTCTAACTTGTTTGGTAGCAAAAGCCTCATTGGATGAATCTATGCTTTGGCATAGAAGGCTTGGTCATGTAAACTTAAAAACAATGAACACTATTGCAAAATATGATTTAGTAAGAGGTTTACCCAAAAAGATTTTCCAAAACGACCAAACCTGTATTGACTGTCTAAAAGGCAAACAACATAGAGCTTCTTGTAAGCCCAAGACCCAAAACTCTATTTCTCAGGTTTTACATATGCTTCATATGGATCTCTTTGGTCCTACTAATGTGTGCAGCTTGAATGGAAAAAGATATTGTCTGGTTGTTACTGATGACTATAGCAGATTTTCATGGGTTTTCTTTTTAAGATCTAAACATGAAACTAGTGAGATACTTAAAACCTATATCACTGAGGTAGAAAACCAATCTGATAAGAAAGTCAAAGTCATCAGGTGTGACAATGGGACAGAGTTCAAGAATAGAGTTATGGATGACTTTTGCAAGGAAAAAGGCATAAAAAGAGAGTTTAGTGTAGCCAGAACACCTCAGCAAAATGGAGTAGCAGAAAGAAAGAATAGAACACTTATAGAGGCTGCTAGAACTATGTTAGTAGACTCTAAGTTGCCTATTTCATTTTGGGCTGAAGCAGTTGGTACTGCTTGTTATGTACAAAACAGGGTTCTTGTGACAAAGCCACATAGAAAGACTCCTTATGAACTTTTCTTTGGTAGAAAACCATCTTTAAGTTTTATGAGACCTTTTGGTTGTCATGTCACTATTCTCAATACCAAAGATCATTTAGGCAAATTTGATGGAAAAGCAGATGTTGGCTATTTGATAGGGTATTCCTTGCAGAGTAAGGCCTATAGAGTGTTTAACACTTGCACTAGGCTAGTAGAAGAGAATCTTCACATAGAGTTTCAAGAGAAACTAACAAATGTGAAAGGAATTAGACCAGATTGGATGTTTGATATTGATAGGCTTTCAGAATCTATGAATTATGTGCCTGTTACAGGTACAAATGCTAATGATAATGCAGGTTTTGAAGACAATGTTGAAACTCCTAAAGATCAAGATTACATCTGGATGCCAATTTGGAAAAGTTTGGATCTATCTTCAAGACAAGAAGAACCTTCAAACACAAGAAATGAAGGTACTGAAGAAGATCAAGGAACTCAGAATCAAGAGAATCAAGAAAGTGGTGCAAATGACAATGGTACTGCTAGTTCTTCAGATGGTCCTGCTAGTTCAAGTATTGATACTGCTGAGCCATTGAATGTTCAAATAGATGATTCTTTACAAGAAGAGGTGGGGATTAGCAATCTTCCATCTACCTATGAAGTTCCTAAAACACCCAACACTAGAATTCTCAAAGATCACACAACTGATGATGTGATTGGAAGCATAAATTCTGGTGTTAGAACAAGATCTCAAGTTGGTTTATCTCAAGTCTTGTCTTCAGATGAAGAAGGGTTAATCTCCTCTATTTATGAAGAAAAGAATAATGATATTTCCAATATATGCCTGTTTTCATGTTTTCTATCTCAGGCTGAACCCAAAAACATAAACAAAGCTTTAGATGATGCAAGTTGGGTGGAAGCAATGCAAGAAGAGCTTCTCCAATTCAAGATTCAGAAGGTTTGGATATTGGTTGATTTGCCCAAAGGTCATAGGGCAATTGGAACCAAATGGGTGTTCAGAAACAAGAAAGATGAAAGGGGTATAGTGATCAGAAACAAGGCTAGATTGGTAGCACAAGGATATACTCAAGAAGAAGGGGTAGATTATGAAGAATTGTTTGCTCCAGTTGCAAGACTTGAAGCAATTAGGCTTTTCTTGGCCTATGCTTCATTCATAGGCTTCACTGTCTATCAAATGGATGTTAAGAGTGCATTTTTATATGGTGAAATTGAAGAACCAGTATATGTGTCTCAACCTCCAGGCTTCATTGATGCAGAGTATCCAGACAAAGTTTACAAGGTTACCAAGGCTTTGTATGGCCTACACCAAGCTCCTAGGGCATGGTATGAAACATTGGCTTGTTTTCTACTAGAGAGTGGATTCCAAAGAGGCAGGATTGATCCAACTTTGTTCATCAAAAGAACAAAGAAAGACATCTTGCTAGTGCAGATTTATGTTGATGACATAATCTTTGGATCAACAAATCAAGACTTGTGTGTAGAATTTGAAAAACTTATGCATAGTAAGTTTGAAATGAGTTCCATGGGGGAACTTACTTTCTTTTTGGGTCTCCAAGTGAAACAATCCAAAGAAGGCATATTTATCAGCCAAGATAAGTATGTAGCAGAGATCCTAAGGAAATTTAATTTTGCTGATTCTAAGGTTGCAAGTACACCAATGGATCCAGACAAAGGGCTACTCAAGGATGCTGAAGGAGAAGATATGGATTTGCACAATTATAGATCTATGATTGGGTCTTTGATGTATCTTACATCATCAAGACCAGATATCATGTTCTCAGTATGTGTGTGTGCAAGGTTTCAAATACATCCCAAAATCTCTCATCTCACAGCAGTCAAAAGAATCTTTAGATATCTTAAGGGTCAACCTAGTTTGGGTCTTTGGTATCCAAGGGAATCATCTTTTGAATTGGTGGCTTATTCGGATAGTGACTATGCTGGTGCAACTCTAGACAGAAAATCCACAACTGGTGGATGTCAATTTCTTGGTTGCAGACTAATCTCTTGGCAATGCAAGAAACAAACAATGGTGGCCAACTCTACAACTGAAGCAGAATATGTTGCTGGTGCAAGTTGTTGTGGGCAAGTTCTTTGGATCCAAAATCAAATGTTTGACTATGGGTACAATTTTCTTAACACCATTATTTATATTGACAATAGCAGTACTATTTGTATCATTAAAAACCCAGTTCAACACTCAAAAACAAAACATATTGAAATCAGACACCATTTCATAAGGGATTGCAATGAGAAAAGGTTAATTCAAGTAGTTAAAATTGATTCTGAAAAGAAGTATGCAGACCTTCTCACCAAAGCTTTTGATTTAGGTAGATTCAAATATCTTGTAGGAGGTATTGGAATGATAAATCTTTGAAAAACATGTGTTTTTGTTCATAAAATTAACTGGTATTGGCTTTTAAACATGGTACTGCTAGTTAGTCAAAAGGTCCTGTTAGTTCATAATTGGTCCTGCTGATATAAAATTGCTATGTTTTGTTCATATAAATGCTTGAATGTTTAAAATGCTATAGATCAAGTGCTTTGCACTTTGTTCTTTTGGTTTGCAACTAACACATTTCAGGTTGATAACAAAACAAGATTTCTTCCAAACAAAAAGGGGCAACAAAAGTTATATTCATTTCAGGAGAGATAACAATCTCAGGGGAGGAATTAATAGCCCAGAATGGAAGAAAAACCAATTTATGAAAGGAAAGACAAGAGCATACAAGATGATGCAAAGTTGAAAAAGAGAGAGTTAGATCACATATCTAGAAGGGATGAATCATTTCTCAAGGAGAAAGTTCTATCTAGATCAAACTAAGGAAAGTTTCAACTCAAAGGCATGACACTAGATGATTTCACTTGTTGAACCAATCATCCAAGATACACAGCATCATTGCCTTTTTAAATTTCCTCCATCCAAGGAAATTGCACCATCTTTAGGCCATTATGGCTTTTGGTATTCAGCTCACCAAGTTTTTACAAACTTAAGAGTTGGCTAGTCCATAAGCAAATGGCTTTTGGTAAAGACAAATCAAATCCGTTGATGGTTGATAGTTTACCAAAAACTATATGGTTGTTAACTAACCATACTTAATTGTAAATAGTTAGCTAGTCCTTAAGCAAACGGCTTTTGGTAAAGACAACTCAAATCCGTTGATAGCTGGTAGTTTGCTAAAAACTATAAGGGATTTTTATAAAACTTTCAAAGGTACTGGTAGTTCAAAATTGGTACTGCTAGAGTAAAATGGTACTGCTAGATAGCCGTTGAGCCTATCAGAAAAAGTTTTAGCCGTTGGGCCTGGTAGTTAAAATTAGCCGTTGGGGTAGTTATGTAAATTACTGATGATTATATTATATTATATTTCACATATAAAAGATCTTTTTAACCGCCTTTTCAGTTACTTATTATAATCTTTCTTATTGTCGGTTAAAAGTAATTCTCACAAATCTTCTTTCATCAGTCATTATCATAATTCACATACATCTTTCATCTTCTACCAGTACTATCAACAAATCCCACCATCATATTCAAAATTTTCATTATGGCTTCCACAGTTGTTCTAAACTTTGTCCAACGTCACAATCAATTAGCATTTTTGGAGAAGTCAGAGGATAATGCCTCATTTCATCAAGTAGTGGATTTTTTAAACAACTCCTATATCAGGTTTGCTTTACTAGTCAATCCCACTATTTATGAAACTCAAATTTCACAATTTTGGAAAATAGCTAAAATTGTAACTTCTGAAAATGGGGAACAAAGAATTAAGGCCAAAGTGGATGGTAAACATTTGACTCTTACTGAGTCATCCATAAGAAGACATCTTCATTTGGATGATTCTGATGGTATTAGTCAGTTACCAGATACTGAGATTTTTGAAAATTTACAAAGAATGGGGTATCATGCTGAGTCTAACAAACTCACTTTTCTGAAAAAGCATCTTACTCCACAATGGAGATTTTTGATTCACACAATCCTTCACTGTTTGAGCCAGAAGAAAACCTCTTGGGAGCAATTTAGTGGAAACATGGCTTCTGCTCTCATTTGCTTAGCTACAAACAGAAAATACAATTTTTCAAAACATATTTTTGAAGGGTTGATTAAAAATGTGAAAAGTGAAACAAAGTTTTTGATGTATCCAAGATTTATTGGATGCATCATTGGAAAATTAAAACATTTGTTACTTCCCACAGACTCAATTTATGACACACCAAAACTTTCTCACAAGGTATTTTCAAATATGAGAATTGGTTTTAGAGGGGAAGATATACCACTATTTGATGAAATGTTACCACAACACCAAGAAGAACCAACACCATCAGCAGAAACACCATCATCTAGTTCTTCACATGGTTACATTTCACCAACACATCAAACATCACCAATACAATCTCCAGTACCATCAGCAACACCACCACAATCATCACATCATGTATCACAAACCCAATCACCTCAGACAATGCAAGAACTAAAAGACAAGGTGAAGTTCTTAGAAGATGCTCTTAAGAGTCAAAGCAAGAAGTTTTCTGAGATCAACATCAAATTAGTCAAGAGGGTAAAGAAATTGGAGGGTGAAGTGAAGAAGCTAAAGGGTAAAAGATCTGCAAAGGTTGTTTTATCTAGTTCTTCAAAGTCAGATGCTGATAGGATAGGTCACTCTTCCAAAAAGGGGAGGATGGATAGTGCTGAAGATGAGGAAGAGGCTCAATTTGAATTCCATGAAGGAACTCAAGTTTATGATGAAGAGCCTGTTGGAGCAGGGCAAGAGCCTGCTAGGTCAGAGCAAGAGCCTGCTAGGATAGAAAGGCTATTGGCTATGGGGTATAAAGGGTCTGCTGAGAAAGTGTACAAGAGAAAGAGGGATTTAGAGCCTCAAGGAAATTTGTTTGTTCAGGGGAGGATTTTTGCTGCTGATGAGCAATCTTCTGCTCCATCACAAGTACCAACTCCAAAGGATAAGGGCAAAAGCATTATGATTGAAGATGAGCCAAAGTCCAAGAAGTTGAAAAGAACTCAGCAAATTCAGATGGCTTTAGGAGAAGAAGAGGCCAAAAGAGTTCATGAAGAAGAGCTAAGAGCTATTGAAGCTTCAAGAATGCTTGAAGTAATGAAAGAGCAGAAAGATGCTGAAGATGCTGCTCAGACTCTTCTTGATACTCAAATTGCTCAAGAAACCTTTGATGCACAGATGCTATGGATTATCAATAATGATCCAATTGTGAAAGGTCAAGCAGCAAATATAGTAAATGACAAGACACTCAATTCTGATGAGAAAACAGAAGCACTTGAATCTTTCATCAACAAGAAGTATAAAGAAGCAGCTTTGGCTGACATTTTTGAGAAGATGAAGGAAAATCAGAAGAGAGGTTTTAAGGTAGGACAAGCTCAGAAAGATCAGGTGATTTTTATGAAAAGATTTCTGAAAGGTCAAGCAAATTGGACTGATTATCAACTTAAGAAGAAATCTGCTGATGAAATCTTCTTCCTGTATCTTCAAGCCTACAAAAGTCTTTACTACAATGTTCCATCTGATGTACACCCCTCAATGAAGAAGAAGGATGCTCAGAAGAAAGAAGTAGCAAAATTGGACACAGAGCAAGTAAGTAAGATGTTAATTACTTTGCCAACTATTATACATGCTGATCCAATTAGTTGTAGACGACCTATTATTGATTGGGAGATCAACCATGATAGATTAGGAAAATCATGGAAAATAACAAGGGTTGGAGGTCAGTTTGCTATCTTTAAGAATTTTGAAAATTTAGTTAGAGCATGTGACAGAGCAGACTTGGAAGAATTGTGGAATCTAGTGCAGATTAGGCTAGACACAACTTCTAGTTCAGATGCTAAGGAACAGGAACTATGGGTAGAATTCAATAGGATGTTTGATCCTGAACCCAAAGATGTTCATTGGAAATTTCCCTATTATGATCCTTCAACAACTTGGGAATTTCTAAGCCATAGCAATATTCATCACCTTTTCACACAGAGTGGGATAGAACTCTTTATGTTGGCTGAGAAAGAGTATCCACTTAGTTATGAAGTGCTTAAAACTATGATCTCCAAGAGATTAAGATGTGACAAAGATGATGAGAACTCAGAAATTGTTCAGAGTTTGCTGAGAAGCATATCTGAGCAATATGAAAGAAAAAGGAAGAACAGAGAGTGAAGGTTTTTGGAAGAGTTCCCTCAAATCCTCAAGGTATGTATTTTATTCATCAGAAACTTGTGTATTTTAATGGAAATAACAAGTTTAGGGGAGGATTGTTGGGAATAAAATGTTCAAAGTCAAAGAGCCTGCCAAAGATGTTGAAGAGCCTGCTAGTTGATTTTGAAGAATACAAAGATGTTCTACCAGTACCTTCTGGGTAGAAGGTACTGCTAGTTGATGAAGAGCCTGCCAAGCTTATGTCAAGTCGATTAGATATTTTGTAATAGATATTTAGTTGAATTATTAGTCTTTGTACATTGTTATACGTTATGTAGAAGTAGTTTAGTCTTCTGTGGTGTACAGAAGAATATTATCAGAGTTGTACATTGGTAGTTGTATTTAATTGTAGGCGCTAATATAGTCAAAGTATAGTATTATATTAAACCACTTGAACAACTTGTAATAAGGGTCCTTATCTTATAAAAGGATACCTTAGTCACACTTCATGCATGCATCTTTCACAACTATTAACCAAAACCAAACTATCTCTCAAGTAACTTAGTTACTCAATTCACAAATCCTTTTACAATCTTAGATTCAAGATTACTTTGTAATCCCGGTGATATTTAGATCATCCGTATTATTTCATCAATAATATTGAATCGTTTTGTGTTAACCAAAGTTGTGTTCTTTGTTCATTGCATTCTCACGTTTACTTAAACTCACCACCTTGTGTTCTTTTAAGTGTGTTGTAGTAGATTCTGCATGCTAAACACATTCAATACATAAATATCTCAACGAATAAAACCGTTCCACAGTTATGAGGGTTCACCCAATCTCTCTTGTTTCATTTTTATTCATTCTTGTATGATAGTGGCATGATTGTTTGTTTGATCATTCGATCCTGGAGATATGGAGATATCGAGATTAAGACCTGTGCAACGATTCTACAGTGGCATCAGAGCCCAAGGTTAAAGATCCTGGAGGAACAAAAGAGACCTGTGAAAGAATGAAAGAAAGAAAGATTGCAAGATTACAAGTTTTGATTCAAGTTTTTTATCAAGAAGATCAAAAGACTTAGAAGGGAAGAGACACCAAGGATTGTTGGCGCAACAATTCTGAAGAAAAGAAGTACGTTTGCTATATGTTGTTGGTTATCAGAAAGAAAGAAGAAGGAATACCCGTTCACTTGTCGATTGGAGAAGTAAGAAGAACGAACAGGAACAGGTTCGAAAATTCAAGAACAAAGAGGAGAATTAAATTGGCCTGTTTTGATTGCTGTTCGAGAAAAGAAGAACCAATTGAAGGGGCTGCTGTGATTCTGAAAGTTTACAGGAAGCAAACTCGATTGGAGAGGAAAAGGAACGATTTTGTGGAAAGACAAGACAAGAAGAAAGACAAGCAAGAAGAGTCTTAACACTTTAATAAAGACGATGAATGAACCCTGTTATGAAGAACGGAAGAAAGCAAGAAACGAAGAACAAAAGAAAGCAAGAAACGAAGAACAGAAGAAAGCAAAAGCAAGAAACGAAGAACAAAAGAAAGCAAGAAACGAAGAACAGAAGAGAGCAAGAAACGAAGAACAGACCTTTGTGGAACAAATCCTTTGTGGAACAAACCTCCGTGGTACAAATCCTCCGTGGAACAAACCTTTGTGGTAAAAACCTTTGTGGTGTTAACCTGTGTGGTACGATCAAGAAAGCAAAAGGAAAACCTGTGTGGTACAAGCAAAACAAAGAAAGAAAAGAAAAAAGAAGGCAAGGTAAACGTAAGTAAGCACGTTTACAAGAAAGAAAGCGTAAGTAAGCACGCTTGAACAGAAAAGATACGTAAGTAATCGCGTACCAGAAAGAAAGAGAGATAGAAGAAATTGAAGGCGTTGCCATGAAGAACGGTAGAACGCAGAGCAGGAGCATGAAGATTCAATGAAAAAAACTTAAACAATTAGGGGGGAATATGTTGGACTTAATTGTATAAGTCTTGAGATAAATACTTAAAGTTAGAAGATTAGTGTTAGAAATTGTAAATTAGAATAGTATATGTATGTATTCTGTAAAGTCTATAAACCGACCCATTGTGTTGGGCTGGGCTTATTAGAAATGGATATAAACGGTTATTTGGTTTTAGGGTTATAACGTTTAGAAGCATTGTAACGTTTAGTTTTTAGGAATCGACATGTCTCTTGTTGTATCAGACATGTAGGCAACGATTCATCTTGTATAAATAGAATAGGATTCTGTAAACATTAATCAACCCTTCAGTTTAATAAATATCAATTATGAGGGTTCACCCAATCTCTCTTGTTTCATTTTTATTCATTCTTGTATGATAGTGGCATGATTGTTTGTTTGATCATTCGATCCTGGAGATATGGAGATATCGAGATTAAGACCTGTGCAACGATTCTACAGATTCTTCTTCTTCTTTGTCCTATTCCTCTTCGACTTCTTCTTCGTATTCATCTTCTTGTTTATCCCCTCTTCAGTTAAAGGTACCACTGCTTCTTCGGGGCTAAGGATCTTAGAGCTGAAAGTACAAAGTTTATATCAAAAGACATACAAACGATAATAATGATAATAATAATAACAATAACAATAACAATAACAACAATAACAATAATAATAATAAAGGCCAATGATCAAAAAGTTGGTATAAACCTGACTAGGAATGTACGAGGAGAAGAACGACGTGGCACGTGAGCAAAGTGACTGTTGTTACCCTTATTCGCAGCATCAACAAATGATTTAAGGTTTTTTTTTCCTAGTTGCGTCGTATTCTGGGTCCTCCTCGTGAGCAAAGCAGACAACATCAAGAGCTATATTCATTTCCTTTAAAAGTTTTCCAGTCTTTAGAATGTCATCCATCATGCAGCATCCAGGACTGAAAGACAAGAGCAAACATGTATAAATATGTATATAAGTGATGCAATAATATTTATTATAAGCATATACGATACTGTAATAAAAGAACGTACATACCCTGCAACAAACACAAGCATCCTTCTCTTGGTGTCTTTGGGAAAGTCTGAAAAGCCACTCCGAGAAAACCGGAGCGCACCAGGTACGGAAAGCTCACCGCCCCAAGTAATGTGTTCTGAGCATAGAAAATAATAATAATTTGGTACATCATTAAACACATGGAGTGGTGAATAATAAAATAAATTTTCTAACCTAGTGTGTGAGTCAGAAAAAGTTCAACATCGTTGGTAGGTGGAGTTGGAAAGTTATAGGCACCACAACCCATTGTGGCTAAGCCCACACAAAAATTTGGATTAGACTGTAACAAAAACCAATAATAATTATTACTATAAATGACTTTGTTTGAAAGTAGCTAGGGAGTAGACCTTGATTTTAGCGCGGCAATAGGTTCTGATAGCCTCTAATTGAGTCTTAAACACATCACTATCCACTGGAACATAATAGGAATTGTCAATAAGGATCATTGTAACCTCGGCCGCCATGGTTGAAGATCGAGAAATCAAAAGTCCCTGCATCATGAGATATAGTACAAATATTAATAACAAAACATCCGTAGAAAATGATAGCTAATTATCAAAAACCCCAATTATCAAAAATCAATCAACTAATTCGCAACAAAACACACATACATAATTGATTCACGGTAAATAAAAAGTCGAGATAAAACAAGCAACCAAGTCACTCTCGACACCAAAGTGTCTCGAGTCGAGATAACCCAAGCAACGACACACCCTTGTGGGTAGTGTCGAGCTAAGACTCACAAGTGTATAGGCACATGGGCCCTTTGTTGGGTCGTGGTTTGAGCCGAGACAAATTCAACACAAACCATCACCCTCCATGGGTGTGGTTGAACCATGGCACACAACGAGGCACCCTTGTGTCTCGTGAAACACACCGGACCAAGTGGCACCACTTTGTGTCGGACCGACGCACAATCCAAACGCAACCAAACCAAGCTCAAACAACTATGTCACCAAAACGAGTTTAAGCCGAAACGAAATCAAACAAACAATCCACATCAAGTCCTAAACGGGTTTATAATCACAACCGAGTCCAAATACTATTAACCACAACCAAAACATCAGTAATATCAACAAATTAAAGATTAAAACTCGAAACAAACACCCCTTTAATCCGTTATTATATATATATATATATATATAATATATCTGCATAGCAAATCAAAAAAAAAATTCCGTTATTAAAATTATAAAATCGTTTTTATACCAAGTTTTAATCCACGAAATCATTATAAAATGTTTTATAATCGGATTTAAGTATAAAATGTTGACATAAATAATGCCTAAAAACATTATTCATACTTATTCATATCTCTACGTTTTGATAATCACAAAATGTAAACTCATTAAACAAAAACTTATCAAATAAACAAGTATTTAGTTGTAAATATTTATTTCTACAACTTAATCACTTAAGGTATGAATAAACAAGTGCTTAATGCATTATATGATCAAAGGAACATTTTCTTCATCACTAAACTTTTTATAAAATGGCAAAAACATTTTATATATTTTTGAAAAACATTTTTGGTATTAAATAAATATGTTTAATCAAGTATAAATATATGAATTCAAATTTTCAACCAAAAATGGCAAAAATGCTCCAGAAAAACCTTTCCCACAAAAGGACAAAACTGGGCAACGTTCAGCAGGGGCGGCCCCCTTAATTCATAGAGGCAGCCCCCTTAAAATTAAGGGGACTGCCCCCGCTCCAGTAGGTCCCAGATTTTGCCTATAAATACTGGTTTTTCTCTGGCATTTTTCCTTACCTTTTGCACTAAAAACTTTCTGTTCTAGATCTCATTTCATATCTTCAAAAACCCTTTGATCATATAATTATAAGCTATTGTTTCAAGTGATCCAAAGCTTCCACCATCAAAGTGCAAAAGAAGAATACTTCTAGTGATCAAGATTAGAAGTGTTACAACTTAGTATCATCTTGTTATCTAAGTTGGTTGTTAATTATTCACTCATTTGTAAAAGTTGTGTATATTTGTTAGATAGGAGTGTGTATAATTGTATAGGCTAGATTTGTGTGTAAGTAGTGAAGTTGTGAAGTTAAGGTGTGTAAGTAGTGAAGGTGTGAAGAAGTAGAGAAGTACATAGGTAGTGCTAGGTCGTGAAGTAGTCGTGAAGCCGTAGTGAAGAAGTCGTGAAGAAGTTGTGTCGTGAAGTTGTGAGATTGGTTCTAGCTACGATTAGAACTCGACATCTAGCTTTGTGTCGTTAAACCGGTGTAAGCCAAAGTTGTGTAAGGTTTTCTCCGCCATAAGGGAGCTTGTTGATATAGTGAAGAAAACTCTCGAGTTAGGTGCTCGGGGAGTGGAGTAGGGCAAGGAAGGTGTCCTTGTAGCCGAACCACTATAAATCCTCTGTCTCTCGGTTAGATCTTTCCATCTCTATCTTTCATTTCATTTCATTACTTTACTTGCATTGCTAGTTTAGATATACTTATATTTGTTCATATTGTTCAAGAGTTGACTTCACTTAAATTCGAATCTAAGTTTTAAAAGTAAACAAAAGTTTTCAAAATAAAATTAAAAGACGTAAAACTATTCAACCCCCCTTCTAGTTTTCCACAATTGGTATCAAGAGCCACGTTAAACAAGATTTTTAAAATTAACTGTATTTTAAAACTTGAAACGATCTATGGAATCTGAAAAATATTTAGAAGGGCAATTAATGCAAAGACCACCACTATTTGAAAGTAATGGTTTTCTTTATTGGAAAAATAAATTCGAAACTTATGTGAAATCAAAAGATCTTGATCTTTGGCATGTTATTACTTATGGTGATTTCCCCCTATTCAATATAATCCTTTAAATAAAATAGATGAAATTGTACCTTTTGAAAAACAAAATGATGATTTGAAAAAGAAACTAGCAAAAAATAATGAGGCTAAAATGGTAATTTATAATGCGTTACCACGCAAAGAATATGAAAGAATTTTTATGTGTCAAACCGCAAAAGAAATTTGGGACTCTTTACTAATCACTCACCAAGGAAATAGTCAAGTCAAAGATAACAAAATAGATCTTCTTGTTCAACAATATGAACAATTTACAATTCCTGAAGAGGAATCTATTGATAATGCATTTGCTAAATTTAACACAATCATCACAAGTTTAAAAGCACTTGATGAGACTTTTTCTAGCAAAAATTGTGTAAGGAAATTTCTTAGGGCATTACATCCGAAATGGCGCGCGAAGGTCACGGCGATTGAAGAATCGAAGAACTTGATGACGTTATCACTTGATGAACTTATCGGCAACTTGAAGGTTCATGAAGAAATTATAAAGAGGGACTCGGAAACGGTCAAGAGCAAGAAAGATCAAATCAAGCCTCTCGCGCTAAAAGCCAAAAAGGAACTTAGTGATGATGACGATTCAAGTGACGAAAGCGAAGACGAAGAATATGCAATGGCCGTAAGAGAATTCAAGAAATTCTTCAAGAGACGAGGAAGATTCACAAGACAACCGCGAGATGAAAGAAGATCGCTTCAAAGAAATAGGAATGATAACTACGGGAAAAGAAAGTTCTTTAGATGTGGAAGCCAAAACCATCTCATTGGCGAGTGTCCAAAGCCATCGGGTTATGACTACCAAAGTGCCTTTGTTAGCGGAGCATGGAGTGATAGCGACAAAGACGAAGCGGACAAAGCAAACGACGAAAAATGTCTTGTAGCTCAAGACACCGATGAAATATGTCTAGGAATAAATTTGGAGCCCGACGAATGGATCAAGGATAGTGGATGCTCGAAGCACATGACGGGGAACCGCAAGCTATTCTCCTCCTACAAGGCATACAACGGAGGTAATGTTATTTTCGGTAGTGATTTTCGTGGAAAAATCATTAGCAAAGGTACGATCTCTCAAGACTCCCTAACTATTGAAAATGTCGAGCATGTAGATAATTTAACATATAACTTGCTTATTATAGGACAAATATGTGATAATAAGTGTAGGGTTACCTTTACAAGTAAAGATAGCGAAATAGTTAAGGACGGAAAGGTCATAGGTAGAGGAATCAGGAAAGGTGGCGTATATGTTATGAAACTAGGAAATAAACCGGAAGATAAAATATGTCTAGAAACCTTAGATGAAAACTCTACATTGTGGCATAGGAGATTAGGTCACGCAAATATGCAACAAATACAATCCCTAGCCTCTAAGGAATTAGTTAGAAACTTGCCTAACCTAAGATATGACCAACACTTTTGTGATGCATGTAAAATAGGAAAACAAGCACATGCTAGTCACAAAGCTAAGAATATAGTCTCCACTACTAGATGCCTTGAATTATTACACATGGACCTTTTTGGTCCATCCGTAGTGCGGAGTTACGGAGGTAACCGTTATACCTTAGTAATTGTAGACGACTATTCACGATACACGTGGACTAGTTTTTTAAGTGATAAAACCGAAGCCTTTAATAAGTTTGAAATATTTAGTAAAATGATTCAAAATAAATTAGGATGTTCTATAATATCCATTAGGACGGACCATGGTCGGGAATTTGATAACGAAGTGCAGTTCGGAAAATATTGTGATTTAAATGGAATATCTCACAATTTCTCCGCTCCTCGCACTCCACAATCAAATGGGGTAGTAGAAAGAAAGAATCGAACTGTAAAACCCAAAAATCTTAAACATGCAAAATGACCAAAATACCCTCTAAATTTGAAATTTTAAGAATTTATAAAATTATATAAGTAACATTTGTGTACTTAACCTAAGATGATTTATATCCTAAGTTAACTTATGAACTTTACCAAATAAAATTAAGTTAATATATTACCTTGCATTATAACAAAAAAAAAAAAAAAAAATCACAAGACAATGTTCCTAATTTCAAGCTTTAATAGGCGACAATCTATTTGATCCATATCACAATTTCGGTTATGGAAGTAAGAAAAGATGAGAAGGCATTTAAAATGTGATTGATGTCAAGCCATAATAACAGCAAATCTTCATACGTTTTTGTCAAACATATCCCACGAAATCAGGGAATTTCTTTTTGGATATTTCCCCTCACACGCTCCTTCTTTTGACCAAGTTATGCACATTCATTTTTGTACCTATATCATACATATTTCCTCTAAAACAAAACCCTAAACTCGACCACAAAAATTTTGGTCGGCTGCTACCTCTTTTCTTTTCTTGCTGTCGATTCAAGAAAAAAAAAAAAAAAAAAAAAAAAAAACAAAATAAAGAAGACTTTCTCTTGTGGCGTCTATGTGGTAGTCTAGTCGAGATGTACTGCGGGTTCGAGGGGAGTGGTTTTGGCTTGGATTCGACGAGGTTTGGTCGGGGTGTTTGCAGCAGTGTTCGAGAGTTTTGAGCTGTGATTTGAAGCGAGTCTTGTTCTAATCCCTTGTTCTTTATCTTCATCTTAGGCCGACACAATAGGTATCACCCTTTAACCTTATTTTCCTTTCGACATGAGCACATGAAACGTAAAAATTTTGTAACCTAAAAACAAGTTCTAATCGATCAGAAACCTATACTAAATGGAGGATTATGAGAGCATAAAATGATAAGAAATATAGATCGAGTATGGTAATGAGAAACTCTTTCAAATCTGTTAACACATGAGCTCTTAATCTGATCAGTGGGATCCTAATATACTCATAATGCACAACTTAAACCTGGAAAGAAACCTAGACAGTTAAAGGTGGGAGTACATATTTATTTAACGTAAATAAAACGTTTGATTATGGTGTTGGTACGTGAGTTGTTTGGACTCGTTATCTATGGGATATAGCGTGTAAGTATGTGCATGGTTGTCTTGGCTTCGCTAGGTCATGACTCAGTCTCGTTAAAGCGTGTGGTGGTCTCATTTAAACTGTGGTCGCATGGGTTAATTGGTGTCGAGTATATGTCGTTATTTCATGTGTGTTTGTCGTGTGTCATGTGGCGGTAAATTGTTTGTCGGACCAAGGCTGTTTGGGCTGTATTTTGATAAGTGGATTAGGGTAAATATGTTGGGTTCAAAAATGGGTGTTTGGGGATCGACTATGTTGCGTCTATTTTGGTGTTAACGTTGTACGTATTGGTGTACGTATGGTTTTGGGGATCGGTCATGTCGCGGCGTTGTGTTCATATGGGTGTCGATCTATCTTTATTTTGGAAGAAAAGAAAACCTGTTTTTAACATAAGTAATAAAGATGGAACGTGCATGGTTATAACGTGGTTTAAAGGATAAATTGTGTGGGGATTTTGGTGATACTTGTAACCGTTAAGTGGCGTGTGTGTTGAGTCAAAAGATTGTGAATTCAGGCGTGTGTTAAAAGATGGGTTTTGTAGATATATTCGATGAGTGTGCATGGTTATTTCTTTTGAGTCCATATTCGAATCATCAAACCACATTGCAGTGGTGCAAATCGTTGGACTATTAGGATTGGTAGTCTCCTTGTGGGTTCCATTTCAAAACAAATAAAATAAAGAGTATTTTAGGATTGTTTTGTAAAGTGAGGAATGTAGTAAGGAAACTGGATTGGTAATTGATAATTTATTTTGCATCTTAAGCTTTGTAGTATTGACGCATTAAACCCTGAAATTACCAAAGGTGTCATTTTAACCATAAGTTAAAATATTTATAATATTAAGTCTAAAATCATCTAATTGGCATTTAATCCTAAGCGTTGTTAAATCAGAAAACGTAATACAAATAGAAAGTTACTAAAAATGGAAAGCCGACTAAAATAAGTAATCTGATTTGAAATAAGTTATTAATAAGACAATCATGAATTCGTGTAGATTCGCCGAAGATGGAGTTTGTTTCCGACCTTGATATTTTCTGCTGTGCTTTCATTTGCGGTACAAGGTACAGATATTCTGACCTTCTCTGTAAGGTTTCCTATGATTCTTTTCTGATCTGTTAAATTTTCTGATTTGATACTCTGTTACGATCCCTTGCTATGACACCTTTGCTGCGACCTTTGATCTCTGATTTTGAACCTATGATATGAAGACCTTTTGATATGAGATGGAAATGATTTAAGTGAAGTATTTTGAAAGGGTTTTTTTCAAGCATGATATATTGACTTTAAGAAAACTATTTTGAAGTTCGTTTTATGAAAACTAATTGAAAGACCATTTATGAAAACTATTTTGAATGATTGTTTTTAAATGAACCTTAAGAGAAAACCTTTTGAAAAGTACTTTTGATATTGAACCTTTTTAAGATTTGACCATCGGATTCATTGACCCTTTTTGGATATTGCCCTGGGATATTTGACCTTCTGATATTTGAACTTCTGATACTTGACCTTCTGATACTTTGACTGGTCTGATTATGAACTTCTGATATTGAACCTTCGGATATGACACCCTGATTATGATATGAACCTCTGACCTTTGACTATGACTCTTAGTTTGATACCCGAGCCACCTTTCTGTTACCTAGCCAGGAAGGTAACCTGGCCGTGTCTGTGATGCACCACTGGCATGACTCATGTGTGGGTGAGTGATTCCTCACACCGTCCCCATTCTGATTATGATATGCGCATTACTTTGATTATTATTATATATGTTTCTGGGGGGCGTATGGATTGCAATCCTAGATCTGATCTGTTTAGTGGATTTAATCTGATATGATATGACTTGTCTGGTGACTGGTGCTGTGTGCAATACACGCCTTTCACATATATCTGGGAGCTAGCTACTCCATTTGAAGAATGAGGACACCCCTCATATTATCTGATTATCTGAGAGGTCTCCCCTCTATATGATTATGAAGATTTATGGTTACACTGTTATGATATGATATGATCTGTTTCTGGGCTCGTGGTGGATGACTATCCTAAACCTTTACTCTTGTACCTTAATTATATCTCATTCATTATGCTACATCTGATTATTTCCGTTTACTTTCGTTTCCGTTCATTATATATCTGTTCACTGAGCTTTGTAAGCTCAGCCGCACGTTTCTTTTCGTGTGCGGCAGGTTTTAGTTGGAAGCTGGGTATGAGTGAAGAACTGTTGGACTTAGAAGACCTTGATAGTTATTCTGAAGTAGAAGTCATTAGAAGGATTGCATTCGTAGACTTAGTATTTAGCTTTTGTTTCCTTTGTATCCTTGTGTATTAAGTATTTCATTTGTAACCTTTGAGAATCTTTGTATTACTATTGAATTTGTGCTTTGTTTGATCTGATATGAAGCCATTAATGTGATACTTCTACCCTTGCTGGGTTGGGGTGTTACAATTATGGTATCAGAGAGACAGGCTGCGACTCGTAATACATTTACCCTTGACCTGTGAAGTCTGGACCATTAAGTTTCCACTGTAAGCACTCATAAGATAACCTTTAAGATTTGCGTTAGGATTTCCCTATAGGAACTTAAGTTTTGACCAGTAAGGATTGGGTAGGCTATAAGGATTTTGTTTAAGTACCATTGCTTCCGCATCACTCTGATTCGTGCCTTGCTTTTGGGTTAGAGTCTGTTGATATCACCTTTGGAAGCTTACGCTTGCACCACCTAAGATTTGAACCTGATTAAGTCTTGAAGGCATTGAGAATTTCATAAAATTGCCTGACACTATTTGATCCTTATCTTCAGATTTTGACTCTGATCTCTGATCCTTTCGTTAATCATTTTGACGCCTCTTCGGGCACTCTGAGAACCTCCATGGCGATGACGTATTCGATATATTTTGTTATTTTTCTTTTGCTTTTGATAGGTATCTATGAATCTTCCGACACTATTTGATTTCGCTTCACCCATCTCTGTCCCTACGAGAAGTCTTGTGGTGTTTAACCACGAGTATAAGAATGTTCCCTCTCACTTTTGAACGATAAATTTTGCTATGCTGATCCCTCTTTCTTTGGATAATTAGCTTCGATTTTATCCTGACAAGGAAGTGGTTGATTGATCATTCAAAAATTGACAATTTCCCTCGATATCTCACCTTTAACGTTGCAACAAGTTGAACTCCCTACCATGATTACCGATTGATAAACCCTCTGCTATCACTATTACTTTGGAGTCTCTTGTGTTAATTTAGCGGTTATGAAGTTTTCCTAGAACCCATTTCGTACACCAACGAATGAACCTCATCTTGAGAGCTCTTTGGCACCTTGAGTCTTCTGAACATGAACCTCATCTTGAACATTATTTGGCACCCTGAATCTTGAATATGATTTCTGGTCGAACCACCAAAATTTTCCATCAGAGCGTGAAATAGGATTTGACTTGATACCGGGAGATTGTCTAGTCACCAAGCGAAGGTGTCTTTCAGATGTGTCCGAGATCTTACCAGTTTGTTTGAGCAACCGAGAGGAGCAAGAACCGAAGACCAGAAATGAGTTGGTTTAAGTGTACCTTCTGGGCGTGTTGATTTCTGAAAGCTGAACCGTAATACCGTTAGGAACCAATATCCCTCCACCCGGAAACGATTATGTGTTTGTTAATTTCAGAGTGCGAAGTTTCCTTCTGATGAATTGATTTTATCCTTGGAATCGCTTTCAGTATGAGTAAAAGGCTACTATGACGATTTGTGACGCTAATAGTATTAGCTAAAGCTCTGATTGTTTTGCGAATTTGATAAATGATGTTTTCTCGTGAGTACTTGGACAAATGGTCATTGTATGACTTAATAGTACGTTCGGAGACGAGGAAGAGCATGAAAATCATCTTTGCACTTCGTTAGAAAATTTGTCGATCATTTGTACATTCTGAGAGATCGATATTTGTAGAGGCAACGATGTTCTTAATCGAGGATATCTCTTTAAAATCCCGCAAGTTTTGAAAACTATCACCATGTGGTCAAGACGGATAACAGAATGGAGAACTGAAACCTTTTGAACTTTGCAGAAGAATTCTGGAAGATGTTTGCAACGTATGATACCATTGAGAAATTTCGTGAACAGAGAGAAGCAGCTTAGTTTGATTTAGAATGGAGTTTGGGAAAAGCTGAAATAGAAATTAGCTTCCTTACCCTCGGGCGGAACAACTTTGGGGATATTTCAGAAAGAGACTCGGTTTTACTCCCTTACAGCACAGAAGGTTTTGCGTATGCATCAAGACAACTAGAAACACACCAGAAGGATTATTTCACTACCTGACCTGGAGTTGACAACAATGGCGGCTACCCTGAAGAGTGAAGACATTCCTTACAAGGTAGAAGAGTTGGCGACACAGAAGATCTAGTCAAGATGGCGAACATGGAACTGATGAAGACGTACAGTCTCACTTCCCTATTCATCTTGGTTGTACTAAGATAAATTGAGAGCGGAAGTAGATTGGACGATGAAAGAATTTAAAGATCATGACAGAAATTCACGTTACTCCATCACATTCCAAGAAGAAATGCAGGAGGCTCGACGAACCAGACACAAATTTTCGATTTTGGTTTCACTTTCCGATTGATGGACAGACGAAGACAGATTAACCGGACTTGATGAGATTGGATGTGTTGAATGAGCGGATTTTCGAAACAGACCCCCTTTATGTTTGGAAGAATTGATTCTATGAAGGCCAAAGTTCTTGGCGACTAACATTCATTCCGTTGACTCCCTTAAGTTTCGTTATATAGTAATAAGACCCTTTGATGATTTAAGTTTCCTAGAAGCATTTTAGTTCGTGTTCATCTTTCGTATGTTCGGTGATGGCTTTGTTTGAGAGATTTTGGCGAATTGTGGAAGATATGATGCTTGTGGCGGTGCACCTTACTTCTGCTAGACAATCTGGGATTTTGATACTCTTGCAAATAGTTTTGTTTTCCCTTTCGACTATGATATTTGATCTCGTTGACCTCTGAGACTGTAGAAGTACTAGGTGGACTAAGATAGGTTGTTTTGATTACGACTTGAGATAAAGTATGATCATCATGAAGGCATGTTTATGTGGTGCTAGTATTATGACGCCTGATCAACGTGATAATACTTACACCATATAACGTGCACTCATTGTGGCCATAGGATATCTTGGGAAGTACCTAAGAAGTTTAGAATTTAATCTTCGTTGGATTATCCGTGATTAGTGAGACTTTAGGTTCATTCCACCTATACGTTTAATCTGCTTTCACCGTTATGCGTATACTCTGCCTTTGTTCATTAGGTGTCTAGATGAGTTGGAATTCTCGATTTGCATTCTGTTGACCTCAGTTATGAATCTTAAACTCTTTGAAGAACTCTCCACTGTTGGTACAGTTAATTTGATCCGAAATTTAGTTCGTATTTCCGTATGAGCTTTCTTGAAGATTCACCCATCATCCATTTACGATGCATGGACCTTCTGATCAAATCAACCCAATTTGTCTCCTTCTGAAAAATTTGAACCCACCTTGTTTTGATTAGGTCATGAGAAACTGTTTGGTTTGAAGAGCCTTTTTGAAAGAACTTCCTCGGGCGTGAAATTGCTTATGACGATCTTTTGCGATCTGCTACGTCTTCGTCTAACTTTGCGACTTCAATTTTCGAGGACGAAAATTTTTTTTTAGAGGGGAAGAGTTGTAAAACCCAAAAATCTTAAACATGCAAAATGACCAAAATACCCTCTAAATTTGAAATTTTAAGAATTTATAAAATTATATAAGTAACATTTGTGTACTTAACCTAAGATGATTTATATCCTAAGTTAACTTATGAACTTTACCAAATAAAATTAAGTTAATATATTACCTTGCATTATAACAAAAAAAAAAAAAAAAAAATCACAAGACAATGTTCCTAATTTCAAGCTTTAATAGGCGACAATCTATTTGATCCATATCACAATTTCGGTTATGGAAGTAAGAAAAGATGAGAAGGCATTTAAAATGTGATTGATGTCAAGCCATAATAACAGCAAATCTTCATACGTTTTTGTCAAACATATCCCACGAAATCAGGGAATTTCTTTTTGGATATTTCCCCTCACACGCTCCTTCTTTTGACCAAGTTATGCACATTCATTTTTGTACCTATATCATACATATTTCCTCTAAAACAAAACCCTAAACTCGACCACAAAAATTTTGGTCGGCTGCTACCTCTTTTCTTTTCTTGCTGTCGATTCAAGAAAAAAAAAAAAAAAAAAAAAAAAAAAAAACAAAATAAAGAAGACTTTCTCTGTGGCGTCTATGTGGTAGTCTAGTCGAGATGTGCTGCGGGTTCGAGGGGAGTGGTTTTGGCTTGGATTCGACGAGGTTTGGTCGGGTGTTTGCAGCAGTGTTCGAGAGTTTTGAGCTGTGATTTGAAGCGAGTCTTGTTCTAATCCCTTGTTCTTTATCTTCATCTTAGGCCGACACAATAGGTATCACCCTTTAACCTTATTTTCCTTTCGACATGAGCACATGAAACGTAAAAATTTTGTAACCTAAAAACAAGTTCTAATCGATCAGAAACCTATACTAAATGGAGGATTATGAGAGCATAAAAGATAAGAAATATAGATCGAGTATGGTAATGAGAAACTCTTTCAAATCTGTTAACACATGAGCTCTTAATCTGATCAGTGGGATCCTAATATACTCATAATGCACAACTTAAACCTGGAAAGAAACCTAGACAGTTAAAGGTGGGAGTACATATTTATTTAACGTAAATAAAACGTTTGATTATGGTGTTGGTACGTGAGTTGTTTGGACTCGTTATCTATGGGATATAGCGTGTAAGTATGTGCATGGTTGTCTTGGCTTCGCTAGGTCATGACTCAGTCTCGTTAAAGCGTGTGGTGGTCTCATTTAAACTGTGGTCGCATGGGTTAATTGGTGTCGAGTATATGTCGTTATTTCATGTGTGTTTGTCGTGTGTCATGTGGCGGTAAATTGTTTGTCGGACCAAGGCTGTTTGGGCTGTATTTTGATAAGTGGATTAGGGTAAATATGTTGGGCTCAAAAATGGGTGTTTGGGGATCGACTATGTTGCGTCTATTTTGGTGTTAACGTTGTACGTATTGGTGTACGTATGGTTTTGGGGATCGGTCATGTCGCGGCGTTGTGTTCATATGGGTGTCGATCTATCTTTATTTTGGAAGAAAAGAAAACCTGTTTTTAACATAAGTAATAAAGATGGAACGTGCATGGTTATAACGTGGTTTAAAGGATAAATTGTGTGGGGATTTTGGTGATACTTGTAACCGTTAAGTGGCGTGTGTGTTGAGTCAAAAGATTGTGAATTCAGGCGTGTGTTAAAAGATGGGTTTTGTAGATATATTCGATGAGTGTGCATGGTTATTTCTTTTGAGTCCATATTCGAATCATCAAACCACATTGCAGTGGTGCAAATCGTTGGACTATTAGGATTGGTAGTCTCCTTGTGGGTTCCATTTCAAAACAAATAAAATAAAGAGTATTTTAGGATTGTTTTGTAAAGTGAGGAATGTAGTAAGGAAACTGGATTGGTAATTGATAATTTATTTTGCATCTTAAGCTTTGTAGTATTGACGCATTAAACCCTGAAATTACCAAAGGTGTCATTTTAACCATAAGTTAAAATATTTATAATATTAAGTCTAAAATCATCTAATTGGCATTTAATCCTAAGCGTTGTTAAATCAGAAAACGTAATACAAATAGAAAGTTACTAAAAATGGAAAGCCGACTAAAATAAGTAATCTGATTTGAAATAAGTTATTAATAAGACAATCATGAATTCGTGTAGATTCGCCGAAGATGGAGTTTGTTTCCGACCTTGATATTTTCTGCTGTGCTTTCATTTGCGGTACAAGGTACAGATATTCTGACCTTCTCTGTAAGGTTTCCTATGATTCTTTTCTGATCTGTTAAATTTTCTGATTTGATACTCTGTTACGATCCCTTGCTATGACACCTTTGCTGCGACCTTTGATCTCTGATTTTGAACCTATGATATGAAGACCTTTTGATATGAGATGGAAATGATTTAAGTGAAGTATTTTGAAAGGGTTTTTTTCAAGCATGATATATTGACTTTAAGAAAACTATTTTGAAGTTCGTTTTATGAAAACTAATTGAAAGACCATTTATGAAAACTATTTTGAATGATTGTTTTTAAATGAACCTTAAGAGAAAACCTTTTGAAAAGTACTTTTGATATTGAACCTTTTTAAGATTTGACCATCGGATTCATTGACCCTTTTTGGATATTGCCCTGGGATATTTGACCTTCTGATATTTGAACTTCTGATACTTGACCTTCTGATACTTTGACTGGTCTGATTATGAACTTCTGATATTGAACCTTCGGATATGACACCCTGATTATGATATGAACCTCTGACCTTTGACTATGACTCTTAGTTTGATACCCGAGCCACCTTTCTGTTACCTAGCCAGGAAGGTAACCTGGCCGTGTCTGTGATGCACCACTGGCATGACTCATGTGTGGGTGAGTGATTCCTCACACCGTCCCCATTCTGATTATGATATGCGCATTACTTTGATTATTATTATATATGTTTCTGGGGGGCGTATGGATTGCAATCCTAGATCTGATCTGTTTAGTGGATTTAATCTGATATGATATGACTTGTCTGGTGACTGGTGCTGTGTGCAATACACGCCTTTCACATATATCTGGGAGCTAGCTACTCCATTTGAAGAATGAGGACACCCCTCATATTATCTGATTATCTGAGAGGTCTCCCCTCTATATGATTATGAAGATTTATGGTTACACTGTTATGATATGATATGATCTGTTTCTGGGCTCGTGGTGGATGACTATCCTAAACCTTTACTCTTGTACCTTAATTATATCTCATTCATTATGCTACATCTGATTATTTCCGTTTACTTTCGTTTCCGTTCATTATATATCTGTTCACTGAGCTTTGTAAGCTCAGCCGCACGTTTCTTTTCGTGTGCGGCAGGTTTTAGTTGGAAGCTGGGTATGAGTGAAGAACTGTTGGACTTAGAAGACCTTGATAGTTATTCTGAAGTAGAAGCCATTAGAAGGATTGCATTCGTAGACTTAGTATTTAGCTTTTGTTTCCTTTGTATCCTTGTGTATTAAGTATTTCATTTGTAACCTTTGAGAATCTTTGTATTACTATTGAATTTATGCTTTGTTTGATCTGATATGAAGCCATTAATGTGATACTTCTACCCTTGCTGGGTTGGGGTGTTACACGAACATTACAAGAAATGAGTAGAACAATGCTAAATGAACAATCTATCCCACAAAAATTTTGGTGCCATGCCGTAGATACATCAACATATATAATAAATAGAGTCTCAATTAGGCGAATTTAAGGAAAAACCCCATATGAGTTATTAAGAGGTAGAAAACCTAATCTAAATTACTTTAGGGTATTCGGGAGCAAATGTTTTGTTCTCAATACAAAAGATTATCTTACTAAGTTTGATCATAAGTCATACGAAGGAATCTTTCTAGGGTATTCTCAAAATAGTAAAGCATACATAATATTTAATAAACACACAATGAAAGTAGAAGAGTCCTTAAATGTAACATTTGATGAAACTCCACCACCATCTAAGACATTGCCCCTAGAAGATGATGACCTAGTTGAAGAAGAAGCTATTGAGGTTAGTAAAATTAAACCCTTAGGCGATGATAATGAAGATATAACTTTAGGAGATAACGAAATTGTAAATATTAAGGAATCTAAATCACACCCGTTAGATAATATAATAGGAAACCTAAATCAAAGAACCCTTAGATCACAAGCTCAAGATAAAAATAACTTCTTTTGTTTCCTATCAACTATAGAACCTAAAAATTTAAATGAGGCATTAAAAGATGAAAGTTGGGTTATGACTATGCAAGAAGAACTAAATCAATTTAAAACTAATGACGCTTGGGAACTAGTCCCAAATCCCATGAACATGACCATCATAGGAACTAAATGGGTTTATAGAAATAAGTTAGATGAAAATGGAATAGTCACTAGGAACAAAGCTAGGTTAGTTGCCCAAGGTTATAATCAACAGGAAGGAATTGATTATGACGAAACTTATGCCCCCATAGCTAGATTAGAATCTATAAGAATACTTCTTGCCTATGCATGCGCTCTAAATTTTAAGTTATTTCAAATGGACGTGAAAAGTGCATTCCTTAACGGTTTTATCAATGAGGAGGTATACGTGGCACAACCTCCAGGATTCATTGACTTCGCAAAACCTGATTATGTTTATAAACTCAAGAAAGCTTTATATGGACTCAAACAAGCTCCCAAGGCTTGGTATGATCGATTAAAAGCATTTCTTATTAAACATGATTATTCCATGGGAATGGTAGATAACACTCTTTTCACGAAATAGAAAAGGCCAAATCTCATCATTGTCCAAATATATGTCGACGACATTATATTCGGATCAACTTGCCAGGATATGTGTGATGAATTCGCCAAAATCATGCATGATGAGTTTGAGATGAGTATGATGGGTGAACATAATTTCTTCCTAGGATTACAAATAAAACAATTAGAAGATGGAATATTTTTTAATCAATCTAAGTACATTAAGGAAATGCTTAAGAAATTTGGATTAGAAGACGCTAAGCCCATGAAAACACCGATGTCTACGGAAGTTAAACTCACAAGAGATGAAGAGGGTGAGTCCGTAGAAAATACTAAGTATAGAGGAATGATAGGTAGTTTACTATACTTAACGGCAAGTAGACCGTATATCATGTCTAGTGTCTGCCTTTGTGCCCGTTTTCAAGAGGATCCCAAAACCTCTCACCTAGAAGCGGTTAAGCGTATCTTCCGATACATTAAAGGCACTATACACTTAGGATTATGGTATCCTAAGGGATCCGGCATAGAAACCATCGTCTATGCGGATTCGGATCATGCGGGAGACTACGTGGATAGAAAAAGCACTAGCGGAATTTGCACGTTCATGGGATGTTGTCTAACATCTTGGTTCTCAAAGAAGCAAACCGCTCTTGCTATTTCTACTACAGAAGCCGAATATGTAAGCGCTGGAAAGGCATGTCAACAAGCACTATGGATGAAACAAGCTCTCGTAGATTATGGCATTAGGTTAGAGAATGTCCCAATTATGTGTGATAATAAAGGTGCTATAGATTTAAGTAAGAATCCCGTTCAACACTCTAGGACTAAACATATAGAAATACGCCACCACTTCCTCCGCGATAACGTTCAAAAAGGAAACATATCTATAGAAAAGGTTGCATCGGAAGATAACTTAGCAGACATATTCACTAAGCCCCTTAAGCGCGAACTATTTAACCACTTACGTTTAGGCTTAGGAATGATGGAACAAATTGATTAAATTTTTCTGCATTTTTTTTCTCTCCTGAGTCTAGGAATCTATTTTGCACAAAATTAAAGATTGGGAAATATTTTTCTTTTGCATAAATATATTTACAAAACCCAATCTATTTTCTACAAATCATTCTCACATCTAGGAAAACACATGAAAACCATTTTTCTTACATTGTTGAATAATGCTAAAAACATTCTTTTTCTTCATGCATAAGATCTCACATGAATTGTCAAAGTATATAATCTAATATATATCTTTGATATTCATATATTGAGCAAAATCAAATCAAGGAGACCTTGGATTGTTTCTTAGGAAATTTTTGCATTTAGGAGTCGAAACAATCACATCTCCACATTTGTTGCATATAGGCACACACTAGAACAAGATTATTAATCACATCCTCACAATTGTTCCATCACCAATTCCCCATTAGCTTCTAGTGCCTTTGCTCCATTACCCTTGCCTTAGATAATTAATTGCTTTAATTCTCTAAATTGCTAGATATAACTTATTGCTTGCTTATTTGTTTAACTTATATGCCATGCATGCTTAATATGTTTCTCTATTGCCTCAAAGAGTGGGACTTGCCTAAAACCAAAAGCTCAAAACATAGCCATCCTCACCTATCTCTGCAGAAAAACCCATTTCTGGAACCCAGAAAGGTACCAGATGGGCGGCCCCCTTAATTATTAAGGGGACCGGCCATCTGCTGGACGGGTTCACAAAATCTTTTTCTGCTTTTTAGCCCATTTGATCCTATCCTTCCCCAAATTCACAAACACATTCTGTCCTGATCACCCAACAAGCCTATCCATTCCTAAACAACACAAATCCTCCACTATAAATAACCCCATTCCTCACCATATTCAATCATCCCATCATGTCTTCTCCCATCAACCCAAAACCAAAAACCTCAAAGCTAGCAAGGATGACCTTAAAACCCGGGTGGAAAAGAAAACCTCACCCTCACCACAAGTCCATCACTAATGGTGTGACTAGACAACCAACACCTCCACCATCATTCATCCCCAACTACTCTCCAAGATCACAACCTCATTCCATTGAACCATTTCACAAACCCTATCATTTTGGCCAAACATCCACATTCATTCCAAACTACTCCCCTAAACATCAAACCAACTTCAATGGAATCCTTGAAAACCCTCATCACCTTGGTCAAGCATCAAACTTTACCTCAAATCACACACCCCAATACCATCCATTTCTACCAAATAACCAAATCCTCATTCATGAAAGGCAAAAGCTTCATGAAGAGATTAACCAAATCCATGATCTTAGTGATCTCCTTGCTATGCACCTCACACAACGCAACAAGGGACAACCTCCATCCTCACCTTACTCAAATTTCCTACCCCACTCTCTTAACTTGGATCAAGTTACAAACCACACCCACTATTGCCCTTGTTGCATCTTCCTTCAAAAGCAAATTCTCCACTTAAGTGAAGATATTTCTTGGATCGAATATCTACTCACTCGTCCTCATCCCATTCCACCCCTAAGACGATATAACATCGCTGGATCCGCTCCACTTCCCTCACCATCACATAACTAACACCCATCCATATGCCTTCCGCCCCAAAATAAAATCCCTCGCCCTTTTGTGTCGCAAGCAAGTCCAATCGCTCTTCTTGGCAATATGAGGACCATTAGTGTTTTTAGTTATGTTGTAATAGTTGTGTTTCAAGCATCTTATGTAATGTAATGATGATTCATATGTTATATATGATCATCTTGAATGCATGAATAAATTAGTTGGTTGTTCTAAATATTTTTGCTATGCATATATATGTGTCTTGTGTTTCTTAACTTGTTTTTGCAGCCAAGATTTCCATAGCTCGTCTTCTTGGTGCCCTCGAACAAGGGGGAGCACACATCAAGGGGGAGTTCTCGTCCCGACAAATTTAGTTTCTAAAGCTTGTCGGCATAACCTTTTTGATTCTACAAAAAGGAGAGGAGAAGTGAATAATAAACTCACTAAATACTTGTCCAAAAATAATTTTTTGGATTTAATGAGTTTTTAGTTTTGTAATCATCAAAAAGGGGGAGATTGTTGACATAAATAATGCCTAAAAAATTTATTCATACTTATTCATATATCTATGTTTTGATAATCACAAATGTAAACTCATTAAACAAAAACTTATCAAATAAACAAGTATTTAGTTGTAAATATTCATTTCTACAAACTTAATCACTTAAGGTATGAATAAACAAGTGCTTAATGCATTATATGATCAAAGGAACATTTTCTTAATCACTAAACTTTTTATAAAATGGCAAAAACATTTTATATATTTTGAAAAACATTTTTGGTATTAAATAATATGTTTAATCAAGTATAAATATATGAATTCAAATTTTCAACCAAAAATGGCAAAATGCTCCAGAAAAACCTTCCCCACAAAAGGACAAAACTGGGCAACGTTCAGCAGGGGCGGCCCCCTTAAAATTAAGGGGACCGACCCCCTATTTAAGGGGACCGCCCCCGCTCCAGTAGGTCCCAGATTTTGCCTATAAATACTGATTTTTCTCTGGCATTTTTCCTCACCTTTTGCACTAAAAACTTTCTGTTCTAGATCTCATTTCATATCTTCAAAAACCCTTTGATCATATAATTATAAGCTTTTGTTTCAAGTGATCCAAAGCTTCCACCATCAAAGTGCAAAAGAAGAATACTTCTAGTGATCAAGATTAGAAGTGTTACAACTTAGTATCATCTTGTTATCTAAGTTGTTTGTAAATTAATCACTCATTTGTAAAAGTTGTGTATATTTGTTAGATAGGAGTGTGTATAATTGTATAGGCTAGATTTGTGTGTAAGTAGTGAAGTTGTGAAGTTAAGGTGTGTAAGTAGTGAAGGTGTGAAGAAGTAGAGAAGTACATAGGTAGTGCTAGGTCGTGAAGTAGTCGTGAAGAAGTCGTGAAGAAGGTGTGAATAAGTCGTGTAGTGAAGTTGTGAGATTAGTTCTAGCTACGATTAGAACTCGACATCTAGCTTTGTGTCGTTAAACCGGTGTAAGCCAAAGTTGTGTAAGGTTTTCTCCGCCATAAGGGAGCTTGTTGATATAGTGAAGAAAACTCTCGAGTTAGGTGCTCGGGGAGTGGAGTAGGGCAATGAAGGTGTCCTTGTAGCCAAACCACTATAAATCCTCTGTCTCTCGGTTAGATCTTTCCATCTCTATCTTTTATTTCATTTCATTACTTTACTTATATTGCTAGTTTAGATATATTTATATTTGCTCATATTGTTCAAGAGTTGAGTTCACTTAAATTCGAATCTAAGTTTTAAAAGTAAACAAAAGTTTTTAAAATAAAATTAAAAGACGTAAAACTATTCAACCCCCTTTTAGTTTTCTACATAAAAGATGAAGTAATACTTTTTAACAAAGACACTAAAAAATTGTATTTTAAAGACAAAGGCGGGTGGTACGGATAGAGTGGGTCGGGTCCCCGGTAGCCCAAAATTGAACCATCCACCACGGTGGGTCTGCTTATATAAAATCTCCACTCACAAGTCGCAACACAAAAAAAGTTACAAAGCAGGTTATGTATTTATTTATTTATTTTTTCCTTCTGTGTGTTTTGTTGTGAATTAGTTGATTGATTTTTGATAATTAGCTATAATTTTAATTTCTTGTTATTAAATATATGTACTATTTCTCATGATTCGCAGGGACTTGTGATTTTCAACCATGGAAGGCGAGGTTAGTTAATATAATCTCTAGCTCCTATTTATTTATTTTTATCATTTGGGGTCGTCTTCTTTTTTAAGAAAACGTTATTTTTGCAGGTTACAATGATCCTTATTGACAATTCCGATAATGTTCCAGTGGATAGTAATGTGTTTAAGAATCAATTAGAGGCTATCAGACTCTATTGCCGCGCTAAAATCAAGGTATTTTTTTTTTACCATAAACTCCCTAGCTACTTTCAAACAAAGTCATTTATAGTAATATTTATTATTGGTTTTTGTTACAGTCTAATTCCAAGAATAGAGTGGGCGCAGCGACAATGATAGAGGGCTATTGTGCCTATGAATGGCCAAATCCAAGCGATGTTGAACATTTTCTGACTCACACACTAGGTTAGCAAATTTATTTATTATTCGCTACTCTTCTGCTGCATTTGTATATTGATGTACAAAATTATTATTATTATTTTCTATGCTCAGAACACATTCCTTGGGGCGGTCAGTATGACATACTTGGGGGCCTCCGTTGTTCTAAGCTTGGCTTTGCACGACTTCCCGAAGGCACGAAGACAAGGATGCTTGTGTTTGTTGCAGGGTATGTACACACCTACTTACTTTTATTATATATATGCTTATAATTAATATTATTTCATCACCTTTAAATCAATAATATTGGAATGCTTTTCTAGGCCTTGTCATGGATACTTGACAGACGACATTCTAAAGATTGGAAAACTTTTAAAGGAAACGAATATAGCTCTTGATGTTGTCAGCTTCCCTCACGAGGACCAAGAATTCGATGCACTCAAGACAAAATGCCTTAGATCATTTGTTGCTGCTGCGAATAATAAGGATAACAACAGTCACTTTGCTCGTGTGCCACGCGATTCTTCTTCTGTTTGTGACATCCTAGTGAGGTTTGTACTAACTTTTTGATCATTGGCCTAGGACATGCTATTATTACTATTATTATTGTTATTGTTATTGTTATTGTTATTGTTTTGTTTTGTTTTGTATGTCTTCTAATTTTGTACTTTCAGCTCTAAGATCCTTAGCCGATCAGAAGTAGCGCAAGAGGAGATGAACAAGGAGATGAGTAATGATAATAATAAGAAGAAGAGGACGAGGAGTAGGAGTAGGAGGAAGAAGAATCATCATTCACAAGACCTAGTAGAGGAGGCTGTATCTTCTTCTTGTCGAGATGTTATTTTCCCTCATAATCTCCCCGTTCCTCCTGGTTGGTTAGTATTTGGAAGTTTAGAAATGCATCAACTGATAAAAGTTTAACAACCATGAATGTACTAAGAGCAGAGGGTATGGTTAACGCACCCCTGCGTTAAACCTTAACTTGGCTGCGTTAACCATACCATCACTGCTGTGTTAATGGTGCGTTAAAGGAGTGTGTTAAACCCTTAATGCAGCGTTAAGGGTGGTTTTGTATTAAAAAAAAATCACTTTCACCCCTATCGTACAAAAACTATCCGTTGGATTTCAAAATTAAATTTTACAACTTTGGCCCTCCAAAGTACAAAACACGGCTAGTTTCTTAAAAAAAATAAATAAAAAATAAAATAAATAAATAAAATTTTAAAAACCTTTTTTCCACCACTATAAATAACCAATTAACACCCAATTTTTTTTCACACTTCCACAACTCAAACTCAAATTTATATACTTCATCTCTAACAAAAAAAAAAAACCTTGTTCATTCACAATGGATCCGAATCAAAGTCACGAAGAATTTACCAAACTGGTCAGATGTAGATGACGAAACAGACATTCAGTTTATGATAGCCGCGTACGAAAATCTTCAACAGTTGAAACAAGCAGAACAAGAACAAGATTCCGAAGACGATGAATAAGTATTTGTTTCGTATTGTAATGTTTAATATTTAATGTTATGTAATGTTTAATATTCGTATTGTAATGTTTAATATTCGTATTTTTATGTTAGTTATTAAATGAAGTATTAGTTTTAGTTTAGGGGTTGAATTTGAAAATAGTTGAGTTAAAGGTGAGTTAAGGTTGAGTTATGATAAGGGGTGTTTTTTTTAGTTAAAGGTGAAAATGTTAAAGCTGATGTGGCGCTGACGTGGCAGTGTGTTAAACTTTAACTCTGTGTTACTACACCTGATGCTCTAAGGAGAAGAAAGGCAACATCTGCTGCTTAATTGTTTGTGTGTGTCTCTGTCGGCAACATCTGCTGCTTACTTGTTTGTGTGTGTCTCTGAATTGTATCTTGTTGGCTAGGGTTTTATTTTCCTTTTGGATAATAAATACAGTTATAGATTGTTGTATGACGCCATCGTCAGATTAACCTTTATTATTGTTATTATTGATCTCTTTATGTTCTTGTTTTTCTACTAAATGTTCCGGTGCAACTATTTTAATCATTGGTAAATGTTTGTGAGGTTTGCATTATTATGGAAAGGTCACCATGGAGCTAGCAACTTTGAGAAAGTATGTGAGATGTGTCACATTACTGTCAACAAATTGCCATAGTTGATGATAATGGTACTCTGAAACCCGGAGACCGGAGATGATAATGAACTTTGTTTGCGAAGAGTGATAGCTTGTAATGTTCTTCATCTCCAAAGTGCACACTTCATTCCGTTTTGATGTGTGACATGGCTCAAATTAGCGGCCTTATTGGTGCTAAGGTGAGCTAATTTATATATAGCTTCTGCCTGATAATTGATAATGTTGATTTATGTTAAACACTAAGAACGAATAATATAATGCTTCTACTTGATTTTTAGTGTTTGCAACATAGTAGTTGGTTTTTGACCCATCCCCTGTTTCTATAGATTATAAAGTGTGTTGTTCTTTCTCATCACATGCTTTGTGTGTATGCTTAATAAGTTTTAGAAGTGTGTTGTTCTTTCTCATCACATGCTTTGTGTGTATGCTTAATAAGTTTTAGATAATATATTTTTTGAGGCACAACAGTTAAGTTATAGATTTGATGCTTTGAGGTACTGATCATAGATTCATAGCTCATATCAGTTATGTCACCTTTTTAAACATATCTTGGTACTGCATCACTTGATGTTGTTAATAACATAGGTCAAATTCTTATAAAAAAATTCATGTGGCTCTTATTATACAAGAACGTGCAAGCCCCTTTGAACACTGTGACATTGTAACCTCGACTACTCATAAAAGTCTACGTGGCCCTAGGGGAGGGATTATTTTCTACCGAAAAGGTCCAAAACCAAATAAAAGAGGTGATGGTAGTGACAAGTATGACTTTGAAGAGGAGAAATTTTGCTGTATGTTCTGCACTTCAAGGTGGACCGCATAGTAATCTTATTGCAGCACTTGTAGTTGCTCTCAAACATGTGGCTACCCCTGAATGCACTGTATATATGCAACAGGTAAAGAAAAATGCTCAAGCTTTGGCATCTGCTTTACTCAAAAGAAATTGCAAACTGGTAACAGGAGGGACCGGTAATCATATGTTACTTTGGGATCTTAGAAATCTTGGATTGACTGGTACAGATTCTTTCATTTTGTCTATTACAGTAATTTTTTAGCATGGCATCAATAATTTATATCTCAAGTAGAAAGACGACACTTGTATAATGAAATGTAGTTCTCATGTTTCCTGTTATTGTATTTGCAGGAAAAAACTTTGAGAAAGTATGTGAGATGTGTCACATTACTGTCAACAAATTGCCATATTTGATGATAATGGTACTCTGAGCCCCAGAGGTGTGAGGATTGGTAAGTGCAATATTATTCTCGCCTTGTTGATTTATGATAAATAGTTCATTTGGTTTCAATATAGACGCGGCAATTGCGATCCATTTAGTTATAAATGGGTCTAGCAATCTTGGAGAAATTTGTGACGAATCATTGGTAGTAGCCTGCCAATCCTAAAAATGAGCGTATTTCAGACGGTGTTTTAGGAGTTTTCCAATTCTTTACTGCTTCGATCTTACTAGGGTCCACATGAATGCCATTACTATTAACCACATGTCCGAGGAAATGTACCTCCTGTAGCCAAAACTTGTACTTTGAAAACTTGGCATACAATTTCTCTTTCTCGAGCAACTCTAGAAGTAGTTTCAGATGACCCTCATGCTCCTTATATTTCGAATAGATTAAGATGTTATCGATACACAGGAAATTTGATCAAAAAGATGACGCTTGATTTAATTTGTAATAACAGAGCTCATTAGACATTATATCACAATGTAAAGAAAAAAGGATTACCTACTAAAATAGCTTATCCATAACCATCCAATGCAAGGGCGGTTGAAATGACATGACTAAGATGTCAAAAAAGTAGTGTAATAGAATTACTTAAGACACATATACTAATGTGTCGAATTTCAAGTAAATTTTGGTTTGAAATTGGCTTTACATATAGCACAATACATACACGTATGAAGCTTGTAGAATCAAGTGAGCTAATCGAAACTAAACTTCGGATTCATTTCATTTCACAAATAAAGCTTCTGCCCCTGAAAGGTCACTTTCAAGAAGTTGAGTAATGAGTACTTAAATCAACACCAGGTAATGGTAATGAATATGCTATTTTATAATTTCACGGGATTATTACAGCGGCCGGAGATCCCCGAATGAAAATGGGAGAATATAACAATGGATTTTATTTGAAGATACATAAAACCTACTATTTTCTTATATTCACAAAGTTACATTAGTATCTAAATAATATAAGGGTTTTATTATTATTTTTTTAAACATGTTTTTGACTGTTATTAGCAAACCACTTTGCCCGTTACCCAAGCCCCATCCACCAGTTTTAAGACAAATATATATTTCTGGGACAACCCAACCACCCGTTTTAGCCAAAAGACTGTCATCCAAACCACGCATCTTGCAACATGTGTCTAAATCATTTTAGCAAACGTATTCACTGGGACAGCAGGAACAGAAGAGTTTACAAGTAGAAAAGAAAATAACACATGAATGAATTTCCTCTCCTCCTCCTCTGCAGCGCTTAATAGTTGGAGTGTAGTCAGCACTAAACCTCCCCCGCCCAATTCTAAAACAGGTTTCCTCTTAGCAGACTGGTTGTTTCTTTCAGGGATCCGCCTATCATCTCTTCTTGGATGAACATCCTCGTAAGCCTCAAACATCATAGTATTCTTTTGTTTTTTCTTCTTATGTTGTTGCACTTCTTCCAACCTTTCTCGCTTGATAGCCTCCTCTTCAAACCGTCTAAGCTCAGCAACTTTCTCTTCTTCTCTTCTTACTCGCTCTTCTTCGTAATATGACCCAACCATGTTTTCTCTAGGTGTTTGTTCTTCATCGTCTTCTTCTTCCTAAAACTGAGCAGTAGCACTATTAGGCCAAAAATCTCCACTTCCATGATCTCTATGATTTTGAAACCTAGATAATTTAGTCATTCTTTTAGTCTTCCGAGGTTCACTTACTTCTTGACTAATTTGGTCAAGATCAATGATTTCCTTAGGTCTTCTAATAACAATCGTTTTTCCTAGGTGGAGGATTTCTATTGATATTGCTCTCAGCGGGTGGTCGTATCACAAGAGACGAGGGTTTGTGAGATTCCACTTGTATATCTTCGGTTCTGGACTTGTTGGAGAATATAACTTTATTCACTTTAACTAAAGACCTATTAACTGTTTCCGTATCTGAAGTTGCTGGTCTGTGGGAAACCAGCGAGGTGCTTGGAGTAGCCTTTTCGGGGGGATTATACTACTTGCTGGACCACATTTTACTTTCAAAACTTTAGCTTTTAACGAGCTTCTTTCCTCCTCAGCATAGATGGTATTCTACTCTCCGATTATACGGCGTACCTTTAAGCCGCTCTTCATACCAGAATAAAGCCCGCAATGATGACATCACTGATCACAATCGCCAATGTCGATGTACGTTGCCGAATCATCTGCATTAACCAATGAACAGCGTGTCATAAAGACGGCCGAAATTCGTAAGTTAAATAACATAAGAAGGACATTTACCTTGAACACGTGCAGAACTTGATTCAGGGAGTTCAGTGTTAACATGTTGAGAATTTACGTGGGGTACTGGCAGCAGGTATGTTTGACTGATTGTACGAAAGTCTCCTCACATTTCTATTGGGACGACTGTGTTGGCTGCTCGCTGCTGGTGGACGCTGTCGTGATATACCACGTCGTTTGCCGGTGCCAGAAGAAGAAGGTTCACATGTTGCCAATACTGCAGGTAACCCAAAACCAAAAAATGAATACCGCACTTTTAAAACAAACACTCAAGTACAAATCAAAAAAATACATACTGAATTTAGAGCAGGTGCTATTTTGTGAATAACATCATTCTCAGAAGTGAACAAGTGAACAACTAAACAAAAGTGTTTACCTGTGTTGTACGCAGAACTGGATTGACCAATCTCAGCAGGCCTGAACAGTTTGTTACCCACGGCCATTGCACATCTCCCACTGACTGAATGTCTTGATTATTTGCCGTTGTTACACTATGAACGTTTGTTCGTTGTTGATTGCTGCTATTGGAAGAAGTGGGTTGATAAGCACTTGTATATGAACTGTTGGTGACGACCCGGTTTTTTATATCACGCCAGAGGTCTGATCGCCTCAAGGATGCTGATTCAGATTCATTGACGATTTCGTGTCCAATGACTGAGTTATCAAACGAAAAAAAAGAAACATAAGTAAAAAACAGTAATAAGTGAAAGCCTGGGCATTTGCAAAATGCGCTGGTTAACGTATTACCATCAGATGAATTTCTTTGACGTGGAACTCTGTATGTAGAAGATGTCTGGGGAACCAATGTATCAGCAGTGCGGTTACCCAAACAGCTTGTTATGTATCGCCTTTGCATATCTCCGGCCGCATGCATGTGTGTTAACACACCTTGTGTGGCTTTTCTTTTTCGATTGCTGATATCGCAAGTGTTGGGCTCATAATCATTTGTAAATGCTTGATTAACTGAGTGGTACCGAATATCTGACTCAAGCAAAAACACCGAACATAAGAAACAAACACTCATAACCAAAACTCTGAAAATTTGCATAACATGCTGCTAAACATCTTACCATGACTTGAATTTCTTTGCAGAGGAACTTCATTAACCAATTGGTGTCCAATATCCGAGTAATTAAAAATACACCAAACATAAGTAAAAAACAGTAATAAGTGAAAGCACGGACATTTGGAAAATGTGTTGGCTAACATATTACTATCATCTGATTTTCTTTGCACCAAACATAAGTAAGAGTGTTGGTAACCATCTTACCGTAAGTTGAATTTCTTTGTGGCGGAACTTCAGAAATGGGAAATGCCTGGGAGATCCCTGCATTAGTGGCAAAGTTGCTTGAAGAACTTGTTAGGTATCGCCTTTGCACATCTGTGGTCGCCTGAGTCTGTTGACTTTTTGCAGTGAATACAGTGTCATTGTCTTTTCTTTTTCGATTGCTAATACTGGAAGCGCTGGGCTCAACAGCATTTGTATAAGCTTCACTAACCAAGTGTTGCTGAATGCCTGAGTAATTAAGAAATAATAGCAAACATAAGAAAGGAACAACTATGTAAGTTTGGAAAATGCGCTGGTAAACATATTACCACGAATTTCTTTGCCGTGGGGCTTCGTAGATGGAAAACGGCTCATGAACGGCTGTGTTCGGTGTTCTGCGGTTACCGGCCGCCGAGAGACTTTGTGAAGAGGATTGCTTGCAATCTTCAATATCATAAGAAGAAACTTCGCAATTACCGGATTCTTCTTGCAAACAATTACCACACGTCAGTGTGTGTAAAAGTGTTCCAAAACAAACATGTGGAAACTCCACTGGATTCACCTCGGTCTTTGTCCATTGTTTGCCTCCTCTTCATAATGTTACCCAAAACCAAATATACCAATCTTTGGAAGAAGTTGGGATGCCCAAACAATTGATACCCAAAGGTGATATTCCTAAGGAGACATAACACCTAAAAAAAATCTAACAACAAAGGGACTGACATACAAAACCACATTCTCAAAGAGTAAATCTATATAAGCAACTTCCTAAGCACGCATTGAATTAGATAAGATATAACATGAAAAACCTACAGGGTGCGTACAAAGGAACCTTCTGAAAGTAATTCAAGAAAGGCTTATGACACAAGATAGAATTGCAGTATGGAAGCCAAATGGAGACATGAAGTGTGTTTTCTGCAAACAATGCCTTGATTCCCATGAGCATTTGTTTTTCATATGCCCTTATACTAATAGAGTGTGGAATGAGTTGCAGAAACTAATTGACAAACATTTTTCATTCAATTAGGGAAATATTATTGAAGAGTTCTCATCATTAAAAGCCAACAAAAACATATGGAGTATAATTAGGAGATTGGTTCTGGGAGCTGCTATGTACTTTGTGTGGCAAGAGAGAAACAAAAGGTTATTTCAAAACTGTGAGAGAACAGTGGAAACTTTGGTGCAGAATGTTATGAATGGCATCAAAATGAGAATAATGAATTTTGTAGTAAAAGATACTGATTCAATCAAAGCTGTTGAAGAGAAATGAAATGTGCAGATCAAAAGAGCCAAGAAGTAAATACAGAATGAAGATGTAAAGATTAGCATGGTGTGTATTAGTTTGAGTATAAGTGTACTATAGAATGCTTGTAGTTTGTCAAGTTTATTTGTTGTTTTGATTGACTCTGTGAAAACAACATGGGATATGTCCATGGAGATGCGATCCCTTAAAAAGGGGATGCAAATTAAAAAGTCTAAAAAGTGTTTTCAACCACTCACAATGTGACAAGTGTACACCAACCATTCCCTCCTTTTTTTCTTATTAAATTTGGTTAGGGGGCATTTTGGTCCTTTTAACCCCTTTTTTTATTCCACCCCAAAACTTTAAACTTAAATAACTTTCAAACGATAAACTTCTATGAAAAAACCGATTTCACCATAAATTTTAAAAATATAATTCTCTTTAATTTGGTATGCATTATGATATATGAATCGCAACTTTTTTTTTCTTCAACTTTTTAAGTAGGTGTTGATTTTCTTGAAATTTTATGCATTTTTAGCTCTAATTTTGCCTAGTTTAAAGGCCGAATTTTGCAAAACTTAAAACACGAAAGTTGTAGCTTTTTAGCCATTCTTTACCCATAAATTTGAATCACTCAAATCCGATATAATATGAGTGAGATATTGCACGTTAAAGATTAACAATAACTGATGAACGTTATCAAAAATAACTGATGAACCAAAACACTTTGAAAAACAACCGACGCTAACTGATGAACCTAAACACTTTGATAAACAACCGACGCTAACTGATGAACCTAAACACTTTGAAACACAACCGAAGCTAACTGATGAACCAAAACACTTTGAAAAACAACCGACGCTAACTGATGAACCTAAACACTTTGAAACACAACCGAAGCTAACTGATGAACCAAAACACTTTGAAAAACAACCGACGATAACTGATGAACCTAAACACTTTGAAAAACAATCGACGCTAACTGATGAACCTATAACTGATGAACCAATAATTGATGAACCAAAAAAATAACATAACACATGACAATAATTGATGAACCAAAAACACAACACCAGGATAATAATTGATGAACCAAAAAAATAACAGCACAATAACTGATGAACCTATAACTGATGAACCAATAATTGATGAACCTATAACTGATTAACCTATAACTGATGAACCTATAACGACACAATAACTGATGAACCAATAACTGATGAACCAATAACTAATGAACCTATAACTTATGAACCAATAATTGATGAACCAAAAAGACATAACACCAGGATAATAATTGATGAACCAAAAAAATAACAGCACAATAACTGATGAACCAAAAAAATAACACAACACAATAACTGATGAACCTATAACTGATGAACCAATAACTGATGAACCAATAACTGATGAACCTATAACTGATGAACCAATAACTGATGAACCTATAACAACACAATAACTGATGAACCAATAACTGATGAACCAATGACTGATGAACCAATAACTGATGAACCAATAACTGATGAACCTATAACTGATGAACCTATAACAACACAATAACTGATGAACCTATAACAACACAATAACTGATGAACCAATAACTGATGAACCAATAACTGATGAACCTATAACTGATGAACCTATAACAACACAATAACTGATGAACCAATAACTGATGAACCAATAAAATAACACAACACAATAACTGATGAACCTATAACTGATGAACCAATAATTGATGAACCAAAAAAATAATATAACACAGGACAATAATTGATGAACCAAAAACGCATAACAAGGGTCAATAATTGATGAACCAAAAACACATAACACCAGGATAATAATTGATGAACCAAAAAAATAACAGCGCAATAACTGATGAACCAAAACACATAACAAAACACAATAACTGATGAACCAAAAAAATAACATAACACATGACAATAATTGATGAACCAAAAACACATAACAAGGGTCAATAATTGATGAACCAAAAAAATAACAGCACAATAACTAATGAACCAATAATTGATGAACCAAAAAAATAATATAACACATGACAATAATTGATGAACCAAAAACACATAACAAAGGTCAATAATTGATGAATCAAAAACACATAACACCAGGATAATAATTGATGAACCAAAAAAATAACAGCAAAATAACTGATGAACTGATAAACATTATGTTTTTATTAGAAAATTGATGAACTGATGAACAATACTACCTTGAACTGATGAACATTATAAAAAAAAATTCGATAGAACAAAATTAACCGATGACCAAAACTAACTATTGAACTGATGAACATTATAAAAAAATAAGCGGATCAAATACAAAAAATCACACATTTTTATAACAAAAAAACCCTCACAGACTTTTTATCAAACACCTTGTATGCACAAAAAAAAAAAAAAAAAAAAAAAAAAAAAAAAAAAAAAAAAAAAAAAAAAAACACCAAATGCTTTACTGATTACATCATCAAATTTTCAAACACCTAAAACAACAATCAAATATCAAAATAGTTGAAAAACAAAAAGTAAACTAAAATAAAAAACAAAGATACAACTTTTATGGATGCCAACCTAACAATGAATATGAAACGTAACCTGACAATGAATGATATCAAATATAACAGAACCAAGAATGAAATTTATCTCAATCGACATAACAAACCGAAAAGGAAAACTAATTGACGTATCTACCATTTTCTTTAGTGCTACTTATCAGCTTGTATTCGGGTGATGGTGATGGAGACGGTGTTGGTGGGTCCAATGGTGGTGACTGGTGACGGTGACGAAGATCGCCGGAGATCATCTTTCACTTTTTGATTTGAGAGTCAGATCTGGGAAATAAAGATGGAAAGGAAATGAGAAATAAAGAGCTGTAACAGATCATTATTTTTTATTGAAATGACCAGCATGCCCTTTTGTGTATATTCTCCTCTTTAATTTGATTGGATCTTGATTTATGATCCAACGGTTATAAATACTTTTTAGACTTTTTAAACTTTTGTTACTTTGCAAATGATCCCCCACCTATGTCCATGAGTGTTAAAAAGAGTCTTATATTTTTTGTGATTAATAATATTTCACCTTTCACAAAAAAAAAAAAAAAAAAAAAAAAAAAAAAAAAAAAAAAAAAAAAAAAAAAAAAAAGGAAACCTTCTGAAAAACTGAACTTGCATAGGCAACTCCCTAAGCAAGCATTCAATTAAACGCAACATAACATCAAAACCATTCAATTAAACACAACAAAACTTCAAAAACCTACAGGGTGGCACAATTATGTGTTCACACATCAGTTAACAAACAATGTAGGAACCTACAGGTGATGGGGAATCATGTATTTCCAAAACACACCGGGGTTTAACATAGCAGTATAATATGAAAACATAAAGAAACAATCATGTCATAAGAAACAAACTAGTAAACCAAGTAACCCACTGTTATAATCCGTTGGAGGTGCAAACTACACAACATAATAATTCTTGAGATCATAGAACTTGAAACGAAGAAGCTGCTATGCAAAGGTATAGATAAGCCAAATGTAAGTTTAAGGTGAATTGGCTCGTGATCCATTTTAATAGAGAAGTAAGCTCATTGATAGTGTGCATATAAGAAAAACATAGAATCATATATTGCAAAGATAAAAATAAAAATATAAATAAAACAATTAATTCAAGAACCAAACACCGACACATATATCATCATAATGGATTTTACACCCATGTGCATCTTCCTTCAAAATATCATCCGAAAATACTTTTTTAATAGGAAGCAAAGCCTAAAAGGTAATAAAAGTGATAGTTACAGCCTTATAGCGCACAAAAAAATAAAACCACGCAAAGTCTGAGGCTGCATTGTGTACATTAACATTACTGTGCTTCTCATGTAAGTCAAGAATTTCCCTGGTAACTCTTCCAACATGCAAGTCAAGAATTGCCGTGGTAACTCTTCCAACAATGACACCATTGATATCTCCATCTGCACAATATTTATAGACAGGTAAGTTTAAGTGGAACAAACTATATAGAAAGTCACTTCAGGTAACCTTTTGGAAAAGCCATGGAGCTAGCTGGCAATTCCAACTGGTTTACCAATAAATGGGTTAATTTGGGTTATGTTCATCTCTAGACATGCAGGAGAATAACAGAAAAACACATTTTGACCCGAACCCGCTTCAACCTGTTACATCCCCAGACAATACAATTTTGCCACCTCTAGTAGGGAGGTGTGCAACACATTTAAGAACATTAATACTTATATAAGAATGAGCTTAGGTGATACTATGTAAACAAACTGAAGAAGCACCTTCATCATCAGATATTTCGAAATGTACTAGTTTTTATTCGTTATCTTCAGACCCATGTCAAATGTACTAGTTAGGCTTGGGGGGGGGGGGGAGTGGGTGAGTGTTATGATAAAAAGTTGTTTGTAAGATAGCAATAATGTAAGGTAATCATGTAAGGCCTGTCGGCCACGTAGTAGTGCGTTAGGTGTAAATTATTAGTGTCAATAATGTAGAAGGAACTATTCCTCCTACTTTATGTAACTATATAAAGAGACTTAGTCTCAAGTAATAGATATGCGTTTTATAAGTTTTAAAACCATCATGTTTTTAGAGAAATAGAATTTCTCTCTGAGATTGAGTTCTCATTATCTGTTGAAGATTTTAATCTTCTGAAGAGCAGATTAGCATCTATCAAATACTCCTAGCACTTCAAGTTATCAATCATCCATCACCAATTCATTTTGAAAGAATCAAAATTATCTAACCATCCACTATCATAAATTCAACGATTCATATTACGTTGAAATTCATAAAGCAAACCCATTAGCATCCACTACCTCCACCTCCGTCCAATTTCAATTCATTTCAAAAATGAGTTTGCAAATTCATGGACCTACAATCACATATAAATCCACTATCATTCAATCGAATTAATTAAAAATTTTCAGGTACTTTTCGCCCGAGAATTCCGCGTTATAATTCTGGTAAATACGATTCAAAATTATGCAAATATAATTCTGGTATCAGAGCGAGTAGAACGATCAACATCAAGAATTAAACAAGCAGACATGGAGCTAAAAAGCATGAAAAAAGAAGCAAAGAACCAGGTGCAACAGTCATCAAAAAGAAATTAATTTCATACACTCAGGTACAACTTAAACATAATGAATTCATATATTACTTTACTATGTTTCATATATAGCGTCATATACTTTTTCACAATAAATCAATTAATAAAAATAGCTTTATATTTCTAAAAAATTATTATACAATATGTCGAATTCACCTAATATTAATAAAGAAGATATATCAATTATTCATGAACATGAAAATGAATCAGGATTTATGTTAGATACAATTATCAATAGAACAGCTATTAGATGATCAAACTTTACACTATCTGAAAAACATAACTTTGATTATTCAAGATCACTTAAAGAATTATTTTCACGAAAAAATATAATATATTTTGGAAAAATTATTGGAGAAGAACCTATTCCTATTGAACAAACAAAAGGAGATATTATTATTCCTATAATTAATAAACAGCAAATAAATGAAAGAATAAAACAAATGAACGAAAAAGATAGAAGTAAAATAGCATATATTCATATATCAACTATACAAGTAATATTAAAAAGTACTTTTATGGGTCATAATACACCTATTCAACTAGAACTAAGAGATGATAGAATTATTGATAAAGAAGAAAGAATTATTGCCTCTGGTAAAGGAAACTTAGCTGAAGGTAAAATAAAATTTGATGTCAATATACAAATGGGATTAAGTTTAAAAGATAAAGATATAAATAAAAGTATCACTATTAGATATGAATTATTAAGAAGAACATTCATGTACAAAGGAAATCATCCTTTTACGGTCACATATCAAATAAACTATGCACTCACGAATTCACATCATAGTATAACTTTTAAAACAAGCGATAGAATTTATATTGATAAACTTTTTGAGCCATTACTAAGTCTTGAAGCACCAAATTTATTTTCAAAGCATAAATATATTGAAAAAACTAGAAAATCAACATCAGATATAACATCAGTATGGATACCACAAATAGAAAAACCAATCTCAGTTACAACAGGAGAATCATCAAACACTAAAGATGAAAAACTAGAAGAAATACAAGAAGTGAAAGAAATGATAAGATCATTAAGTCTAAGAATATAAGCAACATAAAAGTAAAGATAAAAATATAATGGATTCAGAACTACAAAAAAGACTATTACAAAAAAAGATAAGAGATCTAGAAGAAGATATAAGAGAAATAACGCTTACAATAGAACATTTACTAAATAGAATAGAATTTAGAAGTCCTTACGAAAGTCTAAAAGTAATGACTAGGTTACTAGCATACGAAAGAAAAAGATTAGAATATACAACAGAACAATTACGAAGAGAAAAAAGAAATCCGATAATTTGTTAAAAGAAAATGAATCATATTTCTGAAAATCTTTCTGATCAAAAAGAAAATATAGAAAATAATAAAAATATTACATCATTTGAACCATTTATACCATATAATCAAACCTTATTTAAAATACCTCAGAATTTACCTAAGGGAACAACATATAATATTAATATAACAGATAAGGAAGATAAAAATCAAACTATTGGAGAAAAAGTAGATACATTAATTTCTACACTTAATAATATAATTGAAATACTAAGTTTTTTAATAATAAGACAATTACCAGACATGTCAAAAACAATACAAGAAAAGTTAAATAATATACATATATTATTGAATAAAAAAACAGAAGAATTTGAAAATTTAGAACAAAATCAAGTAAATATAATTGAACAATTATCAAATATAATCGGTTCCCAAGAAAAAGATAAAGATATTACTATTACCAAAATAAAAGATACACTACTGAAAAAGTCAACTCTTAAAATAATTCCACCACTAAGACTAACATAATGGAAAATCTTGAAGAACAAATTGAAACTCTTACTAGATTAATGTCATCATTAGATATACCATCTGAAACAAACGAAGAAATAAAGGAAGAAGCAGATATAGTACAAGATTACAGTTCAGATGAAAATCCATATGGAAATCCATTTGGAGAAAGTTCTAATACAAACTATAATTTTGCACAAAAAAGAAAAAAATCTTATGTAGACGAAGATTTACAAAGACAATTTGATTATAAACCACCAACACCTACAGAAAAATATTTATATCAACAAGGAATGATTAGAAACAAAAAAGGAAAATGGGAACGTATACCTCCTCAGTATATACCAAAAATACCAATATCCAGCATGAATGAAGAAATTTTAAATATTGATTGTGAAATAGACATAGATAATAGAATTCAAAATTGGAGTAATAGGTTAAGTGCTCAAATACAATTAACCGAAGAATTGTGAGCATTACAACCAAGAGATTTACTCAATTTCATAATACACAAAATGTCAGGAAATGTTTATAGATTTTTAGAATCTATAGATGAATTAGAATTATCAAGAATAGCAACAACTGATGCTATAATAACTTTTAAAAATATTGTAGCATGTATAGTACAAGAATTCACTGGAAGAATTCCAGGAAAAGAAGCATCAAATGAAGCTTTTAGAGAACACGCATATTGGAGAATAATTAATCTTAAAATATGTAACATGTGTTATCTAGATTCTTTCATATGTGAATTTTCTGATCAGTATTATAAATTAGATACTACAAGGCAGAAATCAGCACTAGAAATGTTTTATAATAAACTTCCCGAATCTGTAGCAACAAAATTAAAAGATTCATATTCATCATTATTAAAAAATAATGATGGAATAATAGAAGATACTCTAGGAGCTAGAATTACTACATTAAGAGCATGGATTAGAAGACAATGTCTAGAAGAAACCAATAAAAATAGTAATAGCAGATAAATCAGTACACAAAATATGGTATGTAGGAAAAATGATTCCTATATATATTAATCAAAAAAGATTCATTACACCAACCATTTACATGCATGATTCAAGTCTAGATTTAATAATTGGAAACAATTTCTTAAAATTATATGAACCTTTTATTCAAACAAAAAAATCAATCACTCTAAAAAATAAAGAAACAAGAAAATTAGTGACAACACCAATAGTTACACAAACAGAATACATAAGAATGATAGCACGAAAGATAAAATTTCAAGAAGAAATATTGTTAGTAATGAAAAAAGAACAAATAGAAAATGCATTGAAAGAAGTATGTAGTGAAGATCCACTAGATACTATAAATACTAATAGCATATTAGTAACTATAAAGTTAAAAGATCCACTAGCAGAAATAAATATACCAAACAGGATACCTTATAGTATTAAAGATGTTAAAGAATTCAAAGAAGAATGTCAACAATTATTAGAAAAAGGAATAATAAGAGAAAGCTCAAGTCCTCATTCAGCACCAGCATTTTATGTAGAAAATAATAATGAAATTAAAAGAGGAAAAAGACGAATGGTTATAAATTATAAAAAAATGAATGAAGCAACTATAGGAGATTCCTATAAGTTACCAAGAAAAGACTACATTCTAGAAAAAATAAAAGGAAATACACACTTTAGCACATTTGATGCTAAATCAGGATACTGGCAATTAAGACTTGATGAAGCAAAAAAACCATTAACAGCATTTTCTTGTCCTCCACAAAAACATTACGAATGGAATGTACTACCATTTGGATTGAAACAAGCACCATCAATCTATCAACGATTTATGGATAATGTTTTACAAGGATTAGAAAACTTTTGTTTAGCATATATTGACGATATAATTGTTTTTACTAAAGGAAATGAACAAGAACATATAAAAGCGGTATCAGCAGTTTTAAAAAGAATAAAAGAAAAAGGATTAATTTTATCACAAAAGAAGTCCAAATTACTTCAAACCGAAGTAGAATATTTAGGACTAAAAATAGCAAAAAAATGGAATTATTTCTTTAACAAGTAATACACAAGAAAAATTAAAACTTTTTCCAGATAAATTAGAAGATAGAAAACAAATTCAAAGATTTTTAGGATGTTTGAATTATATAGCAGAACAAGGATTTTTGAAAAATTTGGCAAAAGAAAGAAGAATTTTACAAAAGAAAATTTCTGAAAAAATTCGTTGGGAATGGACACCATCTGACACCCAACTTGTTCAACATATTAAATCAACTGTACAATGTTTACCGGAGTTATACAACCCGGAGACAAAAGATTTTTTGATTATTGAAACAGATGCATCAGACGATACATGGGCAGGATGTATGAAAGCAATTCAGAATGGAAAAGAATTACTAGGATTAGATATTGACGGAATTCCAATCCCTCAGTCTAATCTATCTATAGCACTAAGTATTGATGGAAGTCAAATTCCTCAATCAAATTCAGCACTATTTAAATCATTATGTATTGACGGAGAGAAATTTCCTCAATCAAACTCATTATTTTTCAAAGCATCAGAAATTGAAAATACAACTTTTTTGAAAACAGAAAAATACGATTCAAAATTATGCAAAGTGTTATGATAAAAAGTTGTTTGTAAGATAGCAATAATGTAAGGCCTCATAGTAGTGCGTTAGGTGTAAATTATTAGTGTCAATAATGTAGAAGGAACTATTCCTCCTACTTTATGTAACTATATAAAGAGACTTAGTCTCAAGTAATAGATATGCGTTTTATGAGTTTTAAAACCATCGTGTTTTTAGAGAAATAGAATTTCTCTCTGAGCTTGAGTTCTCATTATCTGTTGAAGATTTTAATCTTCTGAATAGCAGATTAACATCTATCAAATACTCCTAGCACTTCAAGTTATCAATCATCCATCACCAATTCATTTTGAAAGAATCAAAATTATCAAACCATCCACTATCATCAATTCAACGATTCATATTACGTTGAAATTCATAAAGCAAACCCATTAGCATCCACTACCTCCACCTCCGTCCAATTTCAATTCATTTCAAAAATGAGTTTGCAAATTCATGGACCTACAATCACATATAAATCCACTATCATTCAATCGAATTAATTAAAAATTTTCAGGTACTTTTCGCCGAGAATTCCGCGTTATAATTCAGTATTTGATAGATGCTAATCTGCTATTCAGAATATTAAAATCTTCAACAGATAATGAGAACTCAATCTCAGAGAGAAATTCTATTTCTCTAAAAACACGATGGTTTTAAAACTCATAAAACGCATATCTATTACTTGAAACTAAGTCTCTTTATATAGTTACATAAAGTAGGAGGAATAGTTTCTTCTACATTATTGACACTAATAATTTACACCTAACGCACTACTACGTGGCCGACAGGCCTTACATGATTACCAATTTTAATTAATTCGATTGAATGATAGTGGATTTATGTGATTGTAGGTCCATGAATTTGCAAACTCATTTTTGAAATGAATTGAAATTGGACGGAGGTGGAGGTAGTGGATGCTAATGGGTTTGCTTTATGAATTTCAATGTAATATGAATCGTTGAATTGATGATAGTGGATGGTTTGATAATTTTGATTCTTTCAAAATGAATTGGTGATGCATGATTGATAACTTGAAGTGCTAGGAGTATTTGATAGATGCTAATCTGCTATTCAGAAGATTAAAATCTTCAACAGATAATGAGAACTCAATCTCAGAGAGATTCTATTTCTCTAAAAACACGATGGTTTTAAAACTCATATCTATTACTTGAGACTAAGTCTCTTTATATAGTTACATAAAGTAAGAGGAATAGTTCCTTCTACATTATTGACACTAATAATTTACACCTAACGCACTACTACGTGGCCGACAGGCCTTACATGATTACCTTACATTATTGCTATCTTACAAACAACTTTTTATCATAACACTCACCCACTCTAAAAAAGTAAAAATAATTGAATAAAAATAAAATGAATGAAAATGAAAATGGAAAAATCATGAAGAATCAGGACCAGCGCCAGAAGACGCAAGGAAGAAGACAAGCATTATTGAAAAAAAAAATCAAGAGCGACGACAGAAGAAGACAAGGAAAAAGACAAAGTCGAAAAGAATTACTGACGACACCAAAAGACAAAAGACAAAAAAGCAAAGAATTACTGAAGACGCATGATGTGCGCCAACTGTATTCAATTATTTTTACTTTTTTTAGAGTGGGTGAGTGTTATGATAAAAAGTTGTTTGTAAGATAGCAATAATGTAAGGTAATCATGTAAGGCCTGTCGGCCACGTAGTAGTGCGTTAGGTGTAAATTATTAGTGTCAATAATGTAGAAGGAACTATTTCTCCTACTTTATGTAACTATATAAAGTGACTTAGTCTCAAGTAATAGATATGCGTTTTATGAGTTTTAAAACCATCGTGTTTTTAGAGAAATAGAATTTCTCTCTGAGATTGAGTTCTCATTATCTGTTGTAGATTTTAATCTTCTGAATAGCAGATTAGCATCTATCAAATACTCCTAGCACTTCAAGTTATCAATCATCCATCACCAATTCATTTTGAAAGAATCAAAATTATCAAACCATCCACTATCATCAATTCAACGATTCATATTACGTTGAAATTCATAAAGCAAACCGATTAGCATCCACTACCTCCACCTCCGTCCAATTTCAATAATGAGTTTGCAAATTCATGGACCTACAATCACATATAAATCCACTATCATTCAATCGATTATAATTCGGGGGGGGGGGGGGGGGGGGGGGGGTGTTAAGGGATTTGGTGCTTGTTATTTTTTTGATTATAAACAGCTTCATTCGTTATCCGCTCTAGTATCAAGGTTGTTAGTCGATCAAATACTAACAACTCACCACAGCCATCCATCTCCAGCAGGTTGTTTTCAAACCTCCAACTTATTTTGATTGTTATTTAATTGTGTATGATGAATATTTAGGGTTTTAGTTGATTGTATTGATAATTAGGAGTGATTAGGGCTGCCGTATTTTATGATATGGCAATATTTGGGTAGCTGTTTAGTTTTGTGGCGTATGTGTGAAACATAAAGTAGTTTTAAACCCAATAGGTGCCTTATTTTATTTCCCGTAACTGCGAGTACCATATATATTGAAAGTTATACGACTAAGCTTTTCATATGTATGAAACAGAAACTAGTTACGACTAAGCTTTTCATATATTGTGGCTTACATGTTTTACAAGAATGTTTATTACTCCTAGATTGTTATACAAATGTTTATGAAGTTAGACTTATGTTTATAATTGTATGTCACATATATTGATCACAACAACGTGGGACGAGATGGAAAGAAATAAGATACTTCCGGTTGACCCGGAATGTAATTGTAGGCTTGTAGATGTGGATAATGGAGTTTATTCGTTACTTATTGAATTTAATAAACCATTAGTATCATCAACCGAATACAAATGATTATCTGACGATTGTTGGTAGTAAAGATGGAACTCTTCCGCCATAGACAACACACAAAAGGAGAAGAGGTATCCTCGGAGATAGTTTGTTGTGGTAAAGAAGAAGACATACAAGTGCTTCTTAGCGGTGAAAAATGCTTGACAAGTTCAGAAAGTGTATATGTTAATGGTAAAAGTGGGGAAATTGGTCAAAAGAGTGAGGATAGTTTTTTAATTGTAAAAAATAATTATCAAAGTCGTATTCAAGGAGGCATTTGGAAACCCGTGTTTTATAAAATACAGGTTTCCATAAAACACGCATTTCCAAATGGCTCCTTGAATACGACTTCATTCGATAATTATTTCATACAATTAAAAAACTATCCTCACTCTTTTGACCAATTTCCCCACTTTTACCATTGACATATACACTTTCTGAACTTGTCAAGCATTTTTCACCGTTAAGAAGCACTTGTATGTCTTCTTCTTTACCACAACAAACTATCTCCGAGGATACCTCTTCTCCTTTTGTGTGTTGTCTATGGCGGAAGAGTTCCATGGTTTCATGTTTACTACCAACAATCGTCAGATAATCATTTGCATTCGGTTGATGATACTCATAGACTAACGGTTTATTAAATTCAATAAGCAACGAATAAACTCCATTATCCACATCTACAAGCTACAATTACATGCCGGGTCAACCAGAAGCATCTTATTTCTTTCCATCTCGTCCCACGTTGTTGTGATCAATATATCTGATATACAGTTATAAACATAAGTCAACTTCATAAACATTTGTATAAAAATCAAGGGGTAATAAACATTCTTGTAAAACATTTAGGCGAACAGTGTAAAACATGTAAGCCCTATAAAAAATCTAAAAGTAAAAGGAAATATTGCGACCTATTGAGTTACAACTAGTTTCTGTTTCATACATATGAAAAGCTTAGTCGTATAACTATCAATATATATGGTACTCGTAGTTACGAGAAATAAAATAAGGCACCTATTGGGTTTAAAACTACTTTCTGTTTCACACATACGCCACAAAACTAAACAACTACCCAAATATTGCCATATCATAAAATACGGCAACCAGTTGAAGAATGTGAGCCCTAATCACTAGCACACTAATCACACTTCATTCCGAACCAGCTAATTATCAATACAATCAACTAAAACTCTAAATATTCATCATACACAATTAAATAACAACAATCAAAAACAACCTGCTGGAGATGGCTGATGTCGGTTGTGGTGAGTTGTTAGTATTTGATCGACTAACAACCTTGATACTAGAGCGGATAACCCGAGACCCATCCTAGGATGTTGAAAACGTAACCAAATGTGTAAAGGGGTTATCTTCTATTCGTGTGGTGTTCTTAGCCATGAACTTGTGGTCTTCTTGCCTCTTCGATGTCAACTGAGCATAACTAGAAGGCGTTTAATGTATGTTCGGTTATGATTGATGCTGCGAAATGGTTGATGATTGCTGAGATTGATGAGTTCTTTTAATGGTAAATGATGAGATTAAGATCTATTGTTGATGGAGATAGATCATTGATCGGTTTTGATGAAGATGGTTGGGTGATAGAAAGGGGGGCGGACATAACTATGTGTGGTGTTTAAGTTTGCAAATGAAATGTTATTAGTGTTGTACTCCTTATATCTACCCGTGTATTTAGAGTATGGATTTGGATCGGGCTTATTCTTCTAATGGGTGGGCTTATGTTGTTGGTGTTGGACGGGCTTAACTGCCACTTCATTTGAAATCCATCTATTTATATGGGTTTATATTGGGTTGTTGTTAAGTTAATGGTATTAGGTTGTGTTACACTAAGTCGTAAATTACATCTTCTTCGCAATGTTCTTGGACTTCCTCCAAGAGTCTTTGGAAAATATACACAGTTTTTAGATGATCCGTCCTTTGAACGAATAGTCAAATCCCTAAATCACAGTTTTTAGATGATCCGTCTTGAATCTTCATTTTTTGGCAACATAAGATTGATACAACTGTTAGTGTCTTTCATTAAACCAAATTAAATCACAACACTTTTTTTGTGGCGTGTCTTCTTTTCCCGTTGCAAATGCCACACATGTGGTCATCACTACTGACAACTTAGAAACACATTGATCCGCTAACGGCTGGTCCGTACCTTCATGGACCCCACGCCACTGCAAACAACCACAAATATCACTAGAACATAACATTTTGCTCAACATTTTGGAAATTGTTTTCTTTTGTGTGCAAATAGAGAGTGATGGTATATAAAAGGGATGGATGTTAAATGATAGGTTGTTGAATGAAGTTAATGGTAGTGGCAGTAAGTTGTTGAGTTGTATTTATTTTGTATCGATCATTAATAAGTTTGACGAGTTGTCACATGACCCTTTTTGAGTTGTGGAGAATAAGGGAATGAAACATGAAGAAAAATAAATGTTACTGTTTATTTTAAATAAGAAAAAGAGCAATGAAGGTTTTGTAAAATAAGAAAAATAGATGATAGAATTTTATATCAATTTGAAATGCTATCAATAGACGCTTTTTTAACCTGCAAATTATTTTTAACATTCATTTTTTAGAAATGTGCCTACTGGGTTAACTTGGCTTCTTTTCTTTTCCCAGTGTAGGGTGTTTGTTTCTACTTTGGTTAAAATAAAAGACATTGGTACTATTACTATTTTACTAAAAGGAAAAAAATAATAATCAAACTCTAGCTTATCTAAATACAAGCAAGAAAAAATGTGATTTTGATTTAACCTAATGCGTAAGTGTGTTTATGGGATCAAGTTTCCTAAACGAAACCGAATTCAAATTGGATTAAACCGAACCGAAGAATTAAGAAGCTCAACTAACCCAATAATTGTTGGAATTAAATAACTATGACCATCATATATTTAACATAATATCACATAATGTAGGGATGAATCTCTATCCTCTTAGTCTTAAAATTCAGACTTACAAGAAATAAAGCATGATTTACAACACTTTAATGCACCCAATTTTCAGACTTACAAGAAATAAAGCATATTGTACAACAAAAACAAGCGTGGTGTCATTTTAAGACCAAAATTCTATCAAACAACATTAATGCTATTAAATGGTAGTCATTAAAACACCCCCTATATAAAAAATACAAATTATCAAGCATTGTTTACAACTATTTAGAGCACAAAGATAACTAAAAAAGTACTATCCAACACATATAATTAATACACTATTTAATTTACCCTCTCACTTAAATACACAACCATTTTACCGCAATGTACAATCAAATTAAGCTTCCAAAATATTAACCTTCCAAAACATAAATCTAAAATCGAGTAGTCAAAATGAAGAAAAAAAGAAAAAGTGAAAGAGACTTGGAAATTACAAAGAAAGAACAATCTCAGTCTTCTCTTTAATACTCATAAATTTGTTTGTTAAAACAAGAGTATAAGAGTAAACCATCATAGATCTTGAAAGTAATAAGAGGACAACAAACAAACAACCTACCCAAGACCTCTTTAATGAGATCTTGACGAACATAGTGTGCTTCGGTTACGGTTGAAATAAAGAAGGTTTATGCTGCGTTTGTGATAAGGAGATGGAAGAAATGTTATTATGATGCTGCTTTTTTGATATGTAGGAAGACGAGCTATTTAGGTGTGTGACTGCCATGGAGATATAAGGGTGGATTTATTTGACGTGTTGTGTTCGTTTGTTAAGGAGTTATAAGGTTGGAAAGATTGAATATGCGTATTATTTTGGAGAAGGAGATATTTGGTGACTGCATGTTTTTTTTAAAGTTGGAAAGATGTGTGTTTAGGTTTCCATAATGAAGAACTTATATTCTAAAGGGTGTAGGGTTTGTTATGGATTTGGGTTGGACATTAGATAATAATTATGGGCTTGCTGGATTTTTTAAAGTTGGGTTGCGAATTTTTAGTTAGTATGGGCTAAATCTGAAAATTTTGTTGAATTAATTGTGAGGTTGGGCTTATCTAACTATCTTCACAATATTACCGTGTATCGTTTTTATATTTTAAAAAGTATCGCATGTGCACCCTACAATTTTTGTATGAAATAGTTTTTTTTACTTAAAATCTCGCTATTTGTAAAGTTATTATCACAAAACGCATATAGCTAGAAAACGTTGCTCGCCAAAATTTTAATTTCAGGGTACCCGCCGCCGCATCGCGCGGGTACCCTGCTAGTATATTTAACATAATATCACATAAGCACGCAATGGAAGACTAGAATCAATACTTGTAGTTAATTAACCAAAACTAAATAGTAAACGGACCTTGCAAGCTTCCTATGTGAAACAAGAGATCAAGAATCAACAAACCCTAAAATTAGGGTTTCAAGCAAATCGACACACCCCTAAATTAATTAGGTTTCTTCACAAAATCCAGTTGGGATTTCCCAACGGTCTTGTACACGCGTATTGTTAGCGATTCAATGCGAATGCTAGTTTCTTGATTACAATAACTTAACTAAACACTTTTGTTACGCTCAAGGTCACTTGCAAATCCCTTCATGGGCCTTTGTTTCCTCGACCAAGGAGGAAGAGAGAAGAGAAGTTTGACCTACTATGGAGATTAAGGGTTATGAAACAATGAATATATGTGAATGTATTTATAGTTGATAGCTTTGAGTCCAAGTTAGCAAGGGATTCACATGTGGGATCCCTTGGCCGATCTGTTTCAAGCCCAAGAGAGGGTCTAGAACCTTCTCTTGGCTTGTTTCCTTTTCTTCGCTTTCCTTTTAATACTTAACGACCGTTAGATTAAATACCGTTAAGTACTAACGACCGTTAAAGTTTATTGGGATTTAATAATTAAAACATAACTATTATTTATTAATTATTACTCCCTCCGTCCCATATTAAGTGTCCATAATGGAATCTTGAGATGACCCAAATTAAGTGTCCAGGGAATATTTTCAACCAATGAGAAGAGACTTTAGTGGGTAATAGTGATATTTGATTGGTGGAGAGTGTAGTTGGCCCCACTTTCCTAAAACTTTGTGCATTTGGGAAGTGGACACTTAATATGGGACAGAAGGAGTAATTATTATCATTGAATCTTATACGCAATGCGTGCAATCCCATAGTCTCGTGTTCGAATCCGGTCATACGTATATTAAATATAGTCCATAAACTAACAATAACCAAACCGATAACGGCCCTACTTCAAGTTATACTATAGTTTATACCTTGACCATTTACTTTATCCTAACCTGATAAAAAAAAAGAGGGCATTCAAGGTAAAAGATATAAAAGTTAAAAGTTATTTTTCATTCAACGGTTAAAAGCAGAACGGAATGACCTCTTTAAAAAAAATACCATTGGTTTTTAATCTAATTTTTTTTTTTAGTCATTTCCTTCACCACCAAATACATAACAAAATGTTGTACTACAAATATATACTCCTTAGTAAACAATACTCTACATATATACAACTCACTACATAGAATCAAGGGCTCTTTTACCCTTCAACTAAATACAGGGTAAATTTCAATTTGCCCGACAAACCATCACACATCTCCAACACCAGGGTTTCTTCCATTGTTGTATACATGGGCATTAATTGTAATCTGGCACTGAAATCATTTCGCCCTTTATATTCCAGTTTTCTCACTTTTTCCTTTATTGTTGCTAGGTCCATTGGTTGTCGGTCTACGAACCGCAAGTAATCTGGACTTTGGAGCTTCTTTCTTGGTTACGGGTTTTGGAAAAAAGAAATGACACCTGATGTGATTTTATTATGTCGATAATTTCTCAAAAACATTTGCCAAATCAACCTGTTGTCAGTCACCAAAAGATTGAATGCGTAATAAATCTTACAATTCGCTTCTTAGGCTGGACACAGTAAGGTGACCAAGTTCCCCCATTTTTCTCTGCCACATCAGCTTTCTCTCTCCAGCGACCTACAGGCGATTAGGTGGCCCAGTAAGGGCAACCAAGTTCATTTTTTTTAATAACATTTTTAAACACAAACTCAAATTTCATTAATAATTAAAACGTTACAAAATAATTCGAATAAAATAAAAACATTACAACACTTATTAAAAACTAATAATCTAGGTTGTGGCGTGCCTTGATCGAATCTTTGATTTCCTGCATTTTTTGTCGTTGTAATGCGGGCAAAGATGGGTCGATTGGTGTGATATAGAACATGATGACTTTTTCATATTTCTTTTCTCGATCAAGTTCAAGTCTTTGTTGTTCTAGTGCAAGTTTTCTGTTTTCCCTTTCGGCTTTCTTTTGCTCCAGCTCTAATTCCTTTTGCCTTTGCTCCAGCTCTTTTTTCTTCAACTCGTAGTAACCATCTGCCAGCTCCTGCTTCTTTCCCAAAGCAACGTTCTGCATGCATTGCCATTTATCGGCTACATCTGCCATATAAGAAGACTTGGAAGAACTCCCGAGGACTTCTTCTTATTTTCTTAGCGGCGTCTCGGCCAATTGGTCGCTCTTTTCGAACGACTACTTCTTCATCATCAGGCACATCCGAACCCGTTTCGGAAGTCCTTGCCTTCTTTCGTCCCACATCTTGGCTTAAAAAATTCGGCATCTCATTATCCTTCCAAACCTCATGGTCCTTCAGAATTTCCCAACAATGCTCCAATAAGAACGCATGATCATACGTTATTTGGTATTCTTCACACGCTCGTCTGTAAACCGTGAGGTCATTCGCACCACTTCCATAATTCTTAAACGAATTATCGTAAATGGCACAAAACTGACCAACTCTAGGACGAATCCTATTTTTCCATTTGGTAACTATCGAGTTGTAAGTTCTTTCTGCGCCAACCTCATTTTCAAAGTAGTTAATCACTTTCCGCCAAAATCCTTTGGCATTTTGGTTGTTTCCCACAATGCTATTCTCGGACACATCACACCAAGCTTTGCACAACGCGACCTCTTCTTCGCGTGACCAAAGCGAAGAATCATTCTTTGTTTCCTTCTCCACAGCCGGCTTCTTACCCTTCGTTGCTCGATTTTTTTGGTTTGACCGGTGACATCTCTTCTGAAATAGCATCGTCGTTTGGAACCGATCCATGACCCGAACCATGACCGGAACCGTGATAATCTTGAGTCGGATAACCCGAACCGGTTCCCATATAAAAATCAGGATGGTTATATAATTGTTCATCAAAATCACAAGCATTAAAATTCATACGGTTAACCGGAGAATATTCTTGATAACCTGAATATGAAGACATTGATGAGTCCATGGTTGGACGATACCCGGATTCGGGTGATCCGTACGGTGGTTGTTGTTGTTGTTGTTGTTGGTGGTGTCGTTGTTGTGGAGGTGGTTGTTGTTGTTGTTGTTGTTGTCGTTGGTTGTTTTGATAAGGAGGAATAAATGGACGATTTGTAGGACGATTTACATAAAATGGATTTTCAGTTTGTTGTTGTTGAGGTTGTTGCGATTGATAATCAAAACTAGGAGCTCGGAAATTAATGTTTGGTGACATACCGGTTAACCGGAAATTCGGATCCGGTGTTAATTGCGGCATGTTTTGAGCCAATCGGGATTTCCGGCCTTTTGATTGTGGTGTTTTCTTAGACATGTTGAATTAAGGATTGATGTGTGAGATTTTGATTAAGAGAATTGAGAGAGTTTGGTGTAGTGAAGTGTTTAAATATGTGTATGTATTTATAGTGTTTTTGAAAGATTTTTTTTTTTTTTTTTTTTTTTATTTGTAGCAAGTTTACGTTACAAACAAATGGGCAATATTCTCTTTTTCAAACGATCGTGGGAGTGACCAAGTTCAAGGAGATCGAGTTACTCGATCGAGTATGGCACTAAGGAAATCGATTCCCTAACTCGATCGAGCAAGGGTCGATCGACTCTTCTGCATATAGCTTCTTAGAGTAGAAGCAATATTTTTGGGCAAATTACCTACTAATGGGATTATGTTTTATATTCAAAAGGTCAAAAACGCTAAATGGGTTAGAAAAGAGTAGCTAAAAAGAAAAATAAATGGTCAAGCGAGTCATAATTCGCACATAAGTTATTGAAGATACATAATACCTACTATGTTCTTATATTCACAAAGTTCCATTAGTATCTAAATAATATAAGTTTCTTTTATCAGCAACAACTTTGCCAGTTACCCAACCCCAATCGACCAGTTTTAAGACAAATACATATTTCTGGAACAACCCAACTCGTCCCGAACCGCTTCAGCCAAAAGACTTTGTCACCCAAACCAGGCATCTTGCAACATGTATATAAATCATTTTATCAATTGGTATTCACTGGGACAGCAAGATTGTTGGTTTAGTTTTCAATAGAAGAATTTACAAGTAGATAAGAAAAAAATATATGAATGGATTACCTTTCCTCCTCCTCTGTGGCGCTTAACAGTTGGAGTGTAGTCAGCACTAAACCTCCCCCACCCAATTCTAAAACAGGTTTCCTCTTAGCAGACCCGTTTCTTTCAGGGATCTACTTATCATCTTTCTTTCGACGAACATCCTCGTAAAAATGATTTCTTGCCTCAAACATCATAACATTATTTTTTTTCTTCTTTCTCACTCCTTGTCGCATTTCCTCCAACCTTTCTATTAAAGCACTTGATAGCCTCTTCAAACGGTCTAAGCTCAGCAACTTTCTCTTGTTCTTCTCTTCTTAGTTGCTCTTCTTCATAATATGACCCAACCATGTTTTCTCTAGGTGTTTGTTCTTCATCGTCTTCTTCCATGATATCTATGGTTTTGAAACCCATATAATTTGGTCATTCTTTTAGTCTTGTATGGTTCAGTTACTGGGCTTACTTCTTGACTAATTTGGTCAAGATAATAGCATATTTCTATTAGGGAATTTATATTTGATCACAGTAATCTGAGAGTCGTGTAAACACTTTCAGATTGAAGTATTTCGATAGTTCTATCGAAATCTTAAATCGGATAAAACTCAGATTTAGAAACGAGAATATGTTTTATTTGTTATGTTCCTGAACCAGATATTTTTGATATAAATATGACCAACAATAACTGATTTACAGTTATCAACAATAAAACAGTTATCAACAATAACTGATTTACAGTTATAACTTGTATAGAAGTTATATTAACCGCTATAGTTACTTCATACTACTAGCAGCAGCAACCACAACGCAGCCAGCAGTAATAGCAGCAGTAACCATTCCACAACCAGCAGCAATGGCCAGCAACCAGCAGCAATAGCCACTCCACAACCAGCAGCAATAGCCACTCCAGCTTAGTAGCACTAATCATAATAACGTCATACAAGTGTGCACTCCGCACAACCCCAACTTGTTGAACATTTATCACGATTACACATTGGTTAACTAAGTCAATCCATTACACTTAAATCACATTGGTGACGCAAAATGTATAGACACCAACAGCAGATTTCTATGTTATGTGATGGACATGAACGTTATAGCATGATAGGTATAGAAATAGTTCAATAACTTGCAATGATAGCAGAATATGACGATAGATAGGTCATTTTAGTTATGACTCGGGATGGAATATGATAGCAATAATGACATGTTTATATGACGCAAGTATTATGACGCCTGATCAACGTGATAATAGTAACTTCATATAACTTGGATTTATTGAGATCATAGGACGTCTCGGGAAACTTATAAAACGGGAATACGAAGACAGGTAGAGCATCGACTTATAGAATGCATTGCGTAAGTATTAACAATTAAACACATAGCATGTGATTATAGAAATATGAATAGAAATTATAGATAGAAATAGTTGAAACGTATATGTCATAGTGTTTAATTTTTCAGTTCAGTAGAAATGACAAGCATTAAAGAGAATTCAGAAATGGATACAGAAATCAATGAATTAGAAGGAGGACAAATCAGTGATGCAGTTATAGCAAAAATAAAAGGGTTGGTATCGTATTCTTTAATGCGATTATGTACTCAAGGCATCTAGGCTGACCCACACAAAGAGTATAGTTGCTAGCTCCATGGGTGACCTTTCCATAATAATGCAAACCTCACAAACATTTACCAATGATTAAAATAGCAATCTAATCGACTTTTGCACTCAGAACATATATTTAGTAGAAAAACAATAACAGAAAGAGATTAATAACAATAATAAACATTAATCTGAGGATGGCGTCGTACACCAATCTATAAATGTATTTATTTTCCAAAAGGAAAAAGGAAAATAAAACCCTAGTCAACAAAATACAATTCAGCAGCGCAGAGACACACAAACAATTAAGCAGCAGAGAGGGACACATTCAACCTTGTTAAACTTTTATGAGTTGATGCATTTCAAAACTTCCAAATACTAACTGACTTTTATACTTTTCAGCAACTTGGAGAGAAACTTCAGGGATAATAACAGCCCGACAAGAAGAAGATACAGCCTCCTCCTCTAGGTCTTCTCGTGAATGCTTTTCTAGGTCTTGTGAATGATGATTCTTCTTCTTTGTCCTATTCCTCTTCAACAACTTCTTCTTATTCATCTTCTTCTTTATCCCCTCTTCCGTTAAAAGGTACCGCTTCTGAAGAGCTAAGGCACCATAGCCCATTGTCATTGTCGCTGCGCCCACTCTATTCTTGGAATATTTTTTTTGTGAAAGGATAAATTTTATATATGCTTCACAAAGAATTTACAATTTGCCACATAATGTCATGGACATACCCATGCATTATCTAAAATAAAAACACCTTACTAAGAAACAAGGCATTCTAATCTTCAATCTATACAGATATGCAAAAAAACACCAATACATGAAACTGTATACTACTATCAATCTATCTCAAAACTGCTCTTGATCACTGGTTCTTGTGTAATTTCAATTCCCATTTTGCTTCCACTTCTTTGACAGATCTTGAATCTTTAACGGTGAGTCCCATTAGTTTCATTCCAACAGTTTCCTTAATGTTGTGTAGTATTATCTTACTGTCCTTCTTTTCACCTTTAAACAGTCTCCTATTTCTTTCCAACCATTTGAAATAAACAGCTGCACCACAGACTAGTTTTCTCAGCACATTCCAAATGTTCTTATTTGCAGGCATGTGTGTGAGCTCCATTACAATTTGATCCCAAGTTTATGGAAGTCTTTTATTCATCAGTTTCTGAATCTCCTCCCATATTAATCTAGAATGCTCACAACTAAAGAAGATATGATTGTGGGAGTCTGGACAATTATTGCATAGAGCACACTTCAGGTCCTCATTAGGTTTCCATATTAAGATTCTGTCTTGAGTTAATAATTTCCTCTGAACTGCCAGACATAGGACAAAGGCATGTCTAGGTATGCATTGTTCAAACCAAACCATAGAACTCCATTCAACCTTCAGATTACTATTCATCATATCTCTCCATACGTTTCTCACCTCAAATTTGTTTTCCTTGCCACTGCAGTCTACCCATACCACTGTATCTTTTACATCATCAATCAAATTTGGGACTCTGCATTGTCTCAGGACTGGGAATTTGTGTTCCCAATCATCTGGCCAAGCCCACTTTCCATCCTTAATGATATCTGCTACTTTACTATCCACTGGAACATAATCGGAATTGTCAATAAGGATCATTGTAACCACGGCTGCCATGGTTGGAGATCGAGAAATCAAAAGTCCCTGCATCATGAGATATAGTACATATATTTAATAACAAAAGAACCTTAGTACGTGTAGAAAGTGATAACTAACTTTTCGTTGAATGTCGCAAACATCGAATGGGATTATATGATAACAAATACAACCCCTAATTATCAAAAATCTGCAACACGTATAACAAAATCGGTTATCAAAAACCACTCAAATCGATTTTATTAAGTGTAGCAACTATATATAGTGCAACAGTTATCATGCATCTGAAAGGGGTCAAGATATCGATGCCAGTGTATATGTGATGGCTGACGATTCATCAGTGTAAAGATTTGAGTATTATTTTAACATCGTTCACAGTTTTAGTGCGTTTTGTTCATATGTTGCCAATACAAAGAAGTGTAAGTGCTGCCGAAAATCTCAATGTGATGGTGAAACTTGCTATATTTACCTATATGATTTGACGTTATTCTTCAGTTCTTTGTTGACTTGGAATTCCATAATCTAATCTACAGACTTGACGTTTCCATACCAGTATGTGGTGTTGGTCTATTTGTCTGACCCGAGCTCATGGGCAGCAGCAATGGGTAACAGACCAGCAGCAATGGGTCGGTTACTATAGCACAGTTGTACTCTAATTAGGATTCCTTAGTTCTAGTCGGTTTAGGATGGAATTCGAGTTGTAGTAGGATTGGTAAGCATGTTCCAGCCTCTATATATTCATAGACCTACCGAGCCTTGTGGTAGAGCGTGAAAACCATCAGAGTTTTTGAGCATATTTTTCTTTGTTAATTGGAGAGCTTTATTCCAGTTATATCGTGTGTTTTCAATTTGTTTGTGTTCTTAATTCCAGTTTGTTGTGTGCGATAGATTCTGAGAATAGCAGACCTTTAATCTTGAATTGGTATCAAGAGCCCAGGTTCACCATAACGGGCTGGAAGGAGATCAAACACCAGTTACACCTGTAACTTATACCAGAAGGCGCAAGAAAAAGATGGTAGAAGGAGAGACCAGTCGTCCATCTGCTGTTCAAGAGACCAAAGCTGCTCTTCAATGTCCGATGTTAACAGCCACGAACTATAACATCTGGGCAATAAGAGTTAAAGCAGTATTCCGAGTCCATGGAATACTCGATGCGCTGGAACCAAAGGAGGGAACACCAGTCAATGATAAGCAAGATCATATGGCAGTGGCGTTACTCTTCCAGGCGATTCCAGAAGAACTTGTTTTTCAAGTGTCACAATTCAACAATGCCAAAGAAATCTGGGGAGCATTAAAGACCATGTATGTGGGTGTTGATCGGGTTCGAGAAGCAAGGTTGCAAACCTTGGAGACGGAATTTAAAGCCTTAAAGATGAAGGTCAACGAATCAGTTGATGACTTCTCGGCTAGGATGGGCAAAATTGTAACTGAAGTAAACAGCTTGGGAACAGTTTATGAAGACAAGAAACTTGTTAAGCTGCTTGCATCCGTACCGGATAAGTTTGTTGCAATTGTTGCCTCAATAGAACAATTTGCTGATTTGAATACTATGTCTTTTCAAGAAGCTATTGGAAGATTGAAAGCATTCGAAGGTAGAATGAAGGGCATTGACACCACCTCTGAAGATCAAGGCAAGTTGATGTTCGGAAGGGCTGAAAGATATGATAAGAACAAGGCTGAGAAAGGTCGAGGAAGGAACTCCACTGGTGGCAACGGAAAAGGTCAAAATAAAAAAGGTAGTGGTCGAACCAATAACCATAACCAAGGAAACCAAAGTAGCACCGGGAATAATACGGACCAAAAGAAGAACAAGGGCCGAGATCTTTCAAAGATTCAATGCTTCAGATGTGATGAATATGGTCACTTTGCTTCTAACTGCCCCGAACGTTGTAAACAAAAGCAAAAGCATGAAGCAAACCTTTTGAAAAAGGAGGATGATGATGACCCGACACTTTTTATGATGAAGAGCGTTCAAGAAGTCGTATTCTTGAATGAAGAAAAGATTATCCCAAACCAATTGAATACTAAGCCAAACGAGGAGGACACTTGGTATTTGGATAATGGAGCAAGTAATCACATGACCGGGATCCGAGAATACTTTTCGGAGTTGAATGAGAATATCTCCGGCAGAGTGAAGTTTGGTGATAACTCCTACATCGAGATAAAAGGGAAGGGTTCGATAATCATTGAAGGGAAAACGGGCGAGCAACGATTGATCACTGGAGTATATTATCTACCCGATCTAAAAAGCAATATCATTAGTCTTGGGCAAGCTACCGAAGGCGGATGTGACATTCGTATGAGAGGTAATCATCTCACCATGCGTGACTCGGAAGGCAATTCTAATGAAGGTTCCTAGAACGAGTAATAGACTTTACAAAATAAAGCTCCAAGTTGGAAGTCCGGTGTGTCTTAAAGCAAAGATGGAAGATGATGCTTGGTTATGGCATGCTAGGATGGGTCACATTAATTTCGAGACAATGGAATTAATGGCAAGGAAGGGCATGGTTGAAAATTTGCCAATAATTCATCAAGAGAACAAGTTGTGTGAATCTTGCTTGGTAGGAAAACAAACCAAGAAGGCGTTTCCTAAAGCAGCAAAATTTAGGGCAACACATTCTCTTCAACTGATACATGCCGACCTATGTGGACCAATTTCTCCATCATCCATATCTGGAAACAGGTACGTATTCGTTTTAATTGATGACTTCTCACGGTTTATGTGGACTTTTGCCTTGAAGGAAAAAGGAGAGGCATTTGAATACTTCAAGAAGTTCAAAGCTCTAGTCGAGAGGAAGGCGGGAAAGAAGATTATAACCCTAAGGACCGATAGAGGAGGTGAATTCACTTCAAAATTTACCAACTTCTGTGAAAACGAGGGTATAACAAGACATCTAACCACTCCCTACACACCGCAACAGAATGGAGTCGTGAGAGGCGAAACCGTACTATTATGGGAATGACTAGAAGCATCTTGAAAGCACGAGACGTACCAAACTATATGTGGGCTAAAGGAGTTAGACACGCCACGTTCTTGATTAATAGAGTTTCAACTCGAGCTCTAGTTAATCAAACACCATACGAGGCTTTCAAAGGAAAGAAGCCTAACTTGGAGGGTTTGCGGGTATTTGGATGTGTGGCTTATGCAACGGGAACAAGGCCATATTTACCTAAGTTAGACGACAGGTCAACACGACTCATTTATATCGGAAACGAGCCGGGAACAAAAGGTTTTCGATTGTTCAATCCAAGACTAAAGAAGGTAGTGGTATGTCGTGATGCGGAGTTTAATGAGGAACTTGGCTGGAAGTATGTTGCTGGAAGCGAAACACACGAGCTAAACCCAGGTATGTTTGTCATAGAATGGCATGGTTCTATTGATACGGGTTGTGGATTTGTGAACCCAGGTGTGACCGATGAAGTAGAGGCTGAAAATCAACATGATGCTGATGAAGATCTGGTCATTAACGAACAGCCTAACCCCTGGGAATGAACCTAACCCAGTTCAAGCGACAGAAACTTGATCAATTGTGAGGCGTTCTTCGAGGGTTTCAACTATGCCAACCAGATTTAATGACTTCATAGTTCGAGAACCTTAGCTGTTAATGAAGATCAGAATCTGCTTCTATTAGAAGATGATGAACCAAGAACGTTTCAAGAAGCAAAAGTCTCAAGCAAGTGGATGTTTGCTATGAAGCAAGAGATTGAGTCGATTAAGAAGAATGATACATGGGAATTAGTTGATCCCCCGGTTAATGTCAAACCCATTGGACTAAAGTGGGTGTTCAAAATTAAGAGAAATCCGGATGGTTCAATTAATAAATTTAAAGCCCGTGTAGTAGCAAAGGGTTATGTTCAAAAGGAAGGAATTGACTATGATGAGGTATTTGCGCCCGTAGCACGGATTGAAACGGTGCGTTTATTGATCTCATTGGCCGCAAAAGAAGCATGGGAATTACATCATCTGGATGTAAAGTCAGCTTTTCTACATGGAGAACTAGAAGAGCAAGTGTTTGTTACCCAACCGGAGGGGTTCGTGCAGAAAGGAGAAGAAAGGAAAATCTACAAGTTGAAAAAGGCGCTTTATGGACTTAAACAAGCCCCGAGGGCGTGGAATACAAAACTTGATAGAGTACTTAAGCAAATGTCGTTCAAACGATGCCAACACGAACAAGCGGTGTATGTGAAGAAGACAAACAAGTCAATCTTGATTATTGCAGTCTATGTAGATGATCTCTTGGTAACCGGTTCAAAGCTTGGTGAAATTGGTGAATTCAAGAAACAAATGCAAGAGAGGTTCGAGATGAGTGATTTGGGAAAATTGAGCTATTATCTTGGCATTGAAGTAAAGCAAGAGGATTCGAGTATCTCAATAAGTCAAGTGGGCTATGCATTGAAGATATTAAAAGATGCTGGAATGCATGAATTGAATTCTACTCAATGTCCATTAGAACCTGGAGTCAAGTTAAGCTTGGATAAGGAAGGAAAACCAGTTGATGCAACATTATATAGGCGACGAGTTGGTTGTCTAAGGTATTTGCTACACACACGACCCGATTTATCTTACTCGGTTGGTTTGGTTAGTCGTTACATGCAAGAACCAAAAGAATCACATATAGCGGCTGTGAAACAAATACTACGGTGTATCTAAGGTACTTTGAATTTTGGAGTGCGATATAACCAAGAGAAAACCAAGGAGTTAGTAGGGTTTAGTGATAGTAGTTATGCTATGGATCAAGATGATGGTCGAAGCACAACTGGGCACATATTTTATCTAGGTAAATCACCTATCACTTGGTGTTCACAAAAGCAAAACACGGTGGATCTATCGTCTTGTGAAGCCGAGTTCATGGCTGCAACTTCAGCCGCGTGTCAAGGGATATGGTTACGTGGATTGTTGGGTGAAATAACCGGAATAGAAGAGAGAATGGTGGTCTTATTTGTTGATAACAAATCGGCTATTGCACTAATGAAAAATTCAGTTTTTCACGGGAGAAGCAAGCATATACACACGTTATCATTTTATCCGAGAGTGTGTTGAAAGAGGCCAAGTACGAGTTGAATTTGTAAGGTGATTTGCAGCGTGCTGATATTCTGACAAAAGCTCTCGCAAGGATCAAGTTCAAGGAGATGAGAGAGCTACTCGGAGTTGAAGACCTCCCCATCTCGAGTCAGAAATTAGGGGGGTGAATGTTGGTCTATTTGTCTGACCCGAGCTCATGGGCAGCAGCAATGGGTAACAGACCAGCAGCAATGGGTCGGTTACTATAGCACAGTTGTACTCTAATTAGGATTCCTTAGTTCTAGTCGGTTTAGGATGGAATTCGAGTTGTAGTAGGATTGGTAAGCATGTTCCAGCCTCTATATATTCATAGACCTACCGAGCCTTGTGGTAGAGCGTGAAAACCATCCGAGTTTTTGAGCATATTTTTCTTTGTTAATTGGAGAGCTTTATTCCAGTTATATCGTGTGTTTTCAATTTGTTTGTGTTCTTAATTCCAGTTTGTTGTGTGCGATAGATTCTGAGAATAGCAGACCTTTAATCTTGATGTGGCGTAGTCGAGCAGTACCGGCAGCAGCAAGCACGCAAGCAACAGTCAGTGGATCTTAAGATTTTGGTTGTTACTAAATCAAGTGTACTTATTATCACAAACAGAAAGTGCTTACTATTCAAAATTGAGCAACATTAACACACAAACCTGTCTACCATAGTCCATAATTATATGAGAATCAATTATCAGTGGCTATTAGTAGTATGCCTTAAGTTCAGCTTCGTGCAAAGGGGTGTGGAAAAGTATTATTCAGTGCGGTATGGCAATTGACGAGCAAGTTGTTCCGTTTTCAACTTCATTTCAGAAAAAAGTAGGGGGAATGGAGCAAGTACGTAGGTTTGGAAGTATAATTGGCTTGGTACAGAGGGTTGTTTAAAGAATGGGTTCCCTCGTTTATTTGCTTAATAATCAAACAAGGACTGTTTATTAAGCAATCGTTGGAAGATTCATGGTGACGAGTGGGCTGGTAACTGGAGTAGGCATTGCCCGCCTCGTGGTAGGGGATCAGATGAGTTAGAGCGCATGTCACAAGTTCTTGGTTTCGTTTATCTTGATGTGGACATGCCTGATGGTTGGATGTGGTCTTTAGACTCTAAAGGATCATTCACTGTCAAGAAATTGACTAAGCTGACCGATGGCAGATTCCTTGAGCCTTTCAAGTTAGGCCATAAATTTGAGTGGAACAATTGGGTCTCAAATGTTTCCGTTATGTAATGAGGTGAGCGAAACTATCAACAATAGTATATGTGCAGTTGTCATAAGGTCCGAACGATTTGGCGAAAGTGCTGGAGTTGGTGGAAAAACACAACTCCCCGGATATTCTCCATTGCTGATGCCATTATCGAGGTGAAATTTGTAAGAGGTGTTCCTTTTTTAGAATAAGGGAGGAAAGAGAAAGAATAAAAGTGCATTCAACAACCGCGATGTTAAGAGAAAGGTTGTGCAAGGGGTGTATTGCATTTTAGTTTGGAATTGGTGGAATCAAATTGTCCATGCTCCCGAAGAGAGAAAGCAAGCTATGAGAGATATCTTCGCTCATGTTCAATGACTTTCTCTTACACGGATTTCTAATCGGTGCCAAATGATTGGGTTAGATCGGGAAGAGTGGGTGTTGCGGCCATATGAGACATTCCAACATGTTTAGGAAGCTTGTGGCGTTCTTTCTTAGAACCCAATTTGGTTTTGTTTTGCTGTCTATGTTCTTTGTCTTGTGAATATATTTTCATGTTTTTCTCATATAGTTAACACATGAAGCTATCTCGTCCATCGGATGGGTCATGAAGCTAGTAACTAATAAAACATAATACCCACCGGATTTTCAATGTTCAAACATAAAGCACATGTGTCCCACTGGTTTTGTGTGTGTCCTACTCGATGTGACTATCTAATATGTTGAGAGTATTTTGTCAACTAATCTACTCTGGTAGAAGACCAAGTAGATGAGTTATTGTCGCTACGGGTATGAGTGGGTTAAACGAGTCAGGGTGAAAACTAGTAATCTGTGCTTTACAAAAACTAACTTTTAGAACAAAATGATACAGGAGTTTTAAACTTTGGGGGACATTCACTTCTTTCCGTTTTAAAGTAGTTTTTATTTTCCTTTGACCCGTTCGACAAATTCATAGCCCAAATCGACCCATTCATAACTAAATGGATCACAATTGCCGCCTCTATACTGAAACCAAACAAACTATTTATTATAAATCAACAAGGCGAGAATAATATTGCACTTACCAATCCTCACACCTCCGGGCTCCGGGGGTCAGAGTACCATTATCATCAAATATGGCAATTTGTTGACAGTAATATGACACATCTCACATACTTTCTAACAGTTTTTTCCTGAAAATACAATAACAGGAAACATGAGAACTACATTTCGTTATACAAGTGTCATCTTTCTACTTGAGATATAAAGTATTGATACCATGCTAACAAATTAATAGACAAAATGAAAGAATCTGTACCAGTCAATCCAAGATTTCTAAGATCCCAAAGTAACATATGATTATCGGTCCCTCCTGTGATCAGTTTGCAATTTCTTTTGGGTAAAGCAGATGCCAAAGCTTGAGCATTTTTCTTTACCTGTTGCATATATACAGTGTATTCAGGGGTAGCCACGTGTTTGAGAGAAACTACAAGTGCTGCAATATGATTACAATGAGGTCCACCTGAGCATACAGCAAAATTTCTCTTCTCTTCAAAGTCATACTTGTCACTACCATCACCTCTTTTATTTGGTATTGGACCTTTTCGGTAGAAAATAATCCCTCCCCTAGTGCCACGTAGACTTTTATGAGTAGTCGAGGTTACAATGTCAGAGTGTTCAAAGGGGCTTGCACATTCTTGTATAATAAGAGCCACGTGAATTTTTTATAAGAATTTGACCTATGTTATTAATAACACTAAACTAACACAAACAGCACCATCCGAAACATTTATCAAGAGGCAAAATTTGTGGAAATATGTAAAAGGATAATGCTCTCATTGAATTATCAAAACGTAACCAACTTACTTGTAAAAAAATAGTTTAAAACTGAAAATTCTTAATTGTTCACAAGTAATGCACTACCAAGATATCTTTATAAAGGCGATATGAGCTATGAATCTATGATCAGTACCTCAAAGCATCAAATCTATAACTTAACTGTTGTGCCTCAAAAAATATATTATCTAAACTTATTAAGCACACACAAAGCATGTGATGAGGAAGAACAACACACTTTATGATCTATAGAAACAGGGGATGGGTCAAAAAACCAACTACTATGTTGCAGACACTAATATAGATCAAGTCAAACTAAAAATCAAGTAGAAGCATTAAATTATTTGTTCTTAGCGTTTAACATAAATCAACATTATCAGTTATCAGGCAGAAGCTATATATAAATTAGCAAGAGAATTCACCTTAGCAGCAATAAGACCACTAATTTGAGCCATATCACACATCAAAACGGAATAAAGTGCGCACTTTGGAGATGAAGAACATTACAAGCTATCATTATTCGCAAACAAAGTTCATTGATCTAAGCAGGCATATATGAACTACTCTTTATTAAAAATATGAAAACATAAAGAAACAATCACATCATAAGAAACACACTAGTAAAAAATCTTGAGATCATAGAACTTGAAACATCAGTCTCAGAAGATGCTATGCCAAGGTATGGCCCAAATGTAAGTTTAAGGAGAGTATAATCACATGGAAGTCGCTGTCTAAATTGAATTGGCTCGTGATCCATTTTAATAGATCAGTAAGCTCATTGACGATGAACTATATCCTAGATTTCATGCATATTACATGATCAAGTCATCAATTCAAATTCTACTTTGATAGTGTGCATATCAGAAAAAATGTGTGGCGAGTTAGAAAATATTTATGTAAATGATGATACTGGCGCCATTATTCCTAACGAGATGGTGGATAGTTTTTTTGATTGTAAGAAATAGTTATGAGATGATGTTGTATTCAACAGTATTTGGAAACCAGTCTATCATGGCAACTTAATTATTTAAGTTTCACAGGTTTTTATCCGCTTGTAAACCAAGAAGTCCGTGCTCCCATTCCAGTTTTTCACACCATAAATCAACGTGACTTTCATAAGTTTTGTAAAGATTTCAAAGTGAAAAATCATCTCATATTCCTTTCTTACAAAATCTCAAATGGAAACTTCCAAAAAACGAAGAAAAAAGTCGTATACAATTGTTTGAGAATTTTGTACCTCGGTCAAACATACTATATGGTTCCAAAGTGTTATGGTCGGGGTTGAGAAGTTAAAAGCAAAAGACAATTTCTCAAAGCATGTGAAAAACCTTAGAAATCTAGGAGTTCACGAGAACATTTTGGACCTTATAACAGCCGAGACAAATGGAATATATGATACGTTTGCATATCAGATGACGTTTACTAAAAGTATGAAAGAGTAAACGTCATACTCTTTCATGGTCTTAGACGTTTACTAAAAGCATGAAAGAGTAAACGTCACTCTTTCATGGTCTTAGTAAACGTCATCTTATATGCAAACGTATCATATATTCCATTTGTCTCGACTGTTATAAGGTCCAAAATGTTCTCGTGAACTCCTAGATTTCTAAGGTTTTTCACATGCTTTGAGAAATCGTCTTTTGCTTTTAACTTCTCAACCCCGACCATAACACCTTGGAACTTCCCATATAGCATGTTTGACTGAGGTACAAAATTCTCAAACAGTTGTATAAGACTTTTTTCTTCATTTTTTGGAAGTTTCCATTTGAAATTTTGTAACAACGGAATATGAGATGGATTTTTCACTTTGAAATCCTCACAAAACTTATAAAACTCAGGTTGATTTCATTGTGTGAAAAACTAGAATGGGAGCACGGACTTCTTCGTTTACAAGCGGATAGAAAGCTGTGAAACTTCAATAATTATGTTGTCATGATACACGGGCTTCCAAATGCTTGGTTGAATACAACTTCATCTCATAACTATTTCTTACAATAAAAAAACTATCCTCCCTCCCCTCGGTAATAATGGCGCCAGTATCACCATTTTACAGGAACAGTTTCTGAATACAAGAAGTATCTTCATCTCGCCGTTGGGATCAACAAATCTTCCTGTAAAGATAAGTCAACTTCATAAACATTTTTGTAAAAAATCAAGGGGTACAATAAACATTCCTGAACAATGTAAAACATGTAAGCCTTACAAAAAAATGTAAAAGAAAAACATAACCTATTTTATCATCATAAAGCTGTGAATATCACAAATTAACTCTTCATACCAACATGATAAGATACAATAATATTTAGCTAGAAAATAACAAAAACACTCGAAAATCAAAAAACATAATAATTGATTAGTTTGATAGTTCTTGGTTACTTTATTCTTATAGTTAACTGTACCGGAAATCTTTTTCTTAAGTTTCACAAGAAACCTTATGACAGTCAAAAAGCAAAATGACTTAATATGTCTGCATAACTGTTCTCTTATATATCTGCATACCTGGTCTAATATATGTACAGTTAGAATGACATACTTATGTTTAAATGTTGAATTCTTATGTTTTGATGTGTTTTGTTACTAGATTGTTTTGATGTATTGTGTTACTAGCTTGTTTGATTTATGCGCCATATGTCAGATGTCAAAATCTGAAAAATTGAGCAGTGATCGGTAAAATCTTTGATATGCAATACACAGAAAAGTAATGTGTGCACCTTTGATAGAAAACTCACATCTGTGCATTATTTTTTATCGCTCTATTCGTGTCTCATCAAGCTTGCAATTGTGTGTTATGTATCCCATAATCAGAATTGAGCCGTACCTTCATGTTCTGGGTCATAATTAGCATACTGAACTATATTTGCATTTTTTCTTAGGAACGATAATGGTCTTGACAATTAAAATTCTGATAGCTTTGCATTTTCTTTGTGTTTTTTGTGACAGATCAAGTCAGCTTAAACGTCTAGAAATCATTTCTTGTTTTGGTGAAATTTGTGGAGCTTGGGGTGATGTTTTGAAGAAATTTCCATTGCTGGAGGAACTCATCTCGAATGAGGATATTGAAGCTGCTGGCCATTATTGCCCTTTGCAGGAAAAATTTCCCAATTGCTATGGCCATCTCATTCTGCCAAGTAATTGACTCATCATCTTCAATGTGGAATCTATAGGCATTCTGATTCACTCTAAGGGATTTTAGCAAAGGGCAATAACGGCCAGCAGCTTCAATATCCTCTTCCGAGATTTCTGTAGTGTAAAGGCTGAGTTCCTCCAACAATGGAAATTTCTTCAAAACATCACCCCAAGCTCCACAAATTTCACCAAAACAATAAATGATTTCTAGACGTTTAAGCTGACTTGATCTGTCACAAAAACGCAAAGAAAATGCAAAGCTATCAGAATTTTAATTGTCAAGACCATTATCGTTCCTAAGAAAAAATGCAAATATAGTTCAGTATGCTAATTATGACCCAGAACATGAAGGTACGGCTCAATTCTGATTATGGGATACATAACACACAATTGCAAGCTTGATGAGACACGAATAGAGCGATAAAAAATAATGCACAGATGTGAGTTTTCTATCAAAGGTGCACACATTACCTTTCTGTGTGTTGCAGATCAAAGATTTTACCGGTCACTGCTCAATTTTTCAAATTTTGACATCTGACATATGGCGCATAAATCAAACGAGCTAGTAACACAATACATCAAAACAATCTAGTAACAAAACACATCAAAACATAAGAATTCAACATTTAAACATAAGTATGTCATTCTAACTGTACATATATTAGACCAGGTATGCAGATATCTAAGAGAACACTTAAGAAAAAGATTTCTGGTACAGTTAACTATAAGAATAAAGTAACCACGATTTAGCATAAGCACTATTATTCCCTTTTGCAAACAAAATTCAAATATTACAAAATTAACAGATCTCAATAAACATCATAAGCTTATTAGAAATTATCAAAATCAGTCATAACAACCAACTAAAACCCTAATTCATCCAAACACACAATTAACGAATCGATGTAATATGGTTTTGAATTTGAAGGTTTAATTGATTGTGTGATTTTTCTTTTTAGTTTTGAGGAGTTGGGGGTTGCTCGGTCAGGAGTTGGGGTGCGGTTTTAATGTAAGTAGGTGGGGGTTTTAATGTAAGTAGCTAACATTTCAATAATTCATCTTTTGTGCTCTTTTTGTTTGGCATATTCAGCAGTAAAGCGCCAAAATACTAACAAAATGAAGAATAAAATAGAAGGGTACCGTTAGAAGAGGAGGGGTTAGCCGAGTCGAGTTTCAGCCTAAATTAGCTTGGCTCGTTTATTAACTATTCGGCTCGAGCTCGAGTCTAGCTCGAACAAACTTTTATAAATTGGCTCGAGCTCGAGCTCAAATATTTTTTTGTTATTCGAGCTCGAGCTCGAGCTCGAAGCTCGTTTAAAAACTTTACATTTTTTTTAATCCTACAATAAACTAACTTTCAAGCTTAAGATGCTCGTATAAAAGATCGAACTTGATAGGCTTGTTTATTAACTCAATCTCGAGCTCGAAAGCTCGTTTACAATTATAAAAATTGTTCTAATGCTTAAACTAAAGTTTATGTATATATAACTTATTATAAACACTAGTTTATATTTGAAGCAAAAGAGTGTATAACAATCATACTTATATTGTTTGTTGTTTCAAGTAGATATGGTTCTTTATGAAAATTAATTGTGTCTTTGTTTTATAATGTCCATCTCTCTCCACTTTTCTTATTATTTTCAATGTGGGATAATTTTATCTTTTTTCTTTGATTAGGCAATATACAACTACTATACAAAATTTTCAAAACATAAATTTTATATTGTTACATTTTCTATTATATTTATAATTCTTAATTAAAAATATGATTTTTTTTTTCCATTAACTTATGCTAAAAAGTTTACTAATTAAACTAAATAACAAAGTTGATCTAATAATAGAAAACAAAAAAAATTTGATGCTCAAAATGATTAATTAAGGTTCATACATAACACATAATTGATATACTTGTATCATCTATAATTCCCTGGTACATTTTTTTACCTCTTTCTATATACATGATTTTCGAATGAGTATAACCATGTATATAATTTTGTAAGCTCGATTCATGAAATTGGTCGATGAAATTTTGTTATACGAGCTAGAGTCAAGATCATAAATTATTTAATGAGCTCAAGTAAATTATGAATTGTTTGAGTCGTGAACCAAATCAGTTATGTGTATGTGTATTTATGTGTCTTCATGTGTCTCTTGTAAATGTATGTGTGTATCATATGTAAGAAGGTATGTATGTGTTTGTATGTATAAGCGCTCATATGAGAGACATTATATGTGTATACATAAACATGTTTGTATTCACATGTAATGGATTATAATCAATAAACCATTATCATAAATTTATCAACTAATTAACATGATTTAAACAAGTGTAAGAGTTAGTTAATTCATAACTAAACTCAGAATAAGAGTTTCTACAAGAATATTACCAACTGCAATCTCCGTGTTTCATCATCAGATTGATCGAAGATGATAAAGTTGTTTATGTTCTATTGTCTAAGGACCATGGATAACGTTGTTTATGTTCTATCGTCTAAGAACCATGGACCAATTGTTTTTACCAACATCACAATGAGTTTATGCATATGTATATATCAAATATGTGTTTTCATATATAAAGATTGGTCGCACTTATGTATTTCATATGTGTGTGTCCATACATATTTGGCGTTCATACGTACGTGTCCTATGTGTCTATATATATTTGCGTATCATATATATGTGTCACATGTGATAACACATATATGAATTTCATCGTATGTGTCTTTTGTATGTAAGCTGGAAAATCATAAAAGGGAATCATTTATATACGATATACATACATATGTTGTATTTCTAATCACAAAAACCTCGATATAACCCTCAACATCACGTGAGTCCTACGAGCGAGATTCGTTGAAATCATCTAATGATTCATAATTCTTATTTAGTGGTATTATGATTGGATTTAATTTATTTATATGATAAAGGGTTATTAAATATATTAGTTACTTCTTTATAAAACACTTAACTAGCATAAAACTATGGGCCCGTTTGGTATGTGATTATTAAAGGTATAGAATTAAAGAAAATTAATAACAAGTTGTTTGGTACAATTTTTTTTAATAGGAATGGGTGTTGAATCATAGATATCATAGGAGGCACATGAGGTCGGTATGGTGAAATAATAGAATTTTTCTGACTGGGCCCACGTTTAAACCACTAAATCACAATACTTTTTCTTTAAAGTTTTTTTCTCAATCTTATTTATAATAAATAAATATTTTTAAATATAATATTAACTTATAAATTATATATGTGAAAAACTAGAAGGGGGTTGAATAGTTTTACCGTTTTTAAAATTTAATTCGCTTTGTTACTTTTATGATTTCAAGGAAACTGTGCACAAACAAATAATCAAACAATATATACGAAAAGTAAAGAGAGGAATGATCAAACCACACAATACGGATGTTTATAGTGGTTCGGCTACAAGGACTCTCTTCATTGCCCTACTCCACTCCTCGAGCCTCTAACTCGAGAGTTATCCTTCACTAAGAAACAAACTCCCTTCTAGGTGGAGAAAACCTTTACACGTCGCTTACTTCTTTTTCCGGTACTAAGCTAAACACCGGGTTCTTTACAAGGGTACAACCACTCCCGGTTGATCTTTCACAAGGGTACAACCACTCCCGATACTCTTTGTGTTTTGAGGACTAAAACACTAACCACTATCTACTGATATGAATGATACAAGCAACAATATATAATCTAGTACAAGATCACACAGAACCTATGCTAAACGGATAACGTCAGAACATTGATCCTTGTATGTTTGATCTCTTTGCTACAAAAGGAAAGGTCAAATGAAATGAATGAATGATATGGGTTAGTGATATGTAAATGAATGAGTATGTATTTAAGCTATATGAGTGATGGTATGCCCAAATGATCAACTTGCTATTTATAGACAAACTGAGTGAATAGCTGGCGGATCCGGCGGATCCCAAAAATGGGATCCCTCCTTGTATGCATTTGGATCCGCCAGTGCAGGACAGCTAAGAGATCTCCAAATCTTTCCAAATATTGCACAATCTTTCCATATCTATTCAAATGTCAACTCTTTGGCTTGAAGATCTAAACAAGATATCACAAAATCTTTCCAAGATTGTGTTCATGATGTATGCCATGATGTCATTCTAACTTTTAAAAATAAAGTTTCCATTTTAGGAAATAAATATGTAAATGTATAAAATGTAATTTCTAGTGATCTTGTGAAATGTAAAATGTGTTTTAAAAAGACTTTAGCTATTATTTATAATTTGCTAAAAGATATATTTTGTAATTGTCATTAACAAAACTAAGTAAAGATCGTAAAATATAAATAACGTTTTTAGGACGATATTTGTATTAACAATATAGGGGTATATGCAATTATTCACTTTGGGAGGGATATATATGCAATTCTGCTAACAATAATAATTATATATATATCATATATTTTCTCTCTCATCCTTTTCTTTCAAACCTTTTTCAAATCCGAATCAAATTCCAATCCCACTTACAAACCAAACGGGCCCTAATAGTAACAATTATATGATCAATGAATATATATGAGTAACAATTTATTTAACACATTTAACTTATTTATACATATTAAGAATCCAATTAATACTTGTAAGCTTGAAAGAAAAAGAAAAGAAAAAAAAAATTATTTCACATCCCACATTGGATGAGTGAAACAAAAGGAAGGCAATGTGAGGTCTATAAAACAAAAGCCCAACCTTACTAGTTTATATTTATATTTTATATATAAACTAAAGTGTAGATCTTTGATGTGATTGAAGGTTAAAATATTGTTAGTTCTGGTTTTAAGTTTAACCTATAATACTAATAGTAATTAAAAATTTATAATCAAAATATTTTAAAACTACATATTTAGCTCGATTATCTCATTCGGCTCGTTTAGCTCGTGTAACCTCTCGTAATTTTTCCTATGAATAGTAAATGCTAATAAATGATTAACGAATCATTACGTTATTTAATAACCGTTTCTACCAATGACAAATTTTTTTTTTGTTATTCATGCTATACTATTTTAAATCACAACGATATTTGTGATTCACCATTTACCTAGGAACGATGCTTACACACGAACCTTGATAGTCTTGTAATCGCGAATTAATTTAAAATGTTTAACAATTAACGTTGTACGTTTCGTCATATAACCAAACTCGTTCAAATGATTTTCCGAACTTACGAAAATAACCCTAAACACTCACTAATGACATTGGGCCACGGCCCAATGCCCTCAGCAACCCAACACACCAAACGGACCCTTATTATTTTCGTTTCTTTCCTTCATTGGGCCTAGTCCACCAATCGAGCCCAAAACACAAACCAAGGCCCAAGTTTCATATATAAATTTTCGTTTTGGCTACCTCAAGGATCGAACACTTTGGCCAATTTACGAGCAATCTAGCTTAACGAAAACATAATATTTTTACACCACTCAATTCTCCACCCAGCTGAGAATCGAGTGTGACAAACCATATTTCAAAATTCGATCATTTGCCTAGCTAAAATCCATCCAAGCTTAGCCGAAGACCACGAGTTGATATTTGTTCAACTTAACTCAAAATCACATTTTGCCTAGGGAGTTACTTTGTTCGACCTACGAACGACTCCACTCGAGCCACAAACGATCTTGGACACGTTTTCTATAATGCCTCGACCCTTAAGAGTCACAAGCGAGCCACACAATTGATCTTAGTCACGTTTTCCATATTACTTGACCCCTTGGATCATACCAACGAACACAACCATAAACCAACATTAAAAACTTTGTTTTGTCTCTTCCCCTTGGTCCTTAGCACCGGCTAACACAACAAAAACAACCATCATTTAGCCTACTTACACACTCAAAATTAAATTATCAATGACCCTCCCTGCTACTCTCTTACACCCTCATCATGCTTCATCATTTCACTCACTATAACACTCAATGTTTCACCCTTAAAATAACCTCAAACACTCGGCATTCAAACAACACAAACATATCCAACTCAAAAATATTACTAAGTCTTTTTCAGTTCCTGAGCACGCCTAGCTTTGATCATTTTTCATGGTGTTCAAGTCGAACCAAGAGGCATTCAAACCTTGTTCCTGATTATTCGAAGGCTAAAGAATCGAACTACGCATTTTTCTTGACCTAACTCAGTCTCGGTATCGTGATACGCCCCACCTTTTGAGGTGAAGTGAGCACCCTTCGAACTTTTCTCATTGTTATATATTTTTGTGATTTCATTTCCTATTGCGAACACAACTTACTTTAGACAAATATTTCGTTATTTTAATTTACGACACATATATTTTACTCGACATCCTATATCTGTGCTATGCTATTTATCGAGAACAACAACTATTCGAACCTTATATGATCGTATAAACCATAAAAATCACACGTTCTAAGTTATCTTGGGCACTTTCGAATTTTATAAAACACTTAGAAAAATTTTGAGACTTTAAAAACTGTTTCATAATGAGCTAAGTCACGTTAACTTTGGCTTTGTGTTTCACAAACTCGACATACAACATATACATTTTATAGCTCGACTTGATAGTCGAGCCACCAAACTAACGAGTCATGTATTTTATTCGACCTAGTAAGCTCATCTAATGCCCTATTAAAACCCAAAGTAATCGATCGAGAAACAATCTTTCACAAAAACTAAATAATAACGTATGGGCTTATAAGCCCACTAAGCTATTTTTAAGCTTATCGTATAAGCTGGGTGTATAAGCTCACTTGATATGAAATTATAACCTTTAAACAAGCCCAAAGTCAGGCCCAATTTCCCCCTACGCCTAACGGATCGTAAACCCATAATGGGCCATACCTTTGGCTCGTTAAAAGCCCATAAGCTCGAAAAATAAGCTTTTGACAAAATAAGCTGTACACATAAGTTACATAAGCTGTTTTAAACTTATTTATGAAATAAAAATAGTGAACTTTGATTTTTATAAAGTTTGGACTTGTTTTGCAAAAGTTTGCTAACCGAAGGACCAAAACTGTCAAGTTTGGAAACTCGGGGTAAAAACTGTCATTTTGATATCTTGTGATGAAAACTGTAAATTTAAGAACTTCTAGGTATAAAATGTAAATATTAAATGTTTTAGACTTAAAATGTAATAAAACTTAACCGAGGACTAACGGTGCAAAGATTATGCCGTTAGGGTATAAAGTGTAACTTTGTAAAAACCCAAAGGTTATTTCTGATTTGATACTTGTAATAATATTTTACGAACTCAAAACCCGAAACAAATATGTTTAGTCCCACAAGTCGATATTTAACGTCACATTTTCTAATAATTATATACGTAGTTATATAACTTATAAATATATATATATACGTAATCACTAACCTTTAACGCATAACATAACTTATCATAAATCAACTTTGATTTATAACCAACGATCTCTTTAGCAAAACTTATATACTTCAACAAACGAGCACATACCCAAGAGTTATATATATATATATATATATATATATATATATATATATATATATATATATATATATATATATATATATATATATATATATATATATAACCTTACTTTTTAACTTCAAGCATTTAAACACGCATGTTTTAATGTTGCAAATTAATTATCAATCGATAAAACCTTAAACGTTATGATTCGCGATAAACCAAACTTAGACTATCAAACCACTAAAACTTGCCATATACTATATAGGTCGTGTGTTGAAGCCGTTTCCTTTCATCGTTTGAGTAACGATACTACCACCACTACTGTACTACTAAGGTGAGTTCATAGCTCACTCTTAAACTTTTAAACTCTTTTGTGGGGAGATACATGCTACAAACATGAACACAAAATTTTAGTATGCTATGACTGATGTTATTATTGCTTAAGTAGCCATTGCCAGAAGTCCCTCTATCATGAACCTTAATCACTTGCGAGTGAACGTAAATAGTTGTGAATAGATCTATTTGGGACTGACAATCCCCGTTTGGGTCTGCTAGGATGAGCCACCCAAGCGCACTTTATTTAAACAAACTTATAGGTTATTGGCAAATACCTATCCCGAGGGCCTATATATATTACATCATTTTGATGCCTGTTAAACGTTGCGTTTCATGAGCTTAATGCAATAACAACTTGATTTTAACTCGTTTAATTGTAATTCGATGCAATTAACACTTATACTTTGTGTTCAACTATTAAACCTAAACCTATTAATATCACTCAACTTTTGTTGACTTTTAGCATGTTATCTCAGGTAACTAAAAGCTGGAACTCAAGGCACGGAGTGGGCACTAAACCCGGCACGGGTTCTAAATAAATATTTTATCATTCAAGTTTAAATAAACATGTTAACTATGAAACTTCTTTGTATTTCAAATGCTTGTATTTTGAATGATAAACTTAAAACGTCTATTTTAAGTCGTTTTCTATGGTTATGACTACGATCCACTACGTAACACCCAATTAAGTCTTCCGCTGTTGATATCCGAAATTAGGGGGTGCTACAGATTGGCATCAGAGCTCATGGTTATAGAGAACCAGATGTATTTTAAACATTGGACTATAACTACATTTTTTAAAATGGACCATTTTAAAGGATAACCACCTTATGCCCTCCGTGCCTACACACTTCCAACATTTTTAGGATGTTGCTTACTATACGAGTTCTTAACAAAGTTTAACATATTTATGATTATGTTAATAGCTTACATTTACTATTCGGGATTATTACAGTACTATGTCTTCGAATCCCCATCCTATCGCTGTATCATCTGATTCAGAGAATGAGGATCCTATGCCTTTCACTTCAGACTTTGCTCCGGCAGCTATACCGATGTCACCTGCTACTGACCGGTACATGGAAAGCCAGCAATTTCTACCGGCATCCGACATGGAGACTTCCCCTCCAGCATCACCAATCCCATCACCTGGCCCGATTCGCCAGCATGGACGAGTGCGACAACTCCAGCCATATGAGCCAGAACCCTTTGGCCAACTTTACCGACGCCCCGGAGAAGGTCATGTTCGCAAACACACTCCCCGGAAATGGGTACGTGCACCACCAGCTCTAATCATACCACCACCAGCCCCACTCATACCAACTTCTACCTCAGTGTTATCACCACCCCCAGCTCCTGAGCATTCCAGGACACCACCACTTACACCACTATCTTCAGTTCCACCACCTACTATCTTTTATCACCAGACCACCACTGTTCCATTACCATCCTTTACTCCACCACTTGCTTCTCCACCATCAGCTACTCTCAGTGAGCCTCTGCTACCTTGCAAGAGGACATACCGCTTAGTTCCATCTTCGTCGGACCCTTATGCCCAGGTCAGAGATGAGGCCGCAGCTCGCACTGGGACCCGCAATAGGGTCGATGCCCGTCGATGGTCTTTCTTGCTACCGATCATCCGTTACTAGAGATCCCAGGAGGGAGCCCCGAGAGCTACGGAACTAGGAGAGAGTTCGACTACTGCTGCTTCGAGGATCCTTCTGGTTACCTTAGAACCCCTCCATCACACCCTATTGATGCGTGGTTTTGTGACCTTACAATAGGTTTTACCTCTCGAGGGATCTCAAGAGGCTTGCAATCCCCACCAGGCAGTGTACCTGACCGATGTAGTATAGTGAAGTGGCAAGTACCGGGGGATTGATCGTTCTCTAGGGGAATAGTATCGTTAGGATTGAAAAACTACTCTAATAGGTCTAAGGGTGAGGGAAGATTCTTTTTGTATTTTTATATTTTTTATAAAAGCAAGTAAAATCTCGGGTTTGAAAGAGTGGGCGGAATTAGTTGCTAGTCAACTAACCCAAATGACTACAAATGCAAATAAAATAAAATAACTGAAAATGAAAAGGTTGTGAAACTTATATGGGGAGAAATGTGTTTACTTAGATTTCCTTACTCCCTAACTATCTTTTACCGGTTGATTAGTGTGTATTAATTGCGTGGATGACGGGTGTATTCCTTAATACCAATCGTGGGGTGGCGTACGTACTTCCCCAACTCTACAAGCTCCTACTTCACTCCTATGTCGAGCCGGCTAAGAAGCTCCTAACATGGGATCACTAGAATTCGCTCATGCATTAAATACAACCATAAAAACCTTAGTACGCATTGGTTCATGTTTCTTAAGACGTTCAAGCAAGTTACCGTATAGGAGGTTAGCCAGTTTTCTTAAGCCTAACATCGATAAACAATCATCCAATACAATTAATAACACACTAATAACCAATAATCAATAGTTAGGTTTCATTAGATCTAAGCAAACACAAGATAAATCTAGCCTAGCATGTTAATTAAAAGACAAGAACAAGATATAATCAAACAACACATAGACATATTGAATGATTAAATGATTACTTATCTTCAATTAAACATGGGAGATCCAAGGGTATAAAACCATTAAAAATGGCAGAAAATTCGTCTTAGGGTTTCTCCTCACAAAGTTGCACACTAATGACTAAAAATTGCAAAACTATATATAGAGTTTAGGTGTTGACGGCGTCACGTTGTAGGAGGTGACGCCGTCACCTCGCCGTGGCTAGGGTTCCTGGATGGTCTTCCTGACGCCGTCCCTTTTTAATCCTCCAAAATCCGCTCTGGCCTATCAAGGGTTGACGCCGTCAGAAATGTGCTTGACGCCGTCTCTCTTTAGCTTGAACCGTGACGACCTTGATCACCTTAAAGGGTGACGCCGTCAGATTTCCATTGCAAAACTCTCTGGCGCGTCACATGTATTTTGTCATATCCACCTCTTTTGCCAAGCCATGACGCCGTCAGGAGCAATCCTTGACGCCGTCAAGTGTACTTTTCCAGCAGCTTTGGAGACTTTGTCGTTTTCTTCACTTTTATGCTCCAAAAACGTCCAAAATGCTTCCTTTTCTAGATTTCTTCTCCAAAGTACCTAAAATGACAAAAGGAACGATTTAGGGCAATATTTGATCAAATAAATACGATTTAGGGCTTAAATGACCCCTAAAAGCGGTACACTTTTCGCTTCATCACCTACCCCTACGGGCAGCCAGATTAGTCCGACATGAGGATCGCCTTGACGACATTGTAGACATTCTTGATGACTTACCACTCGAGCAAGTTGAGACACATGGGGAAGAAGTGGAGAACCTTGTGATAGGTCAGTTGGCAATGGAGACAGTCTTCGATCAAGTAGGTACTAGTCTAGAGGAAGCCATTGAGACTATTTCTATACTAGGAGAGGCCACTACTTCGATGCAGACAGTGATTGAGACACTAGACTCTGAGCTTGACCGAGTTAGCTCTAAGGTTCTGATTCTTAGACTTATGGTTGAGGATTCCCAGGCTAGGGAAAGAGCTCGAGACCAGACAGTGGAGACCTTGATGGCAGTGATTGCAGATCTTCAGCGCCGCCTAGATGGTGCACCAGGAGGACCATAGATCAGAGATGTGTTAGTATAACTAAGAGATATCTTAGTCTACCAATGTTGTATTAATAAAGAATCTTGTATCTGATGAAGCGAAAAGTGTACCGCTTTTAGGGGGTCATTTAAGCCCTAAATCGTATTTATTTGATCAAATATTGCCCTAAATCGTTCCTTTTGTCATTTTAGGTACTTTGGAGAAGAAATCTGGAAAAGGAAGCATTTTGGACGTTTTTTGAGCATAAAAGTGAAGAAAACGACAAAGTCTCCAAAGCTGCTAGAAAAGTACACGTGACGGCGTCAAGGATTGCTCCTGACGGCGTCACGGCTTGCCAAAAGAGGTAGATATGACAAATACACATGACGCGCCAGAAAGTTTTACAAAGGAAGTCTGACGGAGTCACCCTTTAAGGTGATCAAGGCCGTCACGGTTTAAGTTAAAGAGAGACGGTGTCAAGCACAATTGTGACGGTGTCAACCCTTGACGCGCCAGAGTGGATTTTGGAGGATTAAAGAGGGACGGCGTCAGGAAGACCATCCGGGAACCCTAGCCGCGGCGAGGTGACGGCGTCACCTCCTACAACGTGACGCCGTCAGCCCCTAAATTCTATATATAGTTTTGCAATTTTTAGTCATTAGTGTGCAACTTTGTGAGGAGAAACCCTAAGACGAATTTTCTGCCATTTTTTAAGGGTTTTATACCCTTGGATCTCCCATGTTTAATTGAAGATAAGTAATCAATTAATCATTCAATATGTCTATGTGTTGTTTGATTATATCTTGTTCTTGTCTTTTAATTAACATGCTAGGCTAGATTTATCTTGTGTTTGCTTAGATCTAATGAAACCTAACTATTGATTATTGGTTGTTGGTGTGTTATTAATTGTATTGGATGATTGTTTATCGATGTTAGGCTTAAGAAAACTGGCTAACCTCCTATACGGTAACTTGCTTGAACGTCTTAAGAAACATGAACCAATGCGTACTAAGGTTTTTATGGTTGTATTTAATGCATGAGCGAATTCTAGTGATCCCATGTTAGGAGCTTCTTAGCCGGCTCGACATAGGAGTGAAGTAGGAGCTTATAGAGTTGGGGAAGTACGTACACCACCCCACGATTGGTATTAAGGAATACACCCGTTATCCACGCAATTAATGCACACTAATCAACCGGTAAAAGATAGTTAGGGAGTAAGGAAATCTAAGTAAACACATTTCTCCCCATATAAGTTCCACAACCTTTTTATTTTCAGTCATTTTATTTTATTTGCAATTGTAGTTATTTGGGTTAGTTGACTAGCAACTAATTCCGCCCACTCCTTCAAAACCGAGATTTTACTTGCTTTCATAAAAATATAAAAATACAAAAAGAATCTTCCCTCACCCTTAGACCTATTAGAGTAGTTTTTCAATCCTAACGACACTATTCCCCTGGAGAACGATTAATCCCCCAGTACTTGCCACTACACTATACTACATCGGTCAGGTACACTGCCTGGTGGGGATTGCAAGCCTCTTGAGATCCCTCGAGAGGTAAAACCTGTTGTAAGGTCGCAAAACCACGCATCAAGTTTTTGGCGCCGCTGCCGGGGAATAGTTATTGTTTAGGTTGAATTTTTATTTTATTAGGTCTACTCACGAGATTCCTTTCTAGTGAGATTTTTATTTTATTTTTTTAGGATTTCTTTAGTCTCTCTTTTTCTGCTCTATCCATTGCTCAAATCTTCCTTGGCCATCATGGTAAACGAAGATCTCTCCAGTCTTAGAGTCACCAGGAGTCGTAGTTCACTAAGAGACCTTATTCCACCCTACGCAGAACCTGATAGGGAAATGCGAAGGTTAAGGCAACTCTTTGCAACACCCGAACCATCTGGCATTGCTATCAACTTTGATGATGCCCTCTCCGAGGAAGAATCCAATTATCATTCTACACCTCCTAGCCCTCAACCCAATCACGATATGGAGGTTCCCGAAAACCCAATCCCTAAATGCCTCAAGGACTACTCTTCTCCCACCCCTCGTGGTTTTTCCAATGCTATCGTTTTTCCAAATGAACACAAGAATGGGGTCTTGCGTGCAACCGATATTTGGCTTGTCCAAAGTGTATGCAAATTCCACGGATTGAAAACTGAAGATCCAATCCAACACATCAAGGACTTCCTGAAAATAGTGGATACCCTCCATACGGACGGGGCCACTAGAGATACCTCCCGGCTGCGATTCTTTCCCTTCACCCTTTATGAAAAAGCCGGAGACTGGTATAACCAACTTCCCTCCGAGTCCATCTTCACATGGGAACAGCTTATCTCAAAATTCTATGAGAAATTCTTTCCCATAGGAAGAACTTCAACGTTAAGAGACGAAATCTTCCGCTTCCATGTTGGACCAGCTGAACCCATTCACGAATCCTGGATCAGATTCAAAGATCTAATTAGACAAGTCCCTCATCATGGCATTGAACTCTGGCTTCTTGTCCAAATCTTTTATGACAGTGTCCCTAAAAGCGACCAATTTGGCATTAATAATTCGGTAAAAGGAAAAATAGCCAAACTAAGCGCTGAGGAAGGATGGAATAGAATTGAGGAATACGCAAATGATCAAGACGATACCTGGGATGAACCCGATTCGATCATGAGCGTTTCCAAGATCATGAAAGAGCCTCCTTTTGCTAGCCGGTTGAGTAGATTGAATGATCAAGTATCTTATCTAGACAAGTCACAACCAACTAAAAGGTTATCAAACCCATACTTGATCTGTGACCAATGTGGTGGCCCGCATGAAGTGGAGGAATGCGGGGATGATACCACCACCGAACAAGTATGCTTGTCAAGCCACGACATCTTCGATGATCCTTCGCTCTTAACTTTCTACCAAAACAATGATTTTACCCCTTGGGGAAATCTTGTGAGAGAAGAGGGAGGAGGAGAATATCCTGACTACAAGGTTAGGAGCACTTTTGAGGATGATCTTGGGCATTTCACGCTTGAAAAGAATCTGCAACTAAAAGGTCTTGACGACCTCATCAATAGCCAACAAAACGACCTGAGGGCCAAATTCGCAGAACTCAACGCCACTCTCGACGGCCTTAGCGAACCTCAAACAAATCAAAGAGATCCCTTACTCGCCATCACCACTCGTGCTGGAACAACTACTAAGGATCCACCTTACCCAGCTCAACAATCTAACGTCATGGAACCCGACACCCCTCATGAGGAGGAAGGTAATGTGAACGATGGAAATCCCGAGCAAACCCCTCCGGTAACTCCCTCTCCACCTACTCCAACCAAACAGCCCATTAAAGTCCCATACCCGTCCCGCCTCAAGAATCAAAAGGTCGAAAATGATAATAAAAGATTCTTGTCATATTTGAAGGATTCGGTCGTCACCATACCCCTTCTTGATGCATGTTACCATATGCCCAAATATAGTACATACTTCAAGAAGCTGCTAACCAACAGAAAAGGGCTCGAGGGTCTTGTAACCTTAGGAGAAGAATGTTCTGTGGTGACTCAACGAGGGCTGCCAAAGAAGGTGGACAATCCAGGTAGTTTCACCTTGCCCTGTTCAATAGGATCTCTTTCAGTCAAGAATGCTTTAGCCGACTTAGGAGCAAGTATCAATCTTATGCCGCATTCCATGTTCCTCAAGTTAGGGTATTCTGGATTGAAACCAACCCGTATGAACATCCAACTAGCCGATAGATCAGTCAAATACCCCTTAGGAATATGTGAGAATGTGCTGGTTAAGGTAGGGAAGTTCAAATTCCCAGTTGACTTCGTCATCTTAGAGATGAAAGAAGATGACCTAGTGCCCATCATTCTGGGGAGGCCATTCCTTGCAACTGCTCGTGCTGTTATTGATGTTCATGACGGCAAACTAACCTTGCGAGTGGGGACCGATAGCTTAACCTTCGACATCAAGGACACAATGAATCTTTCTCTCGAAGCAGCTAATCGGCTGTATTTCATCGGAGAAATCAATGAACTATCCGACGAGATTGACAATTGTATAGATGAACAGCTGGAAGCTGGTTGGTTGCGAGATGAAGCTTTCTTACCCATCTTAGAGGAGGAGAAGACTATGGATGTGAACGCAGTCTCCTTCTATCCCAGACAAGAAATCGAACAGCTTGAGCTTCGTAAACCCGAGAACAAACTTAAACCTTCCATCATCGAGCCACCCATGTTAGAACTCAAGGAACTCCCAAACAACCTGGAATATGCTTTCCTCCAAGGAAAAGATCAACTTCCGGTAATCATAAACTCTTCTTTGAAAAGTGAACAAAAGGATAAACTCTTAGGAGTTTTAAAAAAATATAAAGGAGTTATAGCATGGAGTGTAGCCGACATCAAGGGGATTGACTCTACCTTTTGCACGCATAAAATCCTCATGGAGGAGGATTATAAACCCACCGTGCAACCTCAAAGGCGAGTAAACCCCAACATAAAGGAAGTCGTAAAAAAGGAAGTCATTAAGCTCCTAGATGCAGGGCTAATTTACCCAATTTCGGACAGTCCATGGGTAAGTCCTGTACAGGTTGTACCAAAAAAGGGAGGAATGACGGTGGTGAAGAACGATAAGGATGAGTTAGTGCCTCAACGAACAGTAACTGGATGGCGTGTGTGCATCAATTATAGGAAGTTGAATGATGCAACCCGAAAGGATCATTTCCCTCTCCCATTTATCGACCAAATATTGGAAAGGTTAGCGGGGAATGAGTACTACTGCTTCCTAGATGGGTTCTTAGGGTATTTCCAAATCCCTATCGCTCCTGAGGACCAAGAAAAGACTACGTTTACATGCCCTTATGGCACCTTCGCCTACAAGCGAATGCCCTTTGGACTATGTAACGCCCCCGCCACTTTCCAGCGCTGCATGACAGCTATCTTCCATGAGTTAATGGAAGACAGCATGGAGGTCTTCATGGATGATTTTTCGGTCTTTGGAAACTCTTTTGATCGCTGTCTTGCTAACCTTGAGAAAATGCTCAAACGTTGTGAGGAAACTAACTTGGTACTAAACTGGGAAAAGTGCCACTTTATGGTAAAAGAAGGGATTGTGCTAGGGCACAAAATTTCAGGAAGTGGAGTTGAAGTAGACCGGGCAAAAATTGAAGCTATATCCAAACTTCCCTATCCAACAACTGTCAAGGCAATCCGTAGCTTCTTGGGTCATGCTGGCTTCTATAGGAGATTCATTAAAGATTTCTCAAAGATAGCTAGACTAATGACTCAGTTGCTCGTGAAGGATGCCCCGTTCGACTTCTCTCAAGAGTGCAAGGATGCATTCGATCGATTGAAGCAGGAACTTACCCAAGCTCCAATTATGGTCACCCCTAACTGGGAGTTACCCTTTGAAATCATGTGCGATGCTAGCGATTATGCTGTTGGAGCAGTATTAGGCCAAAGGCTTAACAAACACTTTCAGCCAATATACTACGCTAGCAAAACCATGAATCCTGCTCAAGAAAACTACACTACCACTGAAAAGGAATTACTAGCCGTGGTATTTGCTTTTGATAAGTTTCGCCAGTACCTTGTCCTTTCTAAAACGGTTGTTTTTACGGACCATTCAGCTATTCGATATCTTTTCACTAAACAGGATGCTAAACCGCGGTTACTTCGTTGGATCTTACTATTGCAAGAGTTCGATGTTGAGATTCGTGATAAGAAAGGAGCAGAGAATCTTGCGGCTGATCATCTCTCTCGTCTTGAAAACCCCAGCCTCGCTGAATCTGACAAGAGTGAGATTCGGGAGTCATTTCCTGAAGAGCAGCTCATGTCAATAAATGATTCTGAACCATGGTATGCGGATTATGCTAACTACCTGGCAAGTAGAGTCATTCCTGAGCATATGAGCAGGCATGAAAAAAAGAGGTTCTTCAATCAATTAAAGTACTACTTTTGGGATGAACCTTTTTTATTCCGAAGATGTCCGGATCAAGTAATCAGGCGTTGTGTTTCGGAAAAGGAGGCTATCAGAATTATGAAAGAGTGTCATGCAGGTCCATCTGGAGGGCATCACGGAATGAACACTACTGCACGAAAGGTCTTCGACGCGGGATTCTATTGGCCTACAATATTTCATGATGTGAAGGGAATGATACAAACTTGTGACGCGTGTCAAAGAGCTGGGAATATCTCTAGGAGGGATGAAGCCCCGCAGAATTATATACAAGTTTGCGAGGTTTTCGATGTTTGGGGAATTGATTTCATGGGACCCTTCCCATCTTCAGGAGGGAATGAATACATCTTAGTGGCCATTGATTATGTTTCGAAATGGGTGGAAGCACAAGCCCTTAGGACTAACGACGCCAGGGTAGTTATTCATTTCTTAAAAAAATTGTTCGCTAGGTTCGGAATTCTGAAAGCTCTTATTAGTGACAGGGGAACCCATTTTTGCAATTCGCAAATGGAGAAAGTTATGAAAAGATATGGAGTCTCTCACCGATTCTCCACCGCTTACCATCCTCAAACCAACGGTCAAGTCGAAAACACTAATAGAGCCATAAAGAGAATATTAGAGAAAACGGTCAATCAAAACAGAAAAGATTGGTCTTTTAAGCTCGATGAAGCTTTGTGGGCATTTCGAACCGCTTATAAGACACCAATCGGGACAACCCCGTTCCGTATGGTATATGGCAAGGCATGCCACCTTCCAGTAGAACTGGAACACAAGGCATATTGGGCACTTAAGGCCTGTAATTTGGATTATACGGTTGCGGGAACAAATAGATTCTTACAGCTCCAAGAGCTCGATGAATTGAGATTAGAGGCTTATGAATCTTCCATTACATACAAAGAAAGGGCAAAAAGATGGCATGACCAACGGATTAAGAGACCCAAGGAGTTTTCAGAAGGAGACAAGGTCTTATTATATAATTCTCGCTTAAGGCTATTTCCTGGAAAACTTAAATCTAGATGGTATGGACCTTTTACCGTAAGGAGCTCCTCTAAAACTGGAGCCGTTGTGTTGATTGACGACGAGGATAGAGAATTCACTGTGAATATACAACGAGTCAAGCATTATCAAGAGAATGGTAATGAAATGATCAATGAGGAAGACATAACTTTTGATGAAGAAATCACGTAATGTACGGTGACTTTGAGTCTAGCTACAAGACTCGTTAATAAAGAAAAGCGCTTCTTGGGAGGCAACCCAAGCTTTATTTGTTTTGTGTGTTTATTTGTTTGTTTGTTTGATTTTATTTGCTTCCGTATGTATGTTTAATTATTATTATTATTGATTCATGTTCAAAAGTAAATTGTGAAAATGCTTTATCTTGTTTTTAACTTCGTCTTAACTACATATAAAGGTATTTTGCAAAAGATAAGTGTAAGGGAAATCCAAATCGGTTTAGTAGAACGAATGTACATGAATCATAACAATATTAAATTAACATACATATTAGTAATTGTTTGAGTCAAATGCTTGTATTGAGTCATAATGATGTTTTGCAGGAATTCCAGGAAGTAAGGTATAGGTTTTTCCAGAAATTTTCCGGAAACTTAACATGAGAATTCCGTCAGATCATTTTTGACGGCGTCAGTCATTACAACCTGAGGGCGTCAGGTTTTAATTTTTCTGAAATTTTTGAAAGTTTTGTTTTTCTACCGGAATCATAAAAAGTTTTTATTAAATCTCTAACTTATAAACTCCAGGAATCTGCAAAATAATCATTCCACAAGCATTATATCCTTATATAGATTTATCCCGCCGATGTTATGCAGGTTTTAATGTTTGTTTTCTCAGGTTTAACAGGTTATTTTGGACAAGGAGATGTATGTGGAATCTAGCTTTTGGCGATGCTTTAGTCTTGGAGCTTCTACTTTCTCTTGGAAGAAGATCTAACCATGTTACCTCTTTATCCACAAAACGAATCAGGGGAGTATTTGATTTCATTCTTTTACCTTATTTACTTTTACATCTTGTTATTTGAACATTGGGGACAATGTTCATCTTAAGTGTAAGGGGGGGGGGGTAAAGTACGATACTTTAGAGAATGCAATTACGCTTGATTTTTGTTTTGTTTAATGGTAGATGTGTAATAAAACTGAGAGAAATACCTGTTAAGGCAATTTTAGTGCCAAATTTAAAATTTTTTACAACATATAGGAGTGAAACTTTGATCTTAATGAGCGTCTCACGGATAGGAGTTATATGACTAGCACAAAACCGTACCACTAAAAAAATTTTCCACCCCCAAATATGTGAGGTTCGCCCCTAGAATTGGTAGGAAAAGCATTTATGCTATGATGTGTGTACCGGTAGCACTTAGATTCTAGAACTTGTGTTAGGACCATTCCGAGGCCACAAGTGAGACTACATTCGTGTAGTTAGATTTACTACATGATAAGAGGCATTAGGATTAACCCATTGTTTTACACCTGTGTTTTTGTTATAATTACATTGGCTACATTGGTCAAGTAATTCTCCCACACCCTTTGCGTTGTACTCATTTTTAGTACACGATACCCCTAGTACACCCCTCAGAGCCTATCTTTTCGTTTCTAACTTTAAGCATTTTACTTAAAGTAAGAATTTGTCACACCTCACTTAAATGTACACCCAAATCGCCCCTTAGCCTACCTTGTATGCACTCATCTTTAGTGCATTATTGTTACAACATTTGTTTAAACCCCAAGTTAATTATCTAATTGATTACATGGTTGCTAAGTCGAGTCATATCCTTGTACATATTGTTTTGGGACGATTGGGACTCATGGGTAAAGTACTAGTGTAATGGAGTAATGGGGAAGAACAACATTATTACCCCCATATGTGCTAAATATTTTAAAAGTACTCCAAGTGTTTCGATTATCTTAATTCGAGTCATTAGAATAGTTATTTGTGAAGTTATGTAAAAGTTCAAGTGTAAGGGGAATGCGACGCCCCTACGATGTATTATTTTGGATGGTAGGGCAAGAGTGTATGAAAAGAAAAAAAAAAATCAAGAAAAATACAAAAAAAATGAGAAAAAGAAAAGTAGAAAAAACATACGGACTACCATCCCGTTTCATTTTATGTTTATTTTATGTTTTTGTTATTTTGTTTTTAGCTTAAGTCGAGTCGAGTCTTGGCTTAGCAACGCCATATTGTACATGTAATTAATCAAGATCTTTAACTCACCACCAGTAAAATATCCCTTATCCAACAAATCCGTGTTTATCATATCCCTACACCTAACGTTATAACCCGTTTAAAAGCCCTCTTTGATAGTTTATCTTAGGTGCTTACGCCTAGTGGAGGAGGTTTTTGACCCTTTCCCAAGCCTATGGTAATCTATTTGCTATGACAGGTAGTGAGAGATATTATCCATTTTCATTTATGAGATATACTTTTATGACACCTAAGAGATGTGAGTATCTAAACAATACTTGTGAGGTGCTAGTTTGTAATCTCCGTGCTTATTATGATTAAAGTGGAACGACTATTTGTTGTAATTACTTTCATATTAGCGTTAAATGACCCCTAACTTGTATTTTGATTAGAATAAAAGCGCATTTGCTTGAGGACAAGCAAATCTCAAGTGTAAAGGTATTTGATGAAGCGAAAAGTGTACCGCTTTTAGGGGGTCATTTAAGCCCTAAATCGTATTTATTTGATCAAATATTGCCCTAAATCGTTCCTTTTGTCATTTTAGGTACTTTGGAGAAGAAATCTGGAAAAGGAAGCATTTTGGACGTTTTGGAGCATAAAAGTGAAGAAAACGACAAAGTCTCCAAAGCTGCTGGAAAAGTACACGTGACGGCGTCAAGGATTGCTCCTGACGGCGTCACGGCTTGCCAAAAGAGGTGGATATGACAAATACACATGATGCGCCAGAAAGTTTTACAAAGGAAGTCTGACGGCGTCACCCTTTAAGGTGATCAAGGCCGTCACGGTTTAAGTTAAAGAGAGACGGCGTCAAGCACAATTGTGACGGCGTCAACCCTTGACGCGCCAGAGTGGATTTTGGAGGATTAAAGAGGGACGGCGTCAGGAAGACCATCCGGGAACCCTAGCCGCGGCGAGGTGACGGCGTCACCTCCTACAACGTGACGCCGTCAGCCCCTAAATTCTATATATAGTTTTGCAATTTTTAGTCATTAGTGTGCAACTTTGTGAGGAGAAACCCTAAGACAAATTTTCTGCCATTTTTTAAGGGTTTTATACCCTTGGATCTCCATGTTTAATTGAAGATAAGTAATCAATTAATCATTCAATATGTCTATGTGTTGTTTGATTATATCTTGTTCTTGTCTTTTAATTAACATGCTAGGCTAGATTTATCTTGTGTTTGCTTAGATCTAATGAAACCTAACTATTGATTATTGGTTGTTGGTGTGTTATTAATTGTATTGGATGATTGTTTATCGATGTTAGGCTTAAGAAAACTGGCTAACCTCCTATACGGTAACTTGCTTGAACGTCTTAAGAAACATGAACCAATGCGTACTAAGGTTTTTATGGTTGTATTTAATGCATGAGCGAATTCTAGTGATCCCATGTTAGGAGCTTCTTAGCCGGCTCGACATAGGAGTGAAGTAGGAGCTTATAGAGTTGGGGAAGTACGTACGCCACCCCACGATTGGTATTAAGGAATACACCCGTCATCCATGCAATTTATGCACACTAATCAACCGGTAAAAGATAGTTAGGGAGTAAGGAAATCTAAGTAAACACATTTCTCCCCATATAAGTTCCACAACCTTTTTATTTTCAGTCATTTTATTTTATTTGCAATTGTAGTTATTTGGGTTAGTTGACTAGCAACTAATTCCGCCCACTCCTTCAAAACCGAGATTTTACTTGCTTTCATAAAAATATAAAAATACAAAAAGAATCTTCCCTCACCCTTAGACCTATTAGAGTAGTTTTTCAATCCTAACGACACTATTCCCCTAGAGAACGATCAATCCCCGGTACTTGCCACTACACTATACTACATCGGTCAGGTACACTGCCTGGTGGGGATTGCAAGCCTCTTGAGATCCCTCGAGAGGTAAAACCTGTTGTAAGGTCGCAAAACCACGCACCAGTATCCTTATGTTTTGTAAAACAAATCGAACAAGTTATTAATCTTATGTTGTGTGGATGTATTATATTGATGTTGATTTATGTATTCCATGGTTGTTTCTTACACTCATATGCATTATGATTCGTCTCGTGAAATGTTGGTTCATACAGTACAATTCAATCATTTATGTTCTCATGTGTGTTGTGATTTGATTCAGACATGTCGTGAATGTATTTATGATATGATACTTGCTGTGCCTACAGATATAAACCAGAATTATTATCCTCATAAACTCAATTGTTGTGGTTAATATTATGGTTGTATTATCATAACCCATATTCAATTACCTTACAATTTATTCTAACCTAACGTGATCATTATGAGATTTCTAAAAATATGCTTTTGCAATATTGATAGAACTATGGCACGTACAAGGAAAGCAACCTCAGCCGCAACTCGTGAAACTTCAACGGCTACACCTGCTATGACTCCAGAAGCTATCCGGAAGGCAATCGCTGACGGTGTAAATGCAGTCTTGGCAGAACAGGTGGCAGCAAATGCTCGCAACAGTGGCACTAGCCTACCAACAGGAGAAAGTGTGACAGCAAAAAACCGCAGGTGTACCTACAAGGATTTCATGAGTTGTCAACCAACTTCCTACAAAGGTACTGAAGGAGTGACTGAACTTGCTCACTGGTTCGAACGATCTGAAACTGTTTTTCAGAGAAGCGGTTGTACTGAGGATAACAAAGTCATTTTTGCTACTGGAACTCTCATGCAAGATGCTTTGTCATGGTGGAATGCTACCGTCAAAGCCATGGGAATGACAGCAGCCTACCAGCTCACTTGGGCTGAGTTTAAGACCAAGATGCTGAAGAAATACTGTCCCCGTTCTGAACTAAGAAAACTGGAAAATGAATTCCATCTATTGGTAGTGAAAGGAATTGATCTTAAAACGTACAACAGGAGATTCCAAGAGCTTAAGATACTATGTCCTACTGTTGTACCAAATTTCGAAAAAGAACTGGAAAAGTATATCGAAGGGCTTCCCCGTAGTATTGAGGGGAATGTCACTTCATCGAACCCGCCAACTCTGGAGGCAGCCATTGAACTTGCTCAAAAACTACTGGACCGAGAGGTCAAGTGCAACAATAAGCTCAAGAGGAAGCTCGATGACAAAAGGACCACTCACCACAACAGTAACAATAACCACCGCAACAACAACTTCAACAACAACAATCATAGAAACAATAATCCGTACCATCAAAACCGAAACAACCGTCACAATCAACAAAACCAAAGACAAGAAACCGCCAAGGCCTATGCTGTTACTGAAGGCAAGGAATACCAAGGTCAGAAACCCTAGTGTAACAGATGCAAACTACACCACAGTGGACCTTACACAACCAAATGTGTAAAATGCCAGAAAGTGGGTCATCAGACAAAGGATTGCAGGAATCCCGCTACTGGTAGCAACCTACAGCCTGTAACTCCAACTTGCTACTCCTGCGGAGAAGTAGGTCACTTCAAGAACCGCTGTCCGAAAGGAAATGGTCAGCAAAACAACGCTCGAGGGAGAGCGTATGTGCTAAAGGAGGAAGACGCCCCACTGAACCCTGACGTTGTCACGGGTACGTTCTTACTCAATCAACATAGTGCTAGGGTATTATTTGATTCTGGAGCAGATAGAAGTTTTGTGTCAACTACGTTTGCTCTTTTGCTTAACATTACCCCCTCCAAACTAAACACCACTTTTGAAATTGAAATGGCGGACGGAAACCTAATTGGCACCGACACCGTAATTCGTGGTTGTACCATAATCCTACAAGACAACCCTTTTCCCATCGACCTCATGCCTATTCAGCTCGGTAGTTTTGACGTAGTCATTGGTATGGATTGGTTATCCAAACAGCGCGCTAGAATACTCTGTGACGAGAAAGCCGTGCATATTCCACGTAATGGTGAAACTCTTATTGTCCATGGTGACAAAAATAAAACGCGATACGGTATCATCTCATATATCAGATTGGTGAAATACATGAATGAAGGATGCCAAGCATTCATGGTTCATGTAACGGAAAACAAATCGAAAGATAAGCGAGTTGAAGACGTTCCGATCGTTAAGGAGTTCCCAGAAGTATTCCTCGAAGATTTACCCGGTCTTTCACCTCCCCGTCAAGTAGAATTCCAGATTGAACTAGTGCCTGGAGCGGCACCTGTGGCGAAAGCACCTTATAGGTTAGCGCCGTCTGAAATGAAAGAGTTGTCAGGGCAATTGAAAGAATTGTCTGATAAAGGTTTTATCCGACCCAGCTCATCACCTTGGGGAGCTCCGATCCTATTCGTTAAGAAGAAGGACGGATCTTTCCGAATGTGTATTGATTACCGGGAATTGAACAAACTCACTGTAAAGAATCGTTATCCGCTACCTAAGATCGATGACTTATTTGACCAATTACAAGGATCAAGTGTATACTCGAAGATCGACCTAAGGTCAGGGTACCATCAGTTAAGAGTTCGAGAGGAGGATATTCCCAAGACAACTTTTAGGACACGTTACGGACATTACGAATTCCAAGTAATGCCATTTGGTCTAACTAATGCACCTGCAGTGTTCATGGACTTAATGAACCGAGTGTGCAAACCATACCTGGATAAATTCGTGATAGTATTCATAGACGATATTCTAATATACTCACGCAACGAGAAGGAACATGCCGAACATTTGAAGATTATTTTAGAGTTACTCAAAAAGGAACAATTGTATGCCAAGTTCTCCAAATGCGACTTTTGGATTCGAACTGTACAATTTCTTGGGCATGTTATCAACAGTCAAGGCATTCATGTAGATCCTGCAAAGATTAAGGCCGTCAAAGGTTGGACATCTCCTACAAACCCCACAGAGATACGCCAATTTTTGGGTCTAGCCGGTTACTACAGAAGATTTATTGAAGGTTTTTCAAAAATCTCAAAGCCTTTGACCGAATTAACTCAGAAGAACAAGAAGTATATCTGGGGAAAAGAGGAGGAATCAGCTTTCCAACTGTTAAAGAAAAAGCTCTGTGAAGCACCAATATTAGCACTACCTGAAGGAAGTGAAGACTTCTTAGTATATTGTGATGCCTCATATCATGGTTTGGGAGCTGTGCTGATGCAACGAAGCAAAGTGATAGCTTATGCCTCGCGACAACTCAAAACGCATGAAGCAAACTACATGATCCGTGCTAAATAGATATAAATATTATGCAACGACGGATACGGTTGAATAATTACAAATTACCCCTTTGTGAAAAAGGATACTTGCAAAAACTCACGTTCGTGTGTAGTGTGAAGACAGGTAAGTAATTACCCGAATCGTTTCCCAACGAGGTGTGAATGGGCAAACTGTGAAAAGCTAGGATTAGAGTGACTGATTGATTAGGTATTTGATTTTTCTTTTATAATAATTCTAAATAACAAATTAAAACAAATATGCACAAGAAAATTAAACGCGAATAAAAATAAACTAAAAATGCGTAACGGGGAATCTAAAATGGGACAAAAACTGAAATTTATGAAATTTAAAACTTAAAAAAGTAAAATGACTAAAAACTTATTTTAAAATTAAAATTATATTTTTTATACTTTTTCTCTAATTATTATTAATTATTTATTATTTAATAATTATTTAAAACTAATTTAATTTATAATAAATACTAAATAAACAAAGAAAATTCTAAAACTTTTTCTAAAAATATTATAAGATGAAAAGAAGCTAAGAAAATTATAAAAATGAAAATTACTTAATTAAAATTTAAAAAGATAAATTCTATTAAATAGAAGCTATCACTATTTTTCTATTTTTGGTTTTCTTAATGTCTAAAAATGTGATTATATTTTTCCTGGATTAAAAATGACAAAAGAAAATTATGAAAATTAGATTTATATTTTTCTGATTATTATTTTATTTATTATGATTTAATTACTAATAGAAACTAATTAAAAAGATTAAAAATATTAAATGACTTAGGAAAAATCTGAAAAATTCAGGATAAGTCTAAATTAATATTTAAAAGCTAGGAAAATTAAAATCAAAAGTTTAACAAACACTGATAAGCAGTTGGACAGATAAGCAGTTGAACAAATAAGCTAAAAATAAGCTAATAAGCTCAAAACTTAACCAAAAGCTCAGAACAGGTTCAATACACTTATATAAGCTTAAAACAACTTAAATCAAACAGATAATCCCACAAAATAAGCAATTGAGCACCAAATCAGTTGCACAATTAAGACAGAAAACTCAGAAAATAGCAAACTTGCAGGGCAAATTAAGCAGTCCAATAAGCTTCTGAGATGCAATCTAATGGGGGAAAAAGTGAGCTAGTAGTATGAGCTTTCCAGAAAACCAAAAATCAAGGCTAGAGCTTATCTAAATAAGCCACAATTCAGGTAAGATCAGCAGCTTAAACAACTCAGTATATACTGAGTTGTTGTGTGCAGGGCAAACAAATGACCACACAGGCAACTTTGAGAGTGCTTTTTTATAAGCAAATGACTTTCAAACTTGGATTTTCTTTTTGAAACATGTAAACTAGCAACAAAATAACTTAAAACAGCAAAAACTTTGTATTTCCAATCTCTATTAAAACCTAGAGATCACAAAGAAAAATTGCCCATTTTGACAGATTGGAAATTTTGACTTTGTGAGATTTTGCAAAAGCTTTGACTTTTATGAGGTTTGATCTGATCCTAATGGTTGAAAATGTTATACTAAGCTATTCTAAGATTAGATTAAGACATTTTAACAATTATTACACTAATAATGGTGATTATGATTCTTAAAAACTTGACAGTGAATTTATAAGGAGAGATTAAAGAGAGGTTTGACTTTTTTCTTAAGAACACTGATTTTTTATGACTTGACTATGCTAATATGACCTAATGTGAGATGTAAGAACCAAAACTAACAACAAGAACAGGCCTGCACACAGAATTGACAGCAAATCCAAACAATACTTTAACTGAACCAATTTTTGATTTTCAAAACAAAAGCTTGATTAAGATCAAGGGACTGAATCCAAATGTTATAAAATGATGAAATGAACTTATACAAGCACAAGAACATAGTCAAATACAACAAATCTCAGAAATCAAGCCTATACTAAATTTGGCAGTGAAAATGAGAAACAAAGCAACAATGGATATTGATGAACAAGTATGCAATTCTAAGCAAGATTATGACTAAAATATAGCAAACAAGCATAAAAACACAGAGATAAGAGCTTAAGGCTTATTCTACAGTAAAATGCAAGAAATTAAGAAAGAGCTTACAAACTGCAATCCAGCTAAAAATCATGAACCAAGGACCAAAAACCACTCCTAGCTTGTTGTCAACAAGCTAGAAACCAGAAAAACCATCCAGATTAGCTTCTATCCCCATATAGCTTATTTTGACCTTCTCAGTTGACTTTCATTGACTTTTTCTTCTTTCTTGAATTAGATCAGGATTAAACTAACATAAGCTCACAGTAAGCTATAATTAGCTTATATAAGCTTATGTAAACAGATAATAAACTTTTCCAATGAACATTTAACTTAATACGAATTACAGTAAAACTTGAAATTGTAAAGTAACTGAAATTTAAGACAAGATATATTAAAATGAGATCAAAATGACTGTAAATTGCTTATATTGATGACTGGAAATGAAAATTACAATAAAGAAAGACAATTAAGTAAAAACGATTTAAATAAAAATTAACTACTCTTTTATTTCCTATTACATTGATCTATATATACAAAGATAAAGTGGGATAGCCTTAGCCGACATCCTTGATCACATCTGCACCCTTGAATTATCTTCAATTGATCTGAGCCACTCAAACTGATTTTGGCGCCAAAAGTGGTAGTAGTGGATTCGAGCAGGTTTTAGCATTTAATGCGTTTTGGGGAGGTGGAGAAGAAGCTTTAAATGCTTCTTGTTTTGTTAGGTAAGGTGGTGGGATGAGGTGATAGAGCAGAGAAACTATGGGCATGGGTGGTATGGTTTCAGTGTTTTGGCAGTTTGAAGGTATAGAAGAAGGATTTGACTGAGTTTGATCTGGGTTAAATAAGGGGTTGGGTCGGGTTGGTTTAATAAAAGGGAGTTGGGCTGGTGGGCTTGGGTTATTATTTGGGTTGGGTTGGGTAGTGATAAGGGATGGGTTTATTAATATAAAGGTCCGGTTGGTTTATAGTTAAATCACAAGGACCATTTTTGTATTTACTGAATTCATGAAGGGTTGAAATTGTAATTTTACCAAAGTTATCAAAAGAGTTTATTTTGCCAATTATAAATAGCACAAGGGTAATATTTGATAAATTCCAATTTTTAAATACCCGAGGACTAGTTTTGCCAATTTTGAAACTTGAGGGGTAAAAGTTGTCATTTTTAGAAAACTTCCATCCAGGGATTAAAAGTGAATATGTTTGATACCCCAAGGACTAAAGTTGACTTTTCTTTCATTTTAAACCTTCAGGGACTAAATCTGCCAATTTGTGAAACTCCAAGGACTGAAAGTGACAATTATGCAAACTTTGTTCGTTTTTCACTTGTTTTCAATCTTTTTGTTCCTGAGTCATATAAAAACACATTTTATGATATTTTCAGTATTTTGAAGCATATCTGCATGTTTTTTAAATGTTTTTGCAGATAAAATGTGACAGAAATGATGAGTATTTAGACACTCATCAATCCCCCACACTAAACTATTGCTAGTCCCTAGCAATCATTTATGAAGATTTAATGGTTTTTTCTCTTTACCAAAAGCCATTACTTCTGGAGTAGCCAATGTTTTAGTATGTGATACTTTGGTACAATGATAACCAAATGATTTTGAGCAAATCATCAGCTGTCAACGGTTTTGATTTGTCTTTACCAAAAGCCGTTTGCTTCTGGACTAGCCAACTCTTAGATAAAATACAGTTATTATCTTTGGTGAGCTGATTACCAAATATGGTTTTCCACTGCCTTTACCACAAGCCATAACCTTGCGGGCTAGCCAACTCTTCACTTATAAAGATATGGTGAGTCGAATACCATACAATTTTCGGCAAATTGTAAGCCATCAATGGATTTGAGACATCTTTACCAAGAGCCGTTTGCTCTTGGATTAGCCAATCCTTATGTGGGTTAGACATGGCGGACTGATAACCATTTATTGTGTTCTAAGTGAGAAAAAATTTTAAAATTTTGGCTAAAAATGGGGGTACTAGATGGTACATTTGATCAAATTCGCTAGAATTCCCCCCCCCCCCACACTTAGAACTGAATATTGCCCTCAATATTCAAAGTACCGGTTGTTAAACCAATACTTAGAACGTGAAAGGGAAATACTGAATAGCCATTATTTAATATACACACACTTTTTTTTTTTTTTTTTTTTTTTTTTTTTTTTTTTTTTTTTGACTGTACATATATACAACATGTGAGGCATCTCCCCCACACTAGGGTGAGACATGAGTGAAAACCCATATTTTGCTACTGTTTTTATTAACCGAGTCGCTAGCTTGACTCGACCCCGAATTCATTGGTTCATGGGGAAGTAAGTGGTAGAAACCATCTCCATCGGACTTTCATTCAAATTGTTTGGATAATCAATTGAACATAAGAAAGTTCCACACCGATGAGATAAATCCGGCATTTAAACCAATGTTAAATGGAAAATGCCGGGGTCAAAAGTAATATCCTCACTCCCGAATGAGTGAAAGATAGGGGAAATCACCGGGTAGGTGAAGGGAAGAAGAGAGATCTGAATAGCAATTAAGACAAGAACTTCCTCCTCAAGAATTGCATATTCAAGTGGAGGAGGCAAGTCCTTAAACTTGATCTCCGGAAATTTATCAGTTTTCTCAACTGACTTGATTTCCTTTTTATGAAGTTCAACGGGAGGGAGAGGAGGGGAATTGTCCTGATTCAACAATTTCTCAAGAGAAAGAATATCTCCCTCCAGATCAATCTCAGCGTTATCAATTCCTTCCAGAAATGAATCACACTTGAGAAAAGCCTCGATCTCTTCCAAATTGGAATTACTTCCCTCAAACGGAGTGAGAGAAGGGGAAGAGTCGAAAATGATAGGCAGAGAAGATGTGGTGGGATCACCACTCACAGAATTATGAAAATAACCAAGATTTTCTTGAGAGTACTCCTTTGAAGCAACATCAATGACATCGATTCGGTTAACCGATGCAGAATTATAATTTGAGGAGTACCTCGAAGTTTGATCATGGTTAAAGCTAACAGCTTCCTTATCCACACGCAAGGTGATCTCATGCTTAAATACATCAATAAGAGCATGGCCCATTTTCAGGAATCCTCTTCCAAGAATGAGAGGAACCTTTTGATCTGCGTCGAATTCAACAACCACAAAGTCAGCTGGAAAATGGAACTTACCTACTTTCACAAACACATCTTCGGCAATGCCGCAAGGATGAGATATGGTTCGATCTGCAAGCTCAAGAGTCATGCAGGTAGGAGTAAGAGCCAGAAGAGAAAGTTTCTTCCATACTGAATGAGGCATCAGGTTGATGCTTGCACCAAGATCGGCCAAGGCATAGCATTCAACCATTCCCGAAAATACACAAGGTAGTAGAAACTTTCCAGGATCTCCAAGCTTCTCCGGAAGCTTTTTCAAGATAACCGCTGAGCAGTTCTCATTTAATGGAGTTTTAGCCATTTCAATCAGTTTTTCCTTGTTGCTTAGCAAGTGTTTGATTGTTGATGCAAATTTAGGCATCAGAATGATAGCATCCGCAAAACTTATGTCAAAATGTAATTCTTTAAAGATTTGAAAGAATTTGTCCATTTGTTGACTAGCCTTCTCACGGAGCTTTTGCTCATTTAAGCGCGATGGGTAAGGAATGTAAGGTTTGGATTTAGGGCAATGACTTCAGGAGTCTTAACAGATTCAAAGACAACTCCTGGTTTGGATTTCTTTTTAGGGACACCCGGAGGATAGACTTGTGCTGTACTTTGTGGGATTGGAATTTGCAATTTGTCCGTTGTATCCTCTGTCTCTTTCTCCATTTCAAACAAGGAGGAGGAATAGGACCAGAGGGTCCCTCATAAGCAGCACCACTCCGAGTGGTGATAGCTTTGACGAAAGTGGTATCTTCGTCATCATCACTGTTGTCATCAAGTACACTTACAGGAACAGCATTGAGCATCTCGGAATAATATCTGGCTGTTCTTTGCTCACTAAGTTTGGTTGACAAACTTTTAACCGTAAATCGTGATAGAATAGGATCTATTCTTGACGGTTGAGGAGCAATTGTGGGTGTGGAATTTTGGATGACCGAAGGTTGGATGTATTTAGTACTTCCATTGTTAGTGGGAAGTACCGGGTCCTTTATCACCTTGAGTCCATCATGAGCTTTACCACTATGTGTAGTGACAGCTTTGAGTTCACCCCTTGGGTTGACAACAGTGTTACTTGAGAGACCTCCCGAAGTAGAAGGTGGATTGAGATGGTCCATGAGACTGGCAAACATATTCTTAACTTCGCTTTGAGAATGATCGATTTTGTTTGAAAGCTCAGTTCCTTGCTTGTGTATTGAGGACTGAAATTCATTCTTCAAATTAGAGATTTGATTTTGCATTGCCTTCATATTGGTCTCATTAACCTTGATGTAGCTATCAAGTTCACTCGAGAGAGGTCTTTGGGAATTAGGAGCTGAATACCCTTGATTACCCCTTTGGGGTGGGTATTGATTGTTCGGGGCATGATATTGATTCTGCGTGTTTTGCCCTCTTTGCTGATTAGGATTAATCCTATTTGGATTGTTAGGAGGAGGAAATCCGGGTGGTCCATGTTGATTGCTAGCACGGTAGTTTGTTTCCACTTGAGGATGGTATTGGCCACTTCCTTGATTGGAAGATCCGGCTAAAGCTTTGATTTCAAATGCATTGCCATCGGTGGCAGTACAATTGTAGTAAGCGTGAGGACCACCACAAGTAACACAAACTTCTACCTTTTTTATTTCAGCAGTGTGAGAAGTTTGCGGAGCGGACTCTTTCTTTTGTGTGGAGAAAACCAAAGCTTGAATAACCTTCGTGAGTTCAGCAAGCTGAGTATCAGCACTAGACTGACTCACGGGAGATGAAGTAGAAGGACCAGCACTAGCCTGAGAATTATATGGTCTGGCTCGTGCAGTGCGGACCTTTGACTTATTTTCAATAAGTGCAATGGCTTCCTTAGTAGATTTGCTCAGAAAATTACCTCCAGCTGAGGCATTAAGAGAATCTTGGTCAGATGGGTTTAACCCATTGTAGAAAGTGTCCATTTGCATCAAATCGGTGAAACCGTGATGAGGACATTTGCGGAGCAATTCTTTGAAACGATCCCATGCCTCTCCAAATGGTTCATCAAACCGTTGAGAGAATTTCATGATTTCATTTTTCAGATACGTGGTTTTAGAAGGAGGAAAGAATTCATTCACGAATTTCTGAACCAAATCTTCCCATGTTGTTATCGATCGAGGGGGTTGTTTGTCAAGCCAAATCCGGGCTGCCCCATCGATGGAAAACGGGAAAAGAAGAAGTTTTATTGATTCCTCAGGGACACTTTTGCATTTGATGGTAGATGTGATTTTATTGAACCATCTGATGTGATCTTGAGGATCGTCCCTGTCAAAACCATAGAATTGCCGCTGGGTTACCAGGTTTATCAACCCAGTCTTAAGCTCAAAATTCTCAGCCACGATGGCTGGAACAACAATGGCATCTCCGTACCCATTGGTGGGAGCTTGGAGAAGCTCATTCATAGGACGGTCTTCTGCCATGATGACAGGGGTTTGGGGATCAGTCCGTATCTCGGGTACGACTGATGGAGCAGAACGTCTCCGACGTCTTCGAGGTATGTTTCCAAGCTCACGAAAAGGGCTTGATGACCTAGAAGAACGAGTGCGCATGCACTTAGCAAAATTTTTCAATTAAAATCAAGATCGAGAAAAAAACACAAGTAAACTTAAACCAACAATCAACAAGCGTACGGTAGCTCTCTAAAAGATAAACGCACAGAGTGGCGGAGAAGCAAAGGTGGGCAATTAATGCTCCTTAAAAACCCGCTTCTTTCAGTCCGACAATTTAATGTCAGACTATCCTTAAACCTCCGTTATAGTTTGTTTATCAATCAAAGGTGAGCCGATATTCGCAAGTGATACAAAGGCAAGTTTTAAATCTTTGGTTTGGGAACTTATTATGGTCGTACCCCCAGTTAGGTAGTACTCTGTCTTGGTTCTCGATGGTAAATTTTATTTGTTTGTTATTTATTAAAGAAAACGGAAAATGTTTTTTTTTTTTTTTTTTTTTTTGGGTTTTTAATTTTTTATATGATAATATATATATAGAAAAGAAAAGAAAAATATTTTTTTATTTTTATATTGTTTATGGGAAATAGGAACTTCTTGGAAGAAGGATCTCGAATCACTAATCGCTAAAACTTACACAACTGTCGCAGCACACCTCCCCGGCAGCGGCGCCAAAATTTGATCCGTGCTAAATAGATATAAATATTATGCAACGACGGATACGCGTGAATAATTACAAATTACCCCTTTGTGAAAAAGGATACTTGCAAAAACTCACGTTCGTGTGTAGTGTGAAGACAGGTAAGTAATTACCCGAATCGTTTCCCAACGAGGTGTGAATGGGAAAACTGTGAAAAACTAGGATTAGAGTGACTGATTGATTAGGTATTTGATTTTGCTTTTATAATAATTCTAAATAACAAATTAAAACAAATATGCACAAGAAAATTAAACGCGAATAAAAATAAACTAAAAATACGTAACGGGGAATCTAAAATGAGACAAAAACTAAAATTTATGAAATTTAAAACTTAAAAATGTAAAATGTCTAAAAACTTATTTTAAAATTAAAATTATATTTTTTATACTTTTTATCTAATTATTATTAATTATTTATTATTTAATAATTATTTAAAACTAATTTAATTTATAATAAATACTAAATAAACAAAGAAAATTCTAAAACTTTTTCTAAAAATATTATAAGATGAAAAGAAGCTAAGAAAATTATAAAAACGAAAATTACTTAATTAAAATTTAAAAAGATAAATTCTATTAAATAGAAACTATCACTATTTTTCTATTTTTGGTTTTCTTAAGGTCTAAAAATGTGATTATATTTTTCCTAGATTAAAAATGACAAAAGAAAATTATGAAAATTAGATTTATATTTTTCTGATTATTATTTTATTTATTATGATTTAATTACTAATAGAAACTAATTAAAAAGATTAAAAATATTAAATGACTTAGGAAAAATCTGAAAAATTCAAGATAAGTCTAAATTAATATTTAAAAGCTAGGAAAATTAAAATCAAAAGTTTAACAAACACTGATAAGCAGTTGGAAAGATAAGCAGTTGAACAAATAAGCTAAAAATAAGCTAATAAGCTCAAAACTTAACCAAATGCTCAGAACAGGTTCAATACACTTATATAAGCTTAAAACAACTTAAATCAAACAGATAATCCCACAAAATAAGCAATTGAGCACCAAATCAGTTGCACAATTAAGACAGAAAACTCAGAAAATAGCAAACTTGCAGGGCAAATTAAGCAGTCCAATAAGCTTCTGAGATGCAATCTAATGGGGGCAAAAGTGAGCTAGTAGTATGAGCTTTCCAGAAAACCAAAAATCAAGGCTAGAGCTTATCTAAATAAGCCACAATTCAGGTAAGATCAGCAGCTTAAACAACTCAGTATATACTGAGTTGTTGTGTACAGGGCAAACAAATGACCACACAGGCAACTTTGAGAGTGCTTTTTTATAAGCAAATGACTTTCAAACTTGGATTTTCTTTTTGAAACATGTAAACTAGAAACAAAATAACTTAAAACAGCAAAAACTTTGTATTTCCAATCTCTATTAAAACCTAGAGATCACAAAGAAAAATTGCCCATTTTGACAGATTGGAAATTTTGACTTTGTGAGATTTTACAAAAGCTTTGACTTTTATGAGGTTTGATCTGATCCTAATGGTTGAAAATGTTATACTAAGCTATTCTAAGATTAGATTAAGACATTTTAACAATTATTACACTAATAATGGTGATTATGATTCTTAAAAACTTGACAGTGAATTTATAAGGAGAGATTAAAGAGAGGTTTGACTTTTTTCTTAAGAACACTGATTTTTTATGACTTGACTATGCTAATATGACCTAATGTGAGATGTAAGAACCAAAACTAACAACAAGAACAGGCCTGAACACAGAATTGACAGCAAATCCAAACAATACTTTAACTGAACCAATTTTTGATTTTCAAATCAAAAGCTTGATTAAGATCAAGGGACTGAATCCAAATGTTATAAAATGATGAAATGAACTTATACAAGCACAAGAACATAGTCAAATACAACAAATCTCAGAAATCAAGCCTATACTAAATTTGGCAGTGAAAATGAGAAACAAAGCAACAATGGATATTGATGAACAAGTATGCAATTCTAAGCAAGATTATGACTAAAATATAGCAAACAAGCATAAAAACACAGAGATAAGAGCTTAAGGCTTATTCTACAGTAAAATGCAAGAAATTAAGAAAGAGCTTACAAACTGCAATCCAGCTAAAAATCATGAACCAAGGACCAAAAACCACTCCTAGCTTGTTGTCAACAAGCTAGAAACCAGAAAAACCATCCAGATTAGCTTCTATCCCCATATAGCTTATTTTTACCTTCTCAATTGACTTTCATTGAGTTTTTCTTCTTTCTTGAATTAGATCAGGATTAAACTAACATAAGCTCACAGTAAGCTATAATTAGCTTATATAAGCTTATGTAAACAGATAATAAACTTTTCCAATGAACATTTAACTTAATACGAATTACAGTAAAACTTGAAATTGTAAAGTAACTGAAATTTAAGACAAGATATATTAAAATGAGATCAAAATGACTGTAAATTGCTTATATTGATGACTGGAAATGAAAATTACAATAAAGAAAGACAATTAAGTAAAAACGATTTAAATAAAAATTAACTACTCTTTTATTTCCTATTACATTGATCTATATATACAAAGATAAAGTGGGATAGCCTTAGCCGACATCCTTGATCACATCTGCACCCTTGAATTATCTTCAATTGATCTGAGCCACTCAAACTGATTTTGGCGCCAAAAGTGGTAGTAGTGGATTCGAGCAGGTTTTAGCATTTAATGCGTTTTGGGGAGGTGGAGAAGAAGCTTTAAATGCTTCTTGTTTTGTTAGGTAAGGTGGTGGGATGAGGTGATAGAGCAGAGAAACTATGGGCATGGGTGGTATGGTTTCAGTGTTTTGGCGGTTTGAAGGTATAGAAGAAGGATTTGACTGAGTTTGACCTGGGTTAAATAAGGGGTTGGGTCGGGTTGGTTTAATAAAAGGGAGTTGGGCTGGTGGGCTTGGGTTATTATTTGGGTTGTGTTGGGTAGTGATAAGGGATGGGTTTATTAATATAAAGGTCCGGTTGGTTTATAGTTAAATCACAAGGACCATTTTTGTATTTACTGAATTCATGAAGGGTTGAAATTGTAATTTTACCAAAGTTATCAAAAGAGTTTATTTTGCCAATTATAAATAGCACAAGGGTAATATTTGATAAATTCCAATTTTTAAATACCCGAGGACTAGTTTTGCCAATTTTGAAACTTGAGGGGTAAAAGTTGTCATTTTTAGAAAACTTCCATCCAGGGATTAAAAGTGAATATGTTTGATACCCCAAGGACTAAAGTTGACTTTTCTTTCATTTTAAACCTTCAGGGACTAAATCTGCCAATTTGTGAAACTCCAGGGACTGAAAGTGACAATTATGCAAACTTTGTTCGTTTTTCACTTGTTTTCAATCTTTTTGTTCCTGAGTCATATAAAAACACATTTTATGATATTTTCAGTATTTTGAAGCATATCTGCATGTTTTTTAAATGTTTTTGCAGATAAAATGTGACAGAAATGATGAGTATTTAGACACTCATCACTACACGACTCATGATTTGGAGTTAGGAGCAGTAGTATTCGCCCTTAAGTTATGGAGACATTACCTGTATGGCACCAAGTGCACAGTATTCACCGACCACAAAAGTCTTCAGCATATCTTAGATCAGAAAGAACTGAACATGAGACAACGTCGCTGGTTAGAGTTACTTAGCGATTATGATTGTGAACTCCGTTATCACCCGGGAAAAGCCAACGTTGTGGCAGATGCATTAAGTCGGAAGGAACGACTGAAACCTCTCAGAGTCAGATCATTAGGAATGACCATTTGTTCGCCCCTGCCCTCACAAATACTCATCGCTCAATCCGAGGCTCTTAAGGAAGAGAACCGACCTGGTGAAAAGATCCACGGCATGCCAGAAAATAAGAATGGCTTTGTGCAAAGAGCAGACGGGATGCTCTGTTTCAAAGAAAGAAGTTGGGTTCCTCTATACGGAGGTATACGTGATCTCATTATGCATGAGTCTCACAAATCCAAGTACTCCATTCATCCAGGTTCCGACAAAATGTATCAAGATCTCAAGAAACTTTACTGGTGGCCAAACATGAAGGCCGACATCGCCGAGTATGTCGGAAAATGTTTGACCTGTTCAAGAGTAAAAGCGGAATATCAAAAGCCGTCAGGATTACTCATACAACCCGAAATTCCTGTATGGAAATGGGAACGTATTACAATGGACTTTATCACTAAGCTACCTAAGACATCAACTGGACTTGACACCATCTGGGTCATCGTTGATCGTCTCACCAAATCCGCTCACTTCTTAGCAATCAAAGAAACTGACGAGATGGACACACTCGCAAAGCTATATCTAAAAGAAATAGTTTCACGACATGGAGTGCCGATCTCAATCATCTCAGATCTTGACAGTCGTTTCACATCTCATTTTTGGAAGTCTTTGCAAAAAGCCTTGGGAACCAAACTGGATATGAGCACTGCATATCATCCACAAACCGATGGACAAAGCGAGAGGACAATCCAAACCTTATAAGACATGCTCTGAGCATGTGTTATTGATTTCGGAAAAGGTTGGGACAGACACTTACCTCTAGCCGAGTTCTCCTACAACAACAGCTACCACGCTAGCATTAAGGCAGCACCATTCGAAGCACTCTACGGTCGAAAGTGCAGATCGCCTGTTTGTTGGACCGAAGTCGGAGATATACAACTCACCGGACCCGATCTCATTCATGAGACAACAGATAAGATAGTCAAGATTAAGCAACGACTGCAAGCTGCAAGGGATAGACAGAAGAGCTATGCCGACGTGAGGAGAAAACCTATGGAATTCCAGATTGGAGACAAAGTCATGTTGAAAGTATCTCCCTGGAAGGGAATGGTACGTTTCGGAAAACGTGGAAAGCTTAACCCTAGATACATTGGTCCATTCAAAATCCTAGAAAGAATAGGACCAGTGGCTTACAAACTCGAACTACCAGAGGAACTTAGTAGAGTTCACGACACCTTTCACGTATCAAATCTTAAGAAGTGTTTGTCAGATGAATCTCTTGTAATTCCTTTGAAAGAGATTCGGCTCGACGACAAACTTGTCTTTACAGAAGAACCAGTGGAAATCATGGACAGAGAGATCAAACAACTAAAACAGAACCGCATCCCCATTGTCAAAGTCCGATGGAACTCTAAACGAGGACCGGAATATACTTGGGAACGCGAAGACCAGATTCGAGCCAAATACCCACACCTATTTTCATAGACACTCCTATCACCTATCTTAGACTAGAATTCCGGGACGGAATTCAGTGTAAGTGGTAGGTACTGTAACCTCTCGTAATTTTTCCTATGAATAGTAAATGCTAATAAATGATTAACGAATCATTACGTTATTTAATAACCGTTTCTACCAATGACAAAATTTTTTTTTGTTATTCATGCTATACTATTTTAAATCACAACGATATTTGTGATTCACCATTTACCTAGGAACGATGCTTACACACGAACCTTGATAGTCTTGTAATCGCGAATTAATTTAAAATGTTTAACAATTAACGTTGTACGTTTCGTCATATAACCAAACTCGTTCAAATGATTTTCCGAACTTACGAAAATAACCCTAAACACTCACTAATGACATTGGGCCACGGCCCAATGCCCTCAGCAACCCAACACACCAAACGGACCCTTATTATTTTCGTTTCTTTCCTTCATTGGGCCTAGTCCACCAATCGAGCCCAAAACACAAACCAAGGCCCAAGTTTCATATATAAATTTTCGTTTTGGCTACCTCAAGGATCGAACACTTTGGCCAATTTACAAGCAATCTAGCTTAACGACAACATAATATTTTTACACCACTCAATTCTCCACCCAGCTGAGAATCGAGTGTGACAAACCATATTTCAAAATTCGATCATTTGCCTAGCTAAAATCCATCCAAGCTTAGCCGAAGACCACGAGTTGATATTTGTTCAACTTAACTCAAAATCACATTTTGCCTAGGGAGTTACTTTGTTCGACCTACGAACGACTCCACTCGAGCCACAAACGATCTTGGACACGTTTTCTATAATGCCTCAACCCTTAAGAGTCACAAGCGAGCCACACAATTGATCTTAGTCACGTTTTCCATATTACTTGACCCCTTGGATCATACCAACGAACACAACCATAAACCAACATTTAAAACTTTGTTTTGTCTCTTCCCCTTGGTCCTTAGCGCCGGCTAACACAACAAAAACAACCATCATTTAGCCTACTTACACACTCAAAATTAAATTATCAATGACCCTCCCTGCTACTCTCTTACACCCTAATCATGCTTCATCATTTCACTCACTATAACACTCAATGTTTCACCCTTAAAATAACTTCAAACACTCGGCATTCAAACAACACAAACATATCCAACTCAAAAATATTACTAAGTCTTTTTCAGTTCCTGAGCACGCCTAGCTTTGATCATTTTTCATGGTGTTCAAGTCGAACCAAAAGGCATTCAAACCTTGTTCCTGATTATTCGAAGGCTAAAGAATCGAACTACGCATTTTTCTTGACCTAACTCAGTCTCGGTATCGTGATACGCCCCACCTTTTGAGGTTAAGTGAGCACCCTTCGAACTTTTCTCATTGTTATATATTTTTGTGATTTCATTTCCTATTGCGAACACAACTTACTTTAGACAAATATTTCATTATTTTAATTTACGACACATATATTTTACTCGACATCCTATATCTTTGCTATGCTATTTATCGAGAACAACAACTATTCGAACCTTATATAATCGTATAAACCATAAAAATCACACGTTCTAAGTTATCTTGGGCACTTTCGAATTTTATAAAACACTTAGAAAAATTTTGAGACTTTAAAAACTGTTTCATAATGAGCTAAGTCACGTTAACTTTGGCTTTGTGTTTCACAAACTCGACATACAACATATACATTTTATAGCTCGACTTGATAGTCGAGCCACCAAACTAACGAGTCATGTATTTTATTCGACCTAGTAAGCTCATCTAATGCCCTATTAAAACCCAAAGTAATCGATCGAGAAACAATCTTTTACAAAAACTAAATAATAACGTATGGGCTTATAAGCCCACTAAGCTATTTTTAAGCTTATCGTATAAGCTGGGTGTATAAGCTCACTTGATATGAAATTATAACCTTTAAACAAGCCCAAAGTCAGGCCCAATTTCCCCCTACGCCTAACGGATCGTAAACCCATAATGGGCCATACCTTTGGCTCGTTAAAAGCCCATAAGCTCGAAAAATAAGCTTTTGACAAAATAAGTTGTACACATAAGTTACATAAGCTGTTTTAAACTTATTTATGAAATAAAAATAGTGAACTTTGATTTTTATAAAGTTTGGACTTGTTTTGCAAAAGTTTGCTAACCGAAGGACCAAAACTGTCAAGTTTGGAAACTCGGGGTAAAAACTGTCATTTTGATATCTTGTGATGAAAACTGTAAATTTAAGAACTTCTAGGTATAAAATGTAAATATTAAATGTTTTAGACTTAAAATGTAATAAAACTTAACCGAGGACTAACGGTGCAAAGATTATGTCGTTAGGGTATAAAGTGTAACTTTGTAAAAACCCAAAGGTTATTTCTGATTTGATACTTGTAATAATATTTTACGAACTCAAAACCCGAAACAAATATGTTTAGTCCCACAAGTCGACATTTAACGTCACATTTTCTAATAATTATATACGTAGTTATATAACTTATAAATATATATATACGTAATCACTAACATTTAACGCATAACATAACTTATCATAAATCAACTTTGATTTATAACCAACGATCTCTTTAGCCAAACTTATATACTTCAACAAACGAGCACATACCCAAGAGTTATATATATATATATATATATATATATATATATATATATATATATATATATATATATATATATATATATATATATATATATATATATATATATATATATATATATATATATATAACCTTACTTTTTAACTTCAAGCATTTAAACACACATGTTTTAATGTTGCAAATTAATTATCAATCGATAAAACCTTAAACGTTATGATTCGCGATAAACCAAACTTAGACTATCAAACCACTAAAACTTGCCATATACTATATAGGTCGTGTGTTGAAGCCGTTTCCTTTCATCGTTTGAGTAACGATACTACCACCACTACTGTACTACTAAGGTGAGTTCATAGCCCACTCTTAAACTTTTTAAACTCTTTTGTGGGGAGATACATGCTACAAACATGAACACAAAATTTTAGTATGCTATGACTGATGTTATTATTGCTTAAGTAGCCATTGCCAGAAGTCCCTCTATCATGAACCTTAATCACTTGCGAGTGAACGTAAATAGTTGTGAATAGATCTATTTGGGACTGACAATCCCCGTTTGGGTCTGCTAGGATGAGCCACCCAAGCGCACTTTATTTAAACAAACTTATAGGTTATTGGCAAATACCTATCCCGAGGGCCTATATATATTACATCATTTTGATGCCTGTTAAACATTGCGTGTCATGAGCTTAATGCAATAACAACTTGATTTTAACTCATTTAATTGTAATTCGATGCAATTAACACTTATACTTTGTGTTCAACTATTAAACCTAAACCTATGAATATCACTTAACTTTTGTTGACTTTTAGCATGTTATCTCAGGTAACTAAAAGCTGGAACTCAAGGCACGGAGTGGGCACTAAACCCGGCACGGGTTCTAAATAAATATTTTATCATTCAAGTTTAAATAAACATGTTAACTATGAAACTTCTTTGTATTTCAAATGCTTGTATTTTGAATGATAAACTTAAAACGTCTCTTTTAAGTCGTTTTCTATGGTTATGACTACGATCCACTACGTAACACCCAATTAAGTCTTCCGCTATTGATATCCGAAATTAGGGGGTGTTACAGCTCGAGTAGCTCGTTTGGCTCGAATAACTAAACGAGCTTTCGAACGAGCCGAGCTAAATACAAGTTTTAAAAGCTCAGCTCGTAAAATTAGTCGAGCTCTACATTTTGTTTGAGCTCGATTCGAGCTCGAAAATTATCTAGCTCGACTTAAGTTAAACGAGCTCGAGCTCGAGTAGCTCGTTAAAAGCTCGACTCGTTAACACCCCTACTTTAGAGAATGGAATGGTAAGGATTGATCGTTGTTTTTTGGTTATGGTTAGAGCACTCGGTGTGGGTTCCTCATGCCTTCGCCACTTTGATGTGGCACTCTCGCCACACCTCCTCACCGTTCGCCATTTCCAACCTCCTTGCCTAAACGGCGAGGCATTTCACTGAAAATAAAAACGTTTGGTGGTCCTAATTTTTAATTCAAACGGTAATATTATCATTTCTATCTTCTTAAAAAAATAAATAATTAAATAAATAAATAACTTAACCCACTTAATTTAAACACTATAAATACCATAACATTTACACACTATTTTTCTCACACAATTCTAAATCAAAAACTACCAATAATCTCTATATCTCAACATTCCAAAAAAAAATGTCTCAAAAATGTCTCAGAATCAACAATACGAGGAAAATGATTAAGTTTCGTATTATTAATACGTTGTATGTGTCGAATGTTTTTTTTTTTTTTCGTATCGTTATTTTAAGTTTTGTATGTTTTTTAATATGTACTATTGTATTTTTAATTTTAATGAAATGAATTTAGTTTATTTGGAAATATGAAAAAATAGAAAGTGGTGGGACTCAAATAAATAAATTGTTGTTAGTTATGATAAGAGGTTGTAGAAGAAGGTTTGTTAAAGTGACGTGATGTTACACGTGTTTAGAAATCAACAAGAAATGAAAACACGATTCATAATTGCAACAAACACATTAAGAATCTAATGAACAAGAAGTATACTCGAAATGGGATTTGTTATTAGTAAGATGAATTATACAAATGATTACAAGAATTGAGAGAGAGAATTGTAACTGAAAATCAAGAATGAATATGATACAAGTGAAAGGTAGTTTAAGTAGTGAAATGTGAGTTAACAGCTTTTGGCGCCCAATGCAAACTTATTATGAAAGTCGACATCTTTAGTCCTCTGACTTTAAGTAATTGTCACAACTGGTCCTTGTTAGCTTTGACTTGTAACAATCCCTTTCCCTTCAGACAATGCTTGTCCTCAAGCTTGGTTTCAAACTCTGGGAACCTCTCGAATAGATTATGAAGTTTTTCCCAAGTAGCATCCTCATCTGTGTGATGTGACCATTTAACTAATGCATACACCATAGGTCTGTTATTGACTTTAGCTAGTTTTCTATCCAAGATGGCAATAGGCTCAGCTACAAGTAAACCATTTGGACCACAATGAGGCAGTACCCCTATCTTGTTATCACTTCCCTTGCACCATTTTAACTGTGAGATATGAAAAACTGAGTGAATTTGGCTTGTTGCAGGTAAATCTAACTTGTAAGCAACCTCACCAATCTTTTCAACGATCATGAAAGGACCATAGTACTTTGATGACAACTTGTGCTGATGTTCCTTTCTTATGGTGACTTGTCTATGAGGCTGGTGTTTCAAATACACCCACATTCCAACTTCCAGTACTCTTTCACTCCTATACTTATTAGCCTGGTTCATCATTCTATCTTGTGCCCTCTGCAAGTGGAATGTGAGCATTTGCAAAGAGTCTTCTCTGGCCTGTAATGACCTATCCACTGCTTCAACTAGACTATCTCCTAGTACATCAGGAACATGGGTTGGTGGTTTTTGGCCATAGTGTAACACCCCCAAATTCATAAGATCGCGGAAGCATACAGTTTGGGGTGCAACTGAAAGGTAATCACAACACAAGATATAGGGAACGAATTAAAAATCTGTTTTAAAAATATATTACATAAGTTAAGTTATGTAACATTACATAAAATCCATTTTAGATGAAAATGAAGCCCATTAAAATTATAAAGGTCCAAAAGTCAGAGTAAACGCATTGAAAAACATTTCCATCATTTTCTGTGACCGACGCCATGCTCTGCACCGGCTAAACGCACCTTAGTTTCCTGAGAAAAACATGCTAAAAGTCAGCTCACGCTGGTGAGTTCATAGGTTTAAATAAATAACACATATGGACCAATATCAACATCATAAAAACAATTCAGCAGATACACACTATCCGTTATGCAAACACTAAGCCTCATCCTACCGAAGTTAAGACAATGTAGCACGAATAACGTTAGCGAATAATAAGGGTGCCCGCGAGTGTAAATCCCCATACACTCGGCCAAAAACCCGACTTGGTATACGTTCGCCTTGGCTATGCCGAGCCAAGCGAACGGGGACGTCACTCCCAATAGATCTATTTATAACAAACGGCTTCCCAACAGGAATTAACGGCAGATGATAGTGGGCATAAAATGGGATTCAGCAAACTTAGGTTTCTGCATACTAGTGTGATCTTAAAAGCAAATTCATTTCTGGTCCGTGAAAACAGTTTTGCATGTTTCTCACCCCAAGCTTATAAAACAAAATAGTATAAAATATGGGGCTATAAACTCACCTTTCAAATACAACAATTCAGCTAATCAATCAAAATAATGCAACCGCGCCGACCAGCACCTAAATCAGTATGGTAAGTCTTAGCAAAACGTTCGTGTCTCATGTGTCTTTACTTTATTTGAAAAGTTTTACGTTTGACCTGTGCTCGTGTAGTTCTTGCTTGCTGTGTGGTAAAATATATTTCGAAACGATTTATTATTGTAACTCTTGGGGGTAGCTCATGGTGAAAGTGCATGGTGGGAATACGTAACAGAACATCCGTGCTAGTATTCGCGATTTAAATGTGCAAGTGTTATATATATATATATATATATATATATATATTATATATATATATATATATATATATATATATATATATATATACATACTAGACTTCAAAGCCCGCCCAATGGGCGGGCATGACTTGTAATTTTATACTGGATGGTTGTAATCAATTTTAAATCATGCCTTAATTTCGTTACATTTAACATAATAAAATATAACTACTTTTATACAAAAGCAATAGTCATTTTCATGTTAACACATTAAATAACATTGCTTATACATTTTGATGTGAGCAAGTTATTTTATTCCATCATTTTCAAGAGAATAACTATTATTATTAAATTTAATAGACAAAAATATTTAAAAAAAAATGCGTGTTTGGATAAAGAAAACGTGAGTCTACATTATTGATCTTATATTTTGAGTTACCAATTGCATTCATGTATTGTATTATGCAAGTATTATTTTTTGTAAATAATATGGTGGAATTTTATTTTTATTTTTATTAGTATTATTTTATGACATGAAATTCTGATTGTAAATTATTAAAAGAAACATCTTTGTAGAACATGCAAGTTGTGTAGGATACTCATTAATAGGCTATTCATATAGGCTTGCTATCTTATCAGTTATAATTACTCATAACTGCTATTCACACAAAGTATCATCACATTATCGAAAACACCAACATCTCACTGCTCAAATTATTTTTGGCCAGATCAACAAAAGGTGAACTACATATTCTTGATCTAATAGTTTTGTTCATGTTTTGCTAACCTTTGTTACCTGATTTTGGTATTGAAAGGATGAAATCTTGAATATTTTGATTGACTAATTGTATTATATTTATCTGTATATTTAAGTAATATCTTGCAATCACATGTTTTGTTTTTTGTGTTTAATTGTATGTTATAATTAACTTAAGTAATTATTTTATGTGTAATTTTAGGGATGAAATCCTGTTTATTTAGAGCACCTTGAACCTGGCAGTATGATGTTCCGTTACATCAGTAACAATGGCAGTACCATGTTCTGTCCCATCAGAGTTTAAATGAATCTGATTTTTAACCTTCAACACTGGCAGTATCATGTCCTATTACATCATTGACACTGACAGTACCATGTTCTGTCCTACCATAGTTTAAATGGATCTGATTTTTTATTAGTTTGGTTTGTATTTGTTTGTTGATTAGTTGGAGTGTTTTGCTGATATTTGATTTTATTTCATACTCTGGCGGTATGGTTTCACGCAAACAAATTTAGTAACATATTTTTGTTATGAGATGGATTACGCATATAAATTATAAACATCTAATGCTTAAGTAGCAAAGTCTCATGTGAAAAGTAATGAGGTTAATTTATTAAAAAATTAGAACATAAGTCTTTATTGTAAATAATCTAAAATGATAACATGAAACTTAAGTATTTATTGTAAATAATCTAAGATGATAACATGGGAAATCGTGTTCCATTTGTTCATAATTCATCTTCGCTGTCATCATCACTGGTTGTTTCATAATCAGTGGATCCGTCATTGATAAAGTTGCTGACATCATCGTCGTTAGAGTCATAACTGACACTATACGCGGCTGAATTTATTTCCCACGTTTCTTCGTCAACATCGCTGATGTGGATGATTCTACCATGTACTTTTCCATCGATATCAGGCATCTCGTCCCACACGTCATTGTCAATCATGTTAGATTGGTAATCTTCGTCATAATCGTCATCAATAGATGTATATCTTGAGTCGCCTATGAAATTATCGAGTATAAAATTATATAAACAAACTTTTAATTTAAAACATGTTTAACAATTTACAAACACAAATAATAATAAATTTATTTTTTAACAAACAACCTGTGGAAGAGTCTTCAACAACAAATTCATCAGGGATAGTATATTTAGGTTTACAATCTCGCGTGGGATAAGAGGGTTCTTTGAGAGCATTGATATTGACACACATGCCTGTTTCAGATACGTTGTTGTTGTTATCATGTTCATCATCCGTATCTTCATCATATAGCATATAGTTCCGTGAGAAAATGGGTTTCTACATACCAAAAATATAGTTAGTACTTAGCAACAGAGTATCTATTATGTGGACTGTTTGGTTTACCTTATTGTATATGTTAGGTTAATAATGTGGGATTAGCAAGGATGTTTCGTTTAACATATTAGTTGGACTATGGAGGTTGTTTGGAATAACTCAAATATAGCATGTGTAATATATATGTTTTATAGAAATATAATGTACAAACATAAATTATTATTACCAATGGGTTTTTTCCCCAGGATGATTAGCAGTCATAGTCTCCACACGCTTTGATCGCGTTTTTTTATCATCAATCGAAGTTAGATCTACAACTTTGCTTGCTTGTGGCTTTCCATCATCTGATGAATCCAGGTCAACAATTATGTTGTTGACTATTTTGCCCGTTTTAGCAAGCCTACGGCGTTTGTGTATAGGTGGGAGAGGCTGCAAGTAATGCAAAAGTTGTTAGTTCCCCTGATTAATAAGTATCACATAATATGGATTACAACCATTTTTTATACCTCTTTGTTGTCACGTGTTTTTTGTATTTTTTTCATCATCTGATGAAACAACATAAAAAATATCGTTGCTAACTAACTTGTTGTCTTTAGTTGGTCTAAACCGTTTATGTGTTGTTTGATCAGCCTGCAACTATTAGATTGATATTTAGATTTTATAATAGATGAGCTCGACGTAATGAAAATTTTATGAAAATACCTCGTTATCAGTTTGATTTTCGTAATAATCAAACTTGCATCCGTTCTTACGGGTCCCGGGTTTCGCCTTTGACAATCTCCGATTGTTATGTGTTAAACAAACAACCTAAACAGAGCATCCAAAAATAAAAACCATTAAGTATTTTATGTTTACTACAATGCAAATTACTACGCAGTAAATTTTTTATATAATACCTCGTTATTGGTATCATGTAAATCAGCATCTTCATTGAATATTTTGCATACATACGGATCATGTGGTTTTCGCTTATTACAAATTGGAGTAGTTCGATATCCGTTAACACCAACAGCATAAATCTATAAATTTAACATTTATATTTAATTCGTTAAACCTAACAAAAACTATTATTAATAATAATAACCTTAGTTATGTTATAATACCTCGTCATCTGATAGGCCAACTTGCAAGTATTATAAAGATAATTAGATCCTGTGATATATTAATGGATATATGCTACATAATTTTAAGTTATAGATATAATCAATTGCTTGGTTGCATTGGTTGAGACGTTTACATGCTAACCTAAAGATGCATGTTCGAATCTCACTATGGTCATTTTGTAAAATCTCGAATTTCACCACCTAAGCATGGATTAAGTTCATGATTAGTCATCTAAAGATGGAAACGTCTCGACCAATAGAATCAAGCAACCCTATTGTTTTAAACATGTACCATTGTTCAAACATTTATTTTAGCTCTTAGACATGTTATGAAGGATACCTCTTCATCATCCAATATATGAACACTGGATATATCTTTTTTGAACAAATCAAATTGTTCATCCTGCATTCATGCTAAACATAATCAGATAATGTGTTTCATATATAATTTAAATAAACAGTTAATTTAGTTATTGTACATCCTCATCATCTGATATGACGATGTTTGGTATATTCTTATCGAGCGAGCCATCGGCTGATGATGGAGGATGGTGGTGATCTGTTTTCGGATTACCCTGACAAAATTGTAGTAATTAGTATCTAATTCATCTGATAATTAACAAAACATATTCAACTTAAGATTATGTACCTTGTGTGATCTTCGGTGTGACATTGTTTGTATTTTATGTTCGCAATTTTTGAAGATATATATTCAATATGTGTTAATATATGGCTTTATTTATAGAGTTTGAAGGTGACCATATAATGGAAACCGAAAATTTGTTTCTCATATATTTGTTATAGATAAAGATTACGTTTACAATTTAAACGTTTTCTAGAGTTTACATGATTTATATCATGCTCTAAATATAGATTTGGAAATTCTACAAAATATTTGATTATCATAGCTTTATTTTATATAAAGATTACGTTCGTTTGTGTATGAACATTTAAAAACGTTGTTAGAATTAATGGGGTATAAAAACAATGGACTACGTATATTTAAAGTGACAATGCGTTTTAATATAACTCTTATGAACTGGTTATAATATCAGTACCAAGTCGGGGACGTAGTAGTACAAAATTAAAATACTAATGGAGATAACTCAGCAGTATACATAGCACTAGTATTGTTTATAACCAGTACAAAGTACTCTTAAATATATTTTGACCCACATATAGTGTCAAAGTAGGTATATGATCTTAAATATATGCACAGAATATTTATACAAAATACATTCTAAACTTATCTTTCAAATCATATTTTCTATAAATTTATCATATTCTTGAAAAAATGATTATAATATGTATATATCATTTTAAAAATTCTTATTATCATGTGTATATAAATAATACGTTCGTTTGTGTATAAACATCTAAAAATGATGTTAGAATTGATGATGTATAAAAACAATTGACTACATATTTAAAGTGATAATGCGTTTTAATGTAACTCTCCGTAGCAGTACAAAAATAAAAATACATACGGCGATAACTCAGGAGTACAACATGGCATATATTGGTTATATATCTTCTATAAATTAAACAATTATTGAAAAAATGATTATAATATGCACATACCATTTTAAAAGGACAGTATACACATTCAAGAAGTAGATATGTGTGTATATTCTAAATATGTGTATAATTTTAGCTGTTATCTATTATTAATTTTTATTTCGATTACTTTTTGGAATGTTAGTATTACATTTTTAATGTAATGTTAATTGTGAGAGACAATTTAAGCAAGTGTTTGCAGACGAAAAAAATAATGTTCATTAATAAAATCATTATACATATATACAAAAAAAAAAAAAAAAAAAAAAAAAAAAAAAAAAAAAAAAAAAACACCTAACAATTAAATTTATGTATTTTTTCTTGATCATAGACGACCGCCCAGTCTCTATTCTTATTTTCCTGCTGGATGGACATGATGTTTTAAGCTTTGCAAAGTTAATGAAACCAAGTAAAAACCCTATGAAGTAAAGTTTGTTAAGCTTACCTGGTATTGTTTTGCTGAGGTTGAACATTTGTAGGAAGTTATATACACGAAAATAGGGCAATGAATCGACTTCACTTGACCCAAGGAATTGATTAAGGTTGTTGTTTTAATTTTAAAAATTAAATGTGTACATTCATCCTTCAAATCTTTGGAAGTTGTTACAACTTAAATAAAGTTTGACAATCATTTCTTTAACTGGTTATAGTTATTTATGGTTTCAAGGTCGAAAATACATTTATTATAAGAATTATAGTAGATTTTTTTTTAAATTTTATAGGTAAAATATCGTGTATACATCCTTATCCGGTTAATATTATTTTTAAACATCACCAATGTTAATCTGCTGGTTACGTTAGTACTGCTGTATTTGAGATAATATGTGTTCTACATGTGGTTATCAATGCAATATTATATTAGTACCGCTTCATATACTTGATATGCTATATTCATTTTTTTACGTAATGATCAACGTTTGCACTGGTAGATAAAAATAATGAAACTTAATATGAA